>CM021109.1:399047824-399287531 GCA_007115665.2 Sequoiadendron giganteum
ATCTTCAACCCTCAACCCTTAAACCCTAAACCCTTAAACCCTCTACCCTCTACCCTCTACCCTAAACCCTCAACCCTCAATTCTCAACCCTCAACCCTTAATCCCTCAACCCTCAATCCTCAATCCCTAAACCCTCTACCCCTTACATTGGACCCTGAATCTAATCCTTCAACCATATACCCTCAAACCTATACCCTCAACCCTCTACCCTCAACCAAGTAAACCCTTAACCCTAAACCCTTCAACTCTAAACCCTTAAACCTTCTACCCTATACCCTCAACCATCAACCCTATTCCCTCAACCCTCAAACCCTAAACCCTAATACCCTAGAAACCATCAACCCTATAGGTCCTCCCCCCTAATCCCTCAACCCTATACCCTCAACCCCTATCACTTTCTCTCTATCTATACATATCACCTCTCCCTCCCTCCCTCCTACCCTCTCTAATTGTATCTATCCATCGTCTCCCTCTTTCTACGTACCTCTTGTTCAATCAATCCCTACCACCCTGTCTCGCTCCCTCTATCCATCTCTCTCTATGTCCCTCCCACTCTATCCCACTCTCTGCCACTCCATCTCTCTCCCTCTCTCTCATGTCTCTCCCTCCCACTCCCTCTCTCTAAGGTCTCTCTCTGTGGCAACCTACCTAGGTAACTCTATCTGTTTCTCTCCCATCTCTCTATCTATCCCTCCCACCCTACCTAGATAAGTCCCTTTCACTCCACCCCCCTCTTTCTCTACCTCTATCAGGTCACTCCCTCCCACACCCTCTCCCTCTCTCAAGTCTCTCACTCACACTCCCTCTCTCTCCCACTCCCTCCCTCTCACACTCCCTCTCACTACCTATCTCTCAAGTCTCTCCCTATCACCCCCTCACACTCTCAAGTCTCTCCCTTTGGCACTCTACATACATAACTCTCTCTTTCTCTCTATCTCTCTGTCTCCCCCCTCTCTCTCTTTCCCTCTCTCTCAATTCTCTCTCTCTCCCTCCCTCTATCCCTCCCACCCTACCTAGCTAAGCCCCTCTCACTCCAATCCCTTCTCTCCCACTCCTTCTCTCTTAAACTCTCACTTCCACCCCCTCTCCATCTCTCCAAACTCTCTCTCTCTAAATTCTCCCTCCCTCTAAAGACATACGCAAATACATATATACAAGCATAATACATATGTACATATAATCCTACATCCATACAAACATACATACATACATTTGTAGATAAAATATTACATACATATAGGCATACATATAATATATATGCATTGATACATATAGGCATACGTACATACATACAAGCATGCATACATGACATACAAGCATACATGTACATACAAACATACAAATATATCAACATACATTCAATATATTGGCATTTAACATAAAGGAGGACATAACACGAGCACGTTATAACGTGCTCGCGTTATGTCTTAGTTGACATGTTTCTCGCAAAAGAAAAAACCATGTCAAAACTGAGATATAATGTGAGCGTGTTATAGCGCGCTCACGTTATATCTTGTTTTGGGAATTATTGAGCCTTAGGATTGGTATTTGCCTTGGAATACCAACCCAAAGGCTTGGAGGGAATTCCCAACGACCAAAGACATGTTTTTAAAAAATCTACCATATTTCACATGATCGAGTTCATGCTCACCGTCAGGATTGCACGTGGTTCAATACTGAAAAAATCAAACACATGGATAATGTTGGGTTCTCTCTTAGCTATCCAACGATGTAATTTTTTTCACTTTCTGAAAATGTTAAGCCTTTCATCCATAATTTTTTTTACTTGTATGTCTTTTTTTTTCCAAAAAGTAGTGTTTGGTATTTTTTTCATTATAAATTAATCGTTCATCGAATTTTCAAATAAATTACATTTTTAAAAACTAGACTCCATTCTAAAAATTAAAAAAATTCAATTAGTTTCCAAAATTTGTAGGGGTAGCACGACCAAAATTTTGTTTTTCAATAAGTGTCCACTTTGAAAATTAGTAAAAAATAAGCATTCATTAAAAAATTAAAATTGTGCATCAACTACATACTGTTAGCTAACTTTTGACCATTGCAATTTTAAAAATACTAAAAAAAAGTTCACCATACGAGGGTCGTACAAGAGTTGCTATGTTATGTTTTTTCTAACAAAAACAACACCAATTTGTGTACGTCCCTATTTTGAACCCCTAAATCTCAACCATTTTAAAAATAAATTAGTAGTTTAGAAAGTACACTTGGAGAAATTCGATCCTTGTTTTTGTTCCATCTCAAAATTTTGAGTGTAACTATCCTCAATTTCACGTCTAAGGTCAGTATTTCCTAATTTCAAAAAAAAACTGTCCACTTAAGTCACCTTTTTGGGAACCATCTTGGTACACTTACCCACTACCTGATTTAGTTGGAAGCAAAATCAAGTAACAGTTCAATTTGAATCCATATAAATATATTTAGATATAATTTTTATTAATAGATTGGTACAAAAGGGATGCCACCTAGTAGATCATGGTCGGGCTTCAATTGATTTGGGTTATTTGGTGGTCTTAGTTTTGCATTATTCATTCCATCACAGGGTTTGAACTCTCATGAGACATCTCATAGGCATTTAAATCCAGAAAGAGAGTCATTCAAGGTAAATATTGCTCATTAATTGCTCATTTCTTTTAATTTCTTTGATTGGTGGCTTTCTTTCATACCACAAACTAGATGAAAACTTTCATGCCTGGTAATGTGTACTTCATTTTCCTCCACAAACTGGACGAAAATAATTTTCTCTAGGTTGCCTCAAAATGTCAAGCAATAGAGGGAATGGAGCAAATGGAGCAAACTCTGGCCACACTGAGGTAATTCATTGTCAATTTATAGATTTGTAAATGTTTCCATTGTTTCTTTGATTTTTAGTTTTTAGTTTTTTTATTTCTAAATTTAAAAGAAGAAATTTATTATATATATAGGGACATGAGACTAACAAAGATAAAGAGGCATTGGCTTCCATATTGGGGGTAGAGGCAGTGAACAAATTGGATGTGTGGACTTGACAATGCTTGCTAGATACATAGAAAAATGATATAGTAAAGCCCCTGAAATATTGCAACCAAATCAATCGTGTCAAAGGGAATTAATTGATTCCCCAACCAATCGTGGATCGAGCAAAAGATCTAGGAGGAAATAAATAACAATAAACTCTAAGAAAGTGGAACAAGGAGCAGAGACTTCCAATGTCCCAGCCACTCCTAGGACACAAACTTCTTCTACCACGCCATGTTTTGCATCTTGCATTGGTAGCTACGATACCAAGATAGAATACAATGTGGTTTTAGGGGAAGTCTCAATGATAGATGCTAGAAAAAAAATTGTGAATAGGTTGAAGGAATCATGCCTTCAACCTTTAATATCTCTTAAGTGTCTGCATCACATCTTTTAATTAATGACCATGGTCTTTTAATATCTCTTAAGTGTCCTCATTTAAGTTATGAGTTGTATCATTTGAGTAACTTAGTCCTATGTTGATTTGATTTATCTTCTTTTCTCTCAAACATGGTATCTCAAGGAGTGATTCCTTGGTATATAAAGGAGTGCTTCCTTGAATTCATGTTGCCATTCTACTAAGTGATCCACATGCATCTTTTCCATCCTTCCTCACGATGCTGCCATTCTTTTAACATGTAAGATTGTTTTGATGCATCTTGGTAGGAATCCTATAGATATAAAAAATCCTTGTAGAAACCCTTTTGCACCAAGGTCAAGTCATCCTAGATTTCTAATGCATATTCCATGAAATCACCTATTTCATACCTTGCACCCTTGTAGTATTCCACTTGATGTTTAAAGTGCTCAATTTCCTTCTTATGCCCTTCCATTTCTCATAGAATTTTAAGGATGTTTGATTCATTTTCTTGTGTTGTGGCGACCCTAGTTGTAGCCCTATCCACTAGATCCATATCATTTAAATCCATTTCCATTGCAAAATAGTCCATGTACCCTAACTATTATTTATTTTTCCAAGTTAAATAATCAAGAAAATAAGTTTTTGGGTGGCTTTATAGTTTATTAGTAGTTTTTTCTCTTTAAACTCATATTGAAGCATGTAGACTTTGTTTTGAGCCAATTTAATTCTGAAATTGAATGACTCTGATTTGGATTTGATGTGGTTGAATAGTACTCAGTAACCACAACTATAGGGGAGATACATTGGCACAATTGAACCCTGCTCTGAAACACCACACTTCTCAATGGAATTGTTATAGGACTTCTATTCTTATGTAAAATTTCCCACCATCATGTACAACTAAATTTGGTGTCCCCACCACTTCATAGGATGCATTTTTGTGCCAAAATAGTGTGTTCCTAGAAACAACATGATCAATGGTTTAACCTCAAAATCCTTCACACATAGTAGGATGTAAAAAAGGAATTTCTTCTTATGAAATAAACATATTGACTAAACCATATTCATTAAGTATAAGGTTATCAATTTGTCTTAGCCTCACACTTAACCTAGGAAAAATGCCTTGAACTTAGCTTGAAATACAAGCTATTGCTTTGCACATTTTATTCCTAGTTCCCATAATGTCTCTGATGTCTTCAGTTTTGGACTTGGGATGATTCAATTTATTAACTATGGAAGTTCATCTTTAAGTCCTTGAACTCACTCACCAAAATGGTGTTATAATGATCAGTTATTTTTTTTGCTCTTATAGAATATAAATAGTGATTCTCTTTCTCAATTAAATACAAATAAATGTGGACATGTAAGAACATTTTTGTGCAAGAACAAAATGTTTGTTCATTTTTTCTTCACCTTCTGTAAATAAATACTGGAACAACACTAAGCACCAATATGATTGGAGGGGGGTTTTACCTCGGGAACACTATCTCAAGAAGCAATTGGAGGTATGACTGAGTTCTGGCTAGTTATTGATCCTAGAAGCCATGATTTTGTTCTTTCAATCAAGGGAAAATTTTTTATTTGTTGTCCTTATTCATTTTCCTTTGAGCTCTTACAAAAGGAGTTGAACAATGCATTGTCCTTCTAGTTTCACAAGCAACTTGGAAAGTAGACTTATATGATATTGGCATCACTTCAACACTAGAATGACAATGCCCCAATAATAGTCCGATTCAGAAAATTACCATCGGTATCTTCAGAGTTTACAACTTCCTTGTTCATATTCATTAGAGGATGTAGAGCCTTCCAAAATGTGCTTGTTTATGACCCAAAATATATCCCTAGAGCTCAAAATTCAGTTCCAAAAGCCAAAATTCTCAGGTACTGTAGGTATTTCCCCTCTACAAGATTGCTCATAGAGGAAAACTTTACTAGGAGCTGTCACACTATTTGATTATGACTTTTGTAAATTTGCCACTATCTTCTCAAACCATGCTTCATGTTCATCTTACTATTATGTCTTTAAACTGCGCAACATTATTAGGGCTACTCATTGAATAAAAACTGATATCTAACTTGTTTTAAGCTTTGAATTAACAGTCCCTTGGAAACTAAATAGTGTAATCCTTCAAGTCATTCTCATTCCAAACCTTATATCACTGTCATCTTGCATTTATGATTGAGATCCTTTGGAATTGTGCTCTTTCAATATTTCTCATTGTCAAGAAGATTTCTTTTATAAATGTTCATGCAAGGTGACTATCAATATTTTTCTGAATTGCCTCTTGTATATTGACATCAGGACCTACTATCTCATTTTCAAAGATCTATGGTTTATGATTCTCTTCACTTGATTGAAGCAAGTTAAAATGACATTCTCAAGAACCTGTTCATAGTTTTCCTTTACTTTCATGCATCATAGTGATTGAGTTTGTTCTGAGGACTGCCCTCTGTTATGCAACTCATGGAATATCATTTTAATTTCACCTTAGACTATCATCTAGGGTATGGATGCCAATTATTCTGGAAAAAATATCACTCATATATGCCTTTTGATCATTTGAAACTCTATCTTTTAAGTCATAATAATACTATCATTCACTTTTCTTATCTGATCATGATATATTGTTTTGCCTCCCTTTAATGACTGTACTCAAGACCATTCTCAAACTGCCACTCTATTGAAATCAATAGATTTATCATTGATACTTGGTTATCTACACTGTTTTATCACTATCCCTTACACCAAAGTTTTTAAATGATCAAGTACTTTATCACTGTTTCAACACTATTCTCGATGACTGTTTTCTATAACTTTTTTTTAAAATCTTCTCTTTAACAAAAGTTATGACCATGATAATTGCATGGTGGCTAACTATCCATTTTGGAATTTCCCTTTATCACCGCTACAAAAACCTAGACTATCACATGCACTCTATTAATAGTTGGGCCCTCTCCTTTTGAAGATTAGTTACTCATTTCCTTCAATTTGCATGACTACTACTTGGGTTGCATGTTTCTTTGAAATAATAGTTGCCTCTGTGAAGAACAATCATGCTTTGACAAGTATCAATCATGCAAATTTCCATCTAGAAATTTAGAACTCCCCATAAATAGCATGTGCTCTATGATTTGAACTGTTGAGACCATATGTTTCTTCCTTTGATCTCTATCAACCATTAATAATACATGGATGCCAAGACCTCTACAAGAACCAAGCCAAAGTATCTTTGAATAGCATGCTTTTTAGTCACAAATTGCAACTAGAAGAAAGCAGCCTTCTCTAAAGGACTTATAACTCTAAAAAATGTCAACTCACTTCCCTAGCCCTCTTGAATATACATCAGTAATTATCCATAAAAAATAAATAGGCAAATACTTCTTCAAAATACCCTTTTGATTTATTCAAATTCTCTAGCCTTCTTGACATCTAATAGTTTAAAGATCACTTGTGATTCTATGTGGCTTGTAGCAATATTCTCTTTATGCTTCTCAAACATGCAAGCCATATTATATTTTTATAAGGTTTGCATTTGTATGAGAAAATATCCTCAACACGTAGTGGGGATAAGCAACCCACTGGTAAATAAACCTCATGAATGAAAAGGTAAGCAAGACACAAAGTCTAAATGATACAACTATCATATGTGCTCATTCTTTTTTCAGATTTTGACTGGAATGTTCATTAAGAAGTTCATTCCCCCTTCACTATGCCGATACATGAAATAGCATGAAAATCACTATATATAAATGAAGTTTCAATGCCATGCATGATATTTTATACTTTTTATAATGAATGAGACATTTATTCCTGCCAATACAATGATTAAAACATAATAGAGCAACAAACCCGCTCCTTTTTTTCCTTCCTTAGCATGTGCAAATAAACCATGAGATCTCTCTCTTTCTTCCTAAAACCACAATCTTCAATAAATTTATCTAGATCATCAGTAATAGTCTTCAAAATTGGCCGCCAATTCAAGTTCATTCTGCTTTCATGATAATTTATATCCATGGAGTTCAACCATTCCTTGATGCCATCAAGCGAAGATTGAGGAATGACATCAATGCGGAGTAATCCCACTTGAAGTCTTTGAAAACAATACCCATATCAAATTCCTTTTGCTCAAGTCCTACTCTCTCAAGGTTAACAATCTCAATCTCACTAATAGTGATTACTAAGAAAGGTAATTCCACAAAATCTACCAAACAATTTACCATAGGAACAATAAAAGAAGACACTTTGAAAGGAAATCCATGAAAACCAAGCTCTCTAAATGGTATATCAAACTCTAGTTCAAAATATTTTAGATGAGGCTACTCCCATAGCTCTGTTACTCGCTTGAAAAATCCTTGAAACATTGTATTGATTTTATTTTTCTTGTCCCTCTCTTGATGCTCTTCCTCAATTTCATCAGGATCATACATTGACCTTCTTGCCCCTCCTAAAGTTTGGACCAAATCCATTACCTCCACATAAAACTGGACATCCTTGGTCTTCTTGGTTCACACCATGATATGGTTATGCAAATGAAAATGAAGCAAATTAATCATTTCCTTCTCCGATGGCTGGAAGAATGCATGCTTAATGTTTTGATACATGATATCAACTCTCTCTTATGCTCTCATGGTTGAATACTGAAATCCATTATGGTGGGCCTCTAGAGTTCCAATCATCTTTCTTCCTCTTCCACTAAATGTTGGCATATTTTACTAACGTTTATTAGAATTGTTGCATGTTTTACATCATTGGAATAGATATTAGCTGTAATTTTTTTGAAATTTTATTATGGTATGTGCACTTTGATACGATGTAATATGATTATGGTTTTGTTTCATATGTTGTAATATTAGATATATAATAGAAAAATAAATTATTGCATGAAATAAATAATTAATTTTCATTTTAAATGTTTTTTTTTGTAGAAAATAGGTCTTCAAGAAGATCAAGATGATCCTCATGATATAGATCTAGAATATGTTGGTTCTGGTACATATCACATGGAAGACGATGATGATGACACAAATATAGAAGACACCGAGGCCAATGATGATGATGATGACGACGACGACGACGACGATGATGATGATGATGATGGTAATGATGATGATGAGGAGTTGTTGGTAGTAGCCAGTGACATTCATGATCATATAAACTGCATCATGGATCATTATTTTGACATGTATCATTTGGACATATATCATTTTGAGTTACATAATTTATTATTTTTACTTATATCATTTGTACATGTATCATTTTGACTTATGTCGACTGTTGGACATGTATCATTTTGACATGTTATTGATCTCTGGCATATTTGACTTTCACTTGTTTTAGTTATATATGATGATGATCTTATCAGTATTGACTTGTCAATTTATATATATTGAAAGTGGTCGATGATTTTTGGATGGATATTTATTATGTATGATGATTTTAATTTACTGGTCAAGATGGATGTTGTCAAATTCAATTAAAATATAGATATTTGACTCACTTGTTTTAATTATAGATGATGATCATGCTATAATACTTATCTTGTTATTTAATCATATGAGTTAAATAATTAAATTACTTACTCTATAATCATATGAGTTATTTAAGAGGCATGATATATTTAACTAATTAAACTGAAATAAAATATATTATTTAATTTACTTACTCTATAATCATATGAGCTATTTAAGAGGCATGATATATTTAACTAATTAAATTAATAAATAGAAGCAAAACAAGAAGCATTTTTAGAAGCAAAAAAGGAAGCAACAATGGAAGCCAAACTAAAAGCAATATTGGAAGAAAAACTTGGTGTTATCTAGGAAGCAAAATCAAAAGCAATTCAGGTAGTAAACAAAGAAGTAATAATGGAAGAAATTTTAGAAGCAACAAAATATGCAATAATAGAAGTCATATTAGAAGTAAAAAAAGACACAAAAATGGACGCAAAGCTAGATGAAACAAGTGATGTTATATCAGATGAAAAATTGGAAGCAAAACTGAAAGTAAAATCAGAAGCAAAATTGGAAGCAAAATCGGAAGCAAACCTGGAAGCAAAACCAGAAAGAAAACTAGAAGAAAACCTGGAAGCGACACAAGAAGCAAAACCAAAAGAAAAATTGGAAGCCAAAATGGAAGCAACAAATTCCAATGCTAAATCCGGCGCAAAAAATAGTGCTGAAGTGAAAATGTAGTTTGGCGCTGAGTTTTGCGCCGACAGAAGTGTCCAATTCATGAAATCAAATGCACTAAATTTTGGTGCTATTTTAGGCACTAATTACCTATTTTTTTGTAGATATCCCTATGCTTGTGTGATTCAAATATATTGATCATGGTTGTTGATGGTTGCTATATCCAAAATTTGGGCCTCTAGATTGTCATATAGTGCAAGAATTTTTCACCAGTATATGTACTATGATTTTTTATGTATCTGGCTGTGGTATGGGAGAAATGCAGTTGCTCTAGATTTCTTTGAATTGTGGTTTCAAGACTTGCGGTTCTAAAAATAAGATGATATGATTATGTTCAAGATAAGTTTTTTATCCATAGAGATTGGATCGTGTTAAGGTTGTGTGTGCTCAATTGTATGTGTTTTACATAGGTATTGGCCGACTTTGTGTTAAACACTACTCACAAAGTTTATGGAAGCATGTTGGTCCACTTATTTAGGTCCTCATTAAGTGTGTGTTTGGGTTACCCTCATTCTAATTCCATCATAGAATGTTTTTGCATCAACCTAATTTGAATTTGTAAATACAAATGGTGTGTGGCAAACTTTGGATGAGTTTCAAGGATGAAGATGGTATAAATATGAGTTGAGATGTTTGTGAAAGGTGAATGCAAGAGAAAGATAGATTTGAGATAGATGTAAAATAGTGTGTGTGTGATGCGTGTTTGAGTAGATCAGTGCGAAATTCAAGTGACGAGTTTCCAGAGGCAGTGAGCTGGAGGTGTACTCTATCATTCAAACATGTTTGCAAGTGTGTGAGTGAACTGTGGTGGAAATCTTTGTTGCGTTGAGATTTTTTTCTCTCTGTAATAATTATTTTCTATATCTTCTTTGTAATTCTATTGTAGTGATCCCTCCGAGTGGTTAACCCTCATTGGACAGTGAGTCTTGTTTTGGATAGTAAGTCCTAATTTAGACAAGCAAGTCCTATTTTGGCAGTGAGCCTTTGTATTTGGTTTTGGAATTCTTTATATTGTGATCTAATCCTCACCATGGTTTTTCCCTTATTGGGTTTTCCACGTAAATCTAGTGTTAATGTGTGTATGATTTTACTTCTTTCTATTTCTACTTCTGCACTTAATGATTAATCACACTAGCAAAGTAAAGGATTTGTGAATGGTTATTGATCTAACTTCTAGTGAAAGTTTTAAAGGATAAAATTTCGACAATTGATTCACCCCCCTCCCAGTTGTCTTGTTCAACAATTTCAAGGCCAAAATTAGTTGCAAGATGGTTAAAATTTAGAGTTTTGATGTACCAAATCATTATGAAATCGCCTATTTTTCTAGTACCAAATTTATTAGGTGATTTACCACTATAAAAAGTGATTTTTTGAAACTTAAGTGCTGAAACGAGAGGTTTAACAAGATCAAAAGGCATACGAGTAGGATGAAAGGTTGAAAAACATCAAGAAATGGTGAGGGAACCTCTAGAATCTTATTGGAAACCTCCATCAATACTAGAAAGGTTGAGAGTGAGTTTTATTTATGCCACATGGGTCATGTGTTGGATCATCAAATGATCATCCAACTAACATGTACACCTATATAATTTTAGGCACTTAAAAAATTTGATTCTCTATGCATATCAATAAGGTATGAATGGAGTTATTTTATTCACTACTAATAAAAAATAACCAAAATAAGTTATTGGAACTCTATGATTCATAAAAACACGTTGTTCATAAATGGTGGCTTTATGGCAATGATTAAAATAAGGATCCATAATTCAAAATGAACTTGGAATCTAGTGGTCCAACTATGAATTAGGTAAATTATCCACAAGCATGGAATCCAATCTTTGAAGAGTCATTTGAGTAGTTTTATGTAATAGTTAATATTATTGTTTAAAATTCAAGAGAAAAATTAAAACACCACATAAGGTTCTCCAAATAAAAGGGTTTATATTTTTTATCCCAAATTGGTGTGAGATAAAAGACACTAACTTATAAAGTACATTATGTAAATACCTAGGTAAAATAACTCACAAGCAATATTTTTTATACAAAATCCCTAATCTAGGCTTTGGAAAAATCCCCATTTTTTACTTTCTTAGGGATTTTTTGGGGTTTTTTTAGGTATATAGTTCAAGGGTCAACATTATGTTCATAGAAAAATCTTGATAAATTTGCTTTGGGTTTATTTTTCATTACATTATTTTGGTGGAACAATCTTCATGTTTAGTTTTTAATATAAAGATGACAACAATCTATACCTTAACTGAATCTTAATCAAAATTCCTCCACCTGGCAAAATACAATTAGAAATTTTAGAAGCATCATGAAATCAATATGGAATTAATTTTTTCTATGAAGAATACATAAGAGAATAATAAATTTACATATTGGATTCATGGCTTCTTCCTCTCTACTTTGCCACACATCCCTCCTCTACTTTACCTCTACATATAATTATCCATTAATTCTATAGTAAAAATGTTAATTTGAGTTTGAACCATTATCAAGATAAATACTTGAATAATTTTGAAATAAAATTATACATGAATAATACTAAATTTTAATTAGTGTTGGGGTAGCAACAATAACAGTATAAAAATTTAACAACCCATTGACAAATTGATGAAGTTGAAAATCACCCTACAAAAGAAATTTGATTATCCTCGATTTTAATGAGTCTATGCTTTCTAAAATTTTACTTGGTCAAGCATTTAGTCATTGGTGGCGATTCATTTTCACAATATTTTTTCATTTCATGCCCCAAATGTATGGGGGATCTCTCCTATAAAGATGAATGTTGTGATCAACTACTCCATCCATCACTGAATTGATTGAAAGCAATATTACAAGTATAAAATCTAAAATATTTCTTAGGGAACATCAATGACGCTTATCGGTGTCATTCATTGGTGAATTAAGGAAAGAAATCTTAATTCTAGTATGATTTGGAAAATAAATGACTACATGACTAAAATTTCTAGTCATGACAACTAAAAATGACTAAATTCTACTCATTTTTTGCAACACAGCTATAAATGACTAATTTGATCATTGGATAAAATCATAGCTATAAATGACTAATTTTTTGCATCAAACTTTGTTTTTTGAAAGAAAATATTCGTAGCCATCAATTTATGCTTTAGCTGACACTTATGCATACATTTTTGTTATATATATTATAAATGCGTAACAAAAATCAAACGATATAGAGACCACCATTTTCTCGCGATTTTTAACTACCACTTAGAAGAAATAGTTTGGGAAAACAAACAAAGGTTGAAGTGTTTTGAATATGAAGATATATTGAGTAGTAATCTAAGGGCTTTCCTTGTGGAGGAATATCTTATGAGTAGTGCTTCAAAGTACGGGTCTAGAATGTGGCCAAATCTATCCTTCTATCAGACAACTCCCCACTTGGAAGTATGTCTTGGGGAGTTTGAGATTTTTGCTATGGATCATCTCAGAGGTAAGCAAACCATTTTTTTAATTTTTTTAAAGTTGGATGTATACGTTATGCCTATTTGGGTATTTGAAAAAATTAATGTTGGGTGTTTTCGTGAAGTACTATTTGGCTATTTGAATTTTATGATGCTGGTTGTTTTGTTACTAGATATCTGGGTATGTTTAAAAACTGATGCTCGATATTTTTTTTATTGGTTGTTTGGGTATTTCGATGCTAGGTTTTCACTTGAAATGGGTATTTAAAAAAAATGGTGTTGGATATTTTTTGCTATTGAGATAATGTTTTTTCTAAGAAACAAATGAGGTCTCAACCTTTTCTGGTATTACACACAGTTTTCTAAATTTTAATTTTGTTATCATTTTTCTTAGGCATTAAAAAAATTGATGTTCGATGAACCCTTTGTTATTGAATGTCTTGGTATTTAAAAAAAGGATTTTGGGCATTTTCTTTATATGGGTATTTAAAAAATTCATATTGGGTATTTTTCGCTATCGAGTTAAAATTATTCTGACAAATGGACAATATCTCAATCTTTCTGGTATTGCAACCTCACTAATCTTCTAGAGTTATGGTTTATGTTTCTATGGAGGCCAAGGATTTGTACCCTAGTCATGCTCTTACCAATGCTTCTATTGGTATTTAAAAACAACCTTAAATCTTGGGCCGGAAGATTAGATGTCTTGACAAGTTGTGGTATGATCTTGGATTGTATCCTAGAGTATGTGGGAAGTTTGTGTTTTATCATTAAGGTATGAAAACCTGATCAGGGAAATATATCCTATATAGCATGGGTCTTGCTTTAATACTTCCCATAATGGTTATTAGCATATCACATTATTATAGTTTGTGGTAACCTAAGATTGCATTCAAGTATGTAACAAACTTGGTCTGTAGTTTAAGTTGTACACTTTTAAGTAACATTCATAAGTTATAGAAAATCTTGATTACTCTCTAGAATAGCCCATTAAACATGGGTTGTGCTTGAATGCACCACATAATTGATATAACACAACCACTCTACATATCAACCAAATTTATAGGCTCTTTATTACAACAAGAGGTAATCGCTCTTGAATCATGCTATCATTACATCGTAACCTGTTAAACTTAAGTCAGCCTAAATGCACCCCATAATTTTTATACCACATGTTCACCGAATGTCCATTGGAGTAATTGGACACCTAATTATGATGACAATGATTTGTACATGAATTGTGCTCATATGAGTGCCTCCATTTCTATCACAACATAGCCACATTAAAATTGGGTCACACATGAATGCATCATGTATTTATTATAGCACAATTGTGCCACATGACCAATAGAATTATGGATCACATAATTACAGTCACAAGAATTTGTTCCTTGGTTGTGCTCTTATGGTGATTCCATTATTGTTATAGCATAACCCTTTGGACTTATATTTATCAAATCCTTACATTGCTTATTTTCTCTTTGGATGGATGGAAATTCAATGGAAGGGATTTATATGCAGGTCATGCTCATATAAGTGCCTTTGTCACCATTACACAATATCACATTGGAATTTCCTTCCTTGAAACTTTACTTCATTTTTATTTTTAGGTTTTCTTAGTGATTATTCCATTTCCACATGGCATATTGATAAAAGAAACCACAAAAAAAATCATTTTGTTTTTAGTTAACACCCACTAACATACTTTTGGAATAAATGTTTGACTGCATTACTTTGAGTGTGAATAATTTTATTTTTTTCTTATAATACATTCATTGAGAGCTGTAGTAGAAAGCTTCTTATGCTGAAACCCATTTTGTAAACTTTCTTTAAGCTACATTTAGAAGGCTTCACAGATATTTTGTGATTTATACAATTTTTGTTTTGATAGTAAATGACATCAGATTCTTTTTGAAACTGAAATTATTGATTAATTATGGTTTTATGATGATTAAATGTTTTATTTAGAAGGAGTTAATATGTGGCATTTTTATGTGTAGGAAGAATAAATTGTGTTGCAACATTCGAGTATGGATGGTCAAGCAAACTTGGATTGCTATTAGTGACATAACCAGGTTGGGTGGTATTCTTTTGAAGTTCATGTGAAGGAGGAGATTAAAATAAAGAAGTACCAAGAAATTGGGTATTATGCATGCGACGAAGGAGAGTACCTTGAGTTGGTGTGAAACACTTCTGGGTGTTTTGTCTGGGAAGCAAAATCTGAGTGTAGGAATACAAACGCCAGTGGACTGAAACGTTAGTTTCCACTTGATTACATCTTAGGAGTCAATTGATTACTTTGGATTCTTGGTTGATCGCTCTGAATATCCGATAGAGAAAGTTCCTACTTTCTAAAGATAAAATCATAAATTTGCTTGGTCCAATTTGAGGTCTTGATATTATTTCAAGAAAAGTCCTAAAAGTTAAAACTACTAAAGAAGGTCGAGTTTATTGACTTATTCAAAAGTCTTTCTACCAACTGTCATTTGCCACATGTCTTATATTTATTCGCCCTTTGATTTCTTCTCATGTGTCTATTAAATTTCCCAAGAGTTATTCTTATAAAACATCGAAAGATGTTTCATTTTAGTTAAGTTCAAAATTTTTGGATGTCAAAGAACCAAATTGTAAGGATTTGTCTTTTTAATTATACTTTCTGACATTTGACTTGATACAAATTGTTACTTTAGAATTACGGTATTTCTTTTCTTCTAATGTTTTCAACCCTCATTTTAGGGAAGAGCTCCGAAGATGGTTCCTTTAGATGGAGACTACACTTTTCCGCTATAGATTCCGTTTAAAAACACTAGAATTCTGGGTACTATCATTTTCAAAACAAAAGTAGGATTCATGCAATGACGAGATACTCATTTTTTGAGCTTTGGTTAAGAACTTTAAATGTTTGGCTATGTGCACAAAGAATGTTCATGGAGTGCAAACTTCCTTGCAAAAAAATTACCACAGTAGAGTTTGAGGTGAATTGCACCTACTATTTTATGTTGATATGGATATGTTCTAACTTGTAGTTAATTGTTCTAGCATAATAGATAGGCTAAATAGTTTTTCATATACCATTGTTTCTAATTCAAAATTACTATACTTTATTCTAGGAGCAAATCATAGGGGGAGTTTATACATAAGACACCATTATTTCAAATTAAAAAATTCCTGGCTCTTTCACAATTGTTTGTTCATTTATTTGATCTAAGACAACCTATTGTATAGAAGATTCTCTCAAAATCACAATAAAATCTTTTATTCTGGGAAGACTGTTCAGAATCTTCCCATCATAACAATGAACAAAAGCATCAATAATTAACCTGAACTTTGCAAGAGTTTCATGAAATTCTACTTTTCCACTCTCTTTTCCATTTTGAATTTTATTCCCAATTTCATCCATGAAGAACTTCCTCAGCCTATAGATCTTACTATTAGCCATAACTTTACCAGGTGTTGAGGATAGCTTCGATTTTTTACTCAAGCAACAATTGACAAAATTCGGCCTTACCAGGTATAATGTGTTGAAAAGCTCTTTGAATTTATTCTAGAAAAGAGTTCCTGAGAGTATAATGCACAGTTTTGAATTAACCTTTTTGCATGAATTCCATATCTTTGATCAGCTATTTTGAGCTTGACGAACTTCATCAAGACCTAGGCTCTCTAAAAGCAATTTTCCAATATGCTTAGCCTCTTCAGGAAGGCTCGCATTTGTCTCACAAGTTAGGTATACAAAAATATTGTAGCCAATAACAAGCACACTTTTTCTTCTATCCCACTCACAAAGAATCACCTCATAGAAGCACACTTGATAGCTTTGTGAGTGGCATAGAAGAAAAAGTGTGATTGTTATTAGCTACAATATTTTTATATACCTAACTTGTGAGAAAAATGTGAGTCTTCCTAAAGAGGCTAAGCATATTGGAAAACTACTTTTAGAGATCACATGTCTTCTCGTTCTTGATGAAGGTCATCAAGCTCGAAATAGTTGATCAAAGATATGGAATTCATGCAAAAAGGTTAATTCAAAACTGTGCATTATACCCTTAAGAACTCTTTTCTAGAATAACTTCAAAGAGATTTTCAACACATTGTATCTGGTAAGGCCAAATTTTGTCAATTATTTCTTGGGTAAAAATTTGAAGCTATCCTCGACACCTGGTAAAGTTATGGCTAACAACATGATCTACAGGCTGAGGAAGTTCTTCATGGATAAAATTGGGAATAAAATTCAGAATGGAAAAGAGAGTGGAAAAGTAGAATTTGATGAAACTCTTGCAAAATTCAAGTTAATGACTGATGCTTTTGTTCATTGTTATGATGGGAAGATTCTGAATAGTCTTGCAAAAATAAAAGAGTTTACTGTGATTTTGAGAGAATCTTCTATACAACAAGCTATCTTAGATCAAATAAATGAAGCAAACAATTGTGAAAGAGCCAACAATTTTGAATTTGAAACAATGGTGTCTTATGTATAGACTCCCCCTATGATTTTCTTGTAGAATAAGGTATAGCAATTTTGAATTAGAAACAATGGTATATGAACAACTATTTAGCCAATTTTCTATGTTACAACAATTAACTACAGGTTAGAACATATCCATATCAACATAAAATAGCAAGCGTAATTCACCTCAAACTCTGCTATGGTAATTGCTTTGTAAGGAATTTTGCACTCCTCCATGAACATTCTCTGTGCACATCAATATGTTGGTTATTACCTTGATCTTTTTTATGATCAAAAGAATAGTGAAGTTCATTGCATAACTCATGACCATTTTGCAGTGCTATGATCCAGTGATCTTTTACTTCTTACTCGTTGTGTTCTTAGTCACCATGTGCAAAAGAATTAGAGGACATATCTTTGTCACCATTTGATAGTAAATTTCATTATTTTTGGACTATTTATTATGATTCAATCACTGTTTGATAGTGTTCTTCCTTTCTCAATCCTATAGGACAGAGGACAATTCATAGTTTACAACTCTCTAACAATGATATTCCTTTTAGTGATCTCAGTCACCTAATTCAATGTGTTATCTTCTTCATTTCTCAGTGCTAACAATGCCTACACAGTGTTTTCTCAGTCACAGTTATAGTGCTCCTTCATTTGAAGATATTATGTTGCTTAGATAGTAATGTTTTATTGAATTCATATATTTTGTCTTGCAAATGTCTTATTACACTTGTAGAGTTTTGTTGTGCATAATATGTAGTCAAAATGCCTTCAAATGGAGCTCTTTTGCAGAGGTAGTAGGATAGTGATGTCAATAAAATAATAGTGTTAGTGAGAGGTATGATAGTAGATACAATGAGAATGGAAGGTATAATGTTTTGACAGTAAAAGAATCATTTATCTACCACCATAGTGAAAAGTTAGCAATTGCATTTGGTTTGTTAAACATGGCCCCTGCTACAACTATTAGAGTTGTTAAGAACCTTCGAGTATGTTCTAATTCTCACACTGCATCTAAATTCATCTCCAAGATTGTTGGAAGAGAAATTATTCTGAGAGATGTGAACCATTTCCATCATTTTAAACAGGGACAATGTTCCTATGGAGAATATTGGTGATGCTAAATGAAACAATCTAAAAAATAGGCTTGTACTATAATAATGTACACTACATTAGATATTCAGCTAGTAATAACGAAGGGACATCCATCAAAGCATAACAACAGGGATTTTTTTGTCATATGTTGTAGTTACAAATGCCTTGCTAGACATACATGAAAATGTGGAAGCATAGACAAGGCAAGCAAACTATTTCAAAAAATGCCTCAAAGAAATGTGATATCATGGAATGCCATGATTAAAGGATATGTTTAAAATGGGTTTTTTTAGAAAAGTCCTTAGAAATTTTTAAGAAAATGCAACTAGTGGGTGTAAAGCCCTACTCCTCAACCTTTGAAAGTGTCATTGTATGCCTCCCCATAACACTACATGGTTTGTTGCTGGCCTTCGCGGTGATGTGGGAAAGCCTGACCACACTCGTTCTCTCATAAACTCTTCAATTTATGTCAGTGGTGATGTGGGAAAGCTTAAATTCAAGATTTCCTACATCACCACTGGCATGACTTGAAGAGTTTGCGAGAGAGCAGGTGCCTTCTATGATATCACATTTCTTTGAGGCATTTTTTGAAACAGTTTGCTTGCCTTGTCTATGCTCCCACATTTTCATGTATGTCTAGTAGGGCACTTGTAACTACAACATATGACAAAAAAATCCCTACTGTTACGCTTTAAAGGATATCCCTTCGTTATACTAGATATCTGATGTAGTGCACATTATTATAGTGCAAGCTTATTTTTTAGATTGTTTCATTTAACATCACCAATATTATTTACAAGAACATTGTCCCTATTTAAAATGATGGAAATGGTTCACATCTCTCAGAACAATTTCTCTTGCAACAATCTTGGAGATGAATTTTGATGCAATGCGAAAATTAGAACATACTTGAAGGTTCTTAACAACTCTAATAGTTGTACGAGGGACCATGTTTAATAAACCAAATGCAATTGATAAATTTTCACTATGGTGGCAGATAAATGATTCTTTTTTCTTTTATTCCACATAATTAAGTAAAAGTCTTGAATCTGGAAATACCCTACTGCCTTCATTTGCCAAGCCAATTTCTCCAAATTTGCATAGCTATCCCATGTTTGTGGATGTGATTTGTCTCCTACACAAAAAAATGTATCATTTTATTCCCTTCAATCCAACTACATTCAAGTATATTTTTAATTCCTCTATCTTTCATCAATCTCCTTACTATTTGAACCTCACCTGTGACCTACCCACTTCTGACCCAATTTTTTTAGAGAAGAAACATAAGTTGCAGAATTTTTAGGATCCAACTAAAAAAGTAGTGCTGCTAGAATACTCAACCTATATTCATATATGATCCACATGCACCAAAGGTTTAACTAGCATCTTAGTAATAATGTTTAGGGCGTCCTCAAGATAGCCAAAATGGGCATGAAATTCAACCATGCACACCTAATGATCAACTATATATGTAATGCAATAAGGGTTACTAACCTTTAATATTATTGTTACCAATTTTTTGCTACAACTCAAATGGTGGAGCTGATTTAAATACTGTTATATTTTAAAGTGAAAATGTAGTTATTTCTGAACATGCTGAGTGTTGTTTGGCACTTCATTTTAGTTCATCAAGTGATAGTTATGGAGGTGTTTTAAAAAAACTTAGTTCTAAATATCATTCATGTTTTTGCATAAATCAAATGGAATACAAAACTGAGTATACGAATGATAAAGTAGAATGCTTTCATTTATTTCATGAAGTGATGCATTTTTTACATAAGTAATTTGATTGCGAGATTACAAATGTTGGTACAATCTTGCATTTTAATGCTTTTCTTTCAGAATGGAAATGAAAGAACAAAATTAAACATCCACACAATTCGTGGTTTTAGCCATTTCCATTTATAATAGGAAAGGAAATATACAACTGGAAATAGAAAGCAGATAACATTAGACATATCCTTCATTGCCTGAGTGGGTCTTTAGTTGGTCTTTTGAAGTTGGCTCCTTTATGTTTCCACTCTTGAATGCTTCCACTCCTGAATGTACCTGCAAGAGTTTGAGAAGGGTGTCAATTAAGGGCTCGGGATATGAATAACACTACGTGCCATACTAACAGAGATATATTTCAATCCTTACAGTGCAGTGAATCAGATAATGGAAAGAGCAGAAGCATGAACTGAAAGAGAGAGAAAACATCATCATTCTTGTTTTTTTGTGTCTAACACTGTTTGTTTCCTTGTGCAGGTATAGGAAAATCCATGTAGCTATTTATCTTTGGAAGACCAAGCATGTGGGGAAAAACGGGCTCCTACAAGGGTAGAGCCAGACATGCTGCCCTTATATGTTACAAGACGGCCGAGAATGAAAGGAAGATGCAACCATTGTGCTCTTCAGAGCTTTATAACTGAACAAGTAATCGAACTACCATACATTTATAACAATCAGATCAACATATGGAAGTGAAAATTGGACAACTTGTTTTAGTTAAAATTATCAATCTATCTTGTTTTCTGAAGGGTTTGATTTTGCTGTCATAAATATTGTTTTGTTGTTTTTAAGACTGTTCACTTTATAGTGTTGTTTCATAGTTTTTGTTTTGGAACAACAATGCTCTATCTCTTAACAAAGATAGTGAACAGTGCAAAGTTATGAGGTTATGCCTTGATAGGTGAGGAGACGAACTAGAAATTAAATGGATTGTGCACAGGAATTCACAATTACCCATTTGTTTTTATCCCAGGAGTGTGGTCATTTTAAAATACAAATTCTATAATTTCCAGTAGGTACCCATCTTGGGTTTTGACATAATACAAAATGGGAGTATCTATAAGAGTTTCAAGTTTACATGTGCATTATGCATGAAGAGTGATAGGTATAGAAACTAAGGATATGCAATGACAGGTGAGGATGTGAAGAGTTTGTTACCAGAATAAGCAGAATATATCAAATCATGAAGGAGATTTACAAATGCAAGTTGGAACAACATGAATAAAGTCTGGTCTTCTTCAAGTTTCATTGTTTTAGGAATACCCACATGATGGTTTGGATTCAAATACAAGTTTACCATGGTTTCCAAAATTCTACATAAGCATGCTTTTTTAACAATATAAATTTATTCAAAATAATGGATGCCCACATTGGGTTTTGAGAAAGAGTGCAGTATTTTCAAAAAAATACAGGAGGCTCATTTGAAGATTTCAATTTAAAATATATTTTCTTCATATTTGACAAGTACCCATTTCGAGGTTTTGAGTAAAACACAGAAATACTAAATACCCACATACAAATTTTTGCTCAAATATAGATTTTCTCATATACAGAGATACTCACATGGGGTTTTCATAAGGAATGTAGATTTACTATAATTTTTCAGTTTACCCATATGGGGGTTTTAAAAATAAAACACAAACAGTGTAGTTTCTAGAATACCCATATGGGGTTTTAAAGAAATAAAATGCCGATAGTTCACTTTCCAGGTTACCCACATGGGTTTCTACATTCTAAAATAGAAATGCCTAATAATGCTTGGGTCGAGCCCAGTGGGGAGTTGTAGTTACTATTTCATCAAATAAGGAGAGTCATTTTCGAGTTTTGGCATAGGAGAACGAGATCAAAGCACAATATGCATGGAGTTCGAATTTCTTCATATGGAGAGTCATCAGTCAAATAATGTCATGTCGCGGCCTGTCAGGAGGATAGTGCACAAAATTTCATAATAAATAAGCTTTAGCTTAAACACTCTATCGGGGATACGAATTCAGTCTGTCATCAAGATAGGCATCTAAGACAGTAGTGCCTTAGTGATTTCAATTCAAAATCACAACAAAGACACAACCAACTATGCTATAAAGCGGAAACAAGCAGATTTGATCCCCCATTGACCCTCTGAGAGAAGTGAATGCAACAAGAAACAGATTCAACATAAACAGATACCATGATAGACAAAAAGAATACACAAAGATATACGTGGGGAAAACCCTTTCAGGTAAAAACCCCACACTCCAAAATTTTGAGCCATTGTATTATTCAGCAACACAAAACCAGTTACAATACAATATCAGGCTCAAAGCCAATACAGGAGTTACATCTTGTTCTACTGGAGAAGTAACAGGTACCCGCAAGATTCCTCTTAGCTCTTCAGATAACTGTCATAGCCAGCCTCTTGGCCGACCCAGTCATTCGGCCTCTAACGATTCCCATGCTCAGATCTGAGAGATAGAATGTTCATAGTTACATTTCCTAAGCAAACTACTCGAACACCCTCTCCATCTCTCTACAAATCTCTTCACACCTTCGGCTCTCCAACCTGCAAGTCCAATTGCTGCAATCTCGCATCATGCATCATGCATTATGCTTGCAACCTCATGGTCGCGCATCTCGCACTTGCTCTGCAATACACGACTAAACCCTTGACTCGCAAACTCACATTTGGCACTTCTCCTTCACCATCCTAAGAAAAAACACATCTCTCATCCATTATGTAACTGACTCAGAAGAGTCAAAGAAGACCATTCGCAAATCACGCATCTGGTCGGATCTGACAGATCTCCCTGCAACGAGCCGCCTAGGCATTCAATGCCATTCCAAAAATGGGTGAGCTCGCCACCCTTCGTTGAAAAAATCAACTACCACAATAACTATCATGTTATCCGTCCAATCACAATCCAACCAGGTGCCACGCGTCCAAGACCCATCAACAATCATAGCTGACAGAGCAACCAAAACGGTCAAACAGACATCGGGCGCATCCAAGACTTCAAGCCAAATCTAACACTGCCGGAGCCAGAGTCGGAACAGGAGTCGAAATAGGACTCCACCGAAAAAGCACAATGCCGGAGTCAGAGTCGGAGATGGAGATAGAACTAGAGTCGAAACATGACTCCACTGAAATTACAGGTTCAGGAACCAATTCGGTTTCGCGTCCGCCCGCAGTAAAGAGAAACACATTGAAAACATAACTGACCGAGTAAAGTCAACTCGGGGTCAAACCAAGACGGGAGCACAAAAGACTGGAGTCAGAGTCAGGGATGGAATAGGAACAGAAACAGGACTTTACCAAAAGTCCAAGATCAGGAACCAAACCGGTTCCGGTTCCGCCTCCGCCAACTGCAAGAAACAACAATCCAAAACCAGGACAAGGCAGAGGAAAACTCCCCGAGGAGAATCCAAACATCCAGAGGAACTAGATCACAAAAGCAGGAGTCGGACCCAGAGTCGGAATAGGAACAAAAAAAGGAACATGGCAAACAGACATTGCCAACTTCCAAAACTGGTTCCGCCTCCGCCAGAACCAAGCGAAGAGCAACAGACTGTCGGAGCTGGAGCCGGAGCCAGATCCAGAGCCAAACCTGGAACATGAAAAAAGGAACAATGCTAGGTTCTAATCCGGATCCCCCTCCGCCAAAACAAAACTTGAAGAACCAAGAAAGCGGGGAGTGGAGCTAGAGACGGAATAGGAACAAGACCCGGAACAAGGCAAATGGAACAATGCCAAGTTCCATCCCGGTTCCGCCTCCGCCAGAACAAAAAGACTTTGCCAAGGGAACAAGAGAATTTGCCTAAGTCTTCAAAGGGGGTCACCAAAAAGTTGAGGCATAATTCCCAACACACTCATGGCGCGGCCAACCAACAGGCTTCATTTTTTCTAAAAGATAATAACCATTTTTTGAAAATAAAGCTCGTAGGCTTTAGTTTGGGAGAGAGAAATATAGAAAAGAGTGTAGCAAGGAAGAGCTTACCATTGTGTTTGATGTGGAAGAACACACAAGCCACGCCCAACTCGTTGGAGCTCACGAAAGCTAAGGGTCAAGCCCTCTCATGGCGCCCAAGGTGGTGTTAGGAAAGCACAAGGAAAGAATGCAAAGGAAATCAAAAGTGAAAAGAGGAGAAGCTGTGGCCTATGAGGCCATGTTCTTAACAAAGGAACCAAGAATGATGCATAAAGAAGTGACAGGTTGCACTTACCATAGAATGGAAGAGAAAATCAGAAGTTTCAAAGCCTTCCCAAGCTGCAAGGTCGAGCATAGGCATGGGGATGCCTTCCTTCCCAATAGAGAAAAGTCTCCAAAGTCAAAAGATGCAAATGAATGTTTTTAGGGTTTTCTCTTGTCTTGTCGTCTTGACCTAGTTCAAGTTTAGGTTAAGTGACTTTGCCATGAAGTGGAGAATTTTGAACTTAGGACTTTTGTTGCATTTTGAAATTTAGTCTTAAGTTTAATATTTTATGTCACCATGGTATCTTGCATAGGTTGAGCCTTGTAGGGATTTCTCAAGAGTCATAAGCCTTAGTTGTTAACAATTTAGGGTCTTAGTTATATCTTAAGGCATTTGTTTTTTAGAAACTAAATAATTGTAATATGCCTTAGGATTAGGGTTAAGACCTAGGCTTTATCGTATTTTTATTTTTATTTGATTTGGAGAATACAATTAGAATATATAAGGAGGAGTTTATTATTTTTATGATTTTTAATAGAAAAATCAAACTTGTAAAGGGAAATATAAGGTATTGTGTGCAAAATATTTTTGAAAATCTTTAATTGCAAACAATAGAATAATTATAAAACTGCATGTTTTAAAGCAGAGGCAAAACAATACTTTATAAATTGCTTTGTTTTCTTGCTATTTTTAGCAGTTGGGCATTGACTTTTCTTCTTGGTTGGATTTGAGTTTTCAGTTGGAGAGATAAGGTGTTTTCCTTGCTTTAAAAGCAATTTTTTGCTATTTTTAGAAGCCAGACAGTTGATGCATGCAAAAAGTGTGACTTTCCACTTTTATGCTGACTTGTTGCATAGTTTTTGAGACCTTTTCCTTGAGCTTTTTTCAAGAGCTCTTATTAGGGTTTGAGACATATATCTTTGGAGAAAACTTAAGGTTTTCTAGTTCAGTCTATTTTTTGCTCTTACACATTTCTGAGCCTGAAACTATTTTGTACTCAATTGAGATTGTTTTGACATACTCCTACAATGAATAAAAAACAACATTCCTGCCTATCATTTTGTGTCTATTTGCAGTTACAGTATGATGTTTATCTTGTGATTTCTATTTAGGGAGTCCTTGTTATGTATTAGGCTGTAGTTTGATTTAGAAAAGTGCAAGGATACAGGTTGCCTCTCATTTTTTGAATAGATCTTCATGCAAAATACTTATGTAAAATTGTTCTTGAGTGGTTGTGAAATTTTTGTTGGTTTTTGAGCACTGTTTGTGAGGGAAATCCGGAATAGTCATTAGTTCACCATCTAATATTGAAAATCATTTCAAAATCATAGGTTTTAAGATTCTATTTTATCTTTATCCTTTTCCCAAGAAAGATTTTTCATAGGATCGTCATACCCAGAACCAGCTCGCTCTAGAGATTCTGTTTCCTTATAGATTACCCACGTTTGGAAAGAGTTTCAATTTTGCAACAAATAGTCTGATTTTTGCAGATCTGACAGGGTGCATATCTGATTGCTAACAATTTTTGGCACACCCGGTGGGACTCTGAAAGTTAGTTTCAGAGAAGTTTTAATTTCTAAAATTTGCTGTTTGGTGTATGCAACAGGTTTCTCAGCCTTTTGGAGGCTTGTTCAATATACCTGGCAACTCCGATTTCTGATTTTTTTACATGTAGATCTAGTGCAGCCCGTGCATGAGAAAGGTACAAACTGGATCATGTGTTGCACCTTTTTGATACCGACAACTGTCCCCACCACGAAGAGTTGGCAGAACAGCATAGAGGCTATTTGAGGCGCCAACAAGGTCAAAATCAACACCTCCTGTTTTCAGTTCTCTGGTTTTATGACCAGGAGTACCAGTTTCAATATCATAGATATTGCCAATGGCAGTGCCAAGGAAAAACCTGTTTGCACCTTTTAATGGAGGCAGTCCATTAGACATTGCTCAACATGACGACATCCCAATTGCAGCCCTTAGAAGCCTGTCGTTCTTCACTGGAGAAGATCACACAACACGGGTGGAGAAAATTTGTGATGTGTCTACCTTATGTTTGATTCACAACATCATGCAAGAGAATGTCATGCTAAGGCTCCTTGCTGCATCAGTCAAAGGAAAAGCATTGCAATGGTTCAGAGGCCTCACAACCAACTCGATTGCAACATGGGATGCACTAGGTAATGGTCCATACCAATTTTTTGTTGATAAGTTTGATAATCTGTCCATGCTAGAATAGTTGAGCACTATTCAGAGAGCGCCACATGAGCACTTGGTGGATTTCAATCACCATTTTCAGAGAACTTGGGCCAAAATTCCTGCAACGGTAAGGCCTTTACCAACTCACACTTTTCTGTTTTACTTAAAAGCTTTGAACTGTAAGATTTTAGTCATGACCCAGTCTATGGGTGGGCATACACTCCTTGATGCTTATGATATCACCATTAGAGCCAAAAATTGTCTTATTCAGGCTGGAGATATAGCCCCCAGACAACAAATTGCTGCTCCAAGCCAAAAACAAGAAATTCAGACCCCAACACAACAGATTGCTGCTCCAACCCAAAAACAAGAAATTCAGGCGATTAAAAGTATACTCAAGACCTTTGGGAATGACCTTGTGAGTATAAAGAAGCAAGTAGGTCATGAACATAAACCTTATCAAGCCACTTATCATCAAAACCAACCTAATAGGCCTACTTTTTCAGAATGATTATTAAGGCCAAAAGAAATTTTTTAACCCAAGACCTTTCCATCAATACAACCCAAATGCAGCCAATTCATCAAAGGAACTTGTACCTCAAAATAATATCGCCTAGGATTGCAATTGGTGTTATCCATGCAACCAGCCCCATAACCAATCAACATGTGATAATGGCATGATAAATTAGGCTTTAATGGTTCAAAATAGTTATGCAGGTTCAAAAAGTGTTTCAAATAAGAGCCTAGAAAAGCAAGAAGGTTTTGAGGTCACTTTGTCAAACTGGCAAAGTTCTGAGTTCGATGGTGTGAATGGCCAGGATCAAAAAGTTTCTCCTGTCATAGCCAACACAAGGTCAAAAAAAAAAGGGCAATGGATTTAGGACAACAAGTTGGAAGTTCACAGTAGTAGCCTATGAAGGATAAGCAACCTGTTTCTACACCCAGTACTACTACTGCAACACAATCCAAGGTGCATTTTTTGCAAAAGGGCCAAGAGATACCGGGCAAGGAACAATCAATGACACATTTTCCGGCCTTGCAGAAACATAATGATGTTGCTGTCACAAAAAACCAGCAGAAGGTAAATGCTACTTCTTTTAATATTGTTGAACACCTCAGAAAAACTACTGTCAGCATGTCTATGCTAGATGCTTTGCACATCCCGGGTCATAAAAGTTTGTTGCAAGATGCTTTAGCTGAGTTATCTATTTCTGATGATGCTAATCAAGGTGCTACCAAAGCCGTGTTCATTAAAAATTTGGAAGGTAAAAGCGAACAGAAAGGTAAGGAGGTAAAGCCTCTCCCATTTTATTTGACTCTGATCATTGGGGATAAATTAGTACACAATTGCATGATCGATTCTGGCGCAAGTAGATCTGTTATGCCTAAAAAATTAGGTGATGCGTTAGGTCTTGTTTATGAACCCAACTCTCATAAGGGTGTAGTGCAGTTAGATGGGTCTATTGTTAGAACTGTTGGCATAGTAAAAAATTTACCCCTTACCTTACACGCATCCCCTAGTTTTGTGATTCACCAAGATATACATGTAATCAATTTGCCACCACACTTTTCCATTTGCCTCTCCAGGGATTTTACAGCCAAGTTGGGGGGTTTCTTATCATTTGCCTGGTCTCACCTATTTTTTAGAAAAAGGTATGGTACAAAGGTAACCATAAATTCTGAGCCTTTAGCTAAAGACCACATTGAACCATACGTTCCAAGCCCTATAAATGCTAACCTCTGCATCACCCCTGTATTGGAGGAGCGAACCATGTTATCAGACCACAACACCCATGTAGAAAGTATAAATCTAGATGAGTGGGAAGCCAAAGATCACGAGCTTGATCCCTTCCAGCATACATCTGAGGTAGGATTAGGGGTTTACATGATTCGTGAACTTGATTCTGATATGCCTAATCTGATTAAAAGGGAAGTACAACTTGCAAGGCAGGAAAATAAACTTTGGAAACTCTATTTTGATGGTTTGAGGAGCAGTGTAGGTGCTGGTGGTAGGGCCATATTGAATTCACCAGAGGGAGAAAAATATTATTCTGCTTTCATATTTGCATTCAGTTGTACAAATAATATAGCTGAATACAAAGCACTTGTACACGACCTAGAATGGGCCCGAAAAAGAGGTATTAAATGTTTTCGTGTTTATGGTGATTCTGAGTTAATAGTGAATCAGGTTAGAAACCTAAATGCTACAAAAAATGACTTGCTTAAGAAATATAAGCATCATGTATGGGATTTAATAGAAGACCTTGATGCTTTTAATATCTGTCCAGTTCCTAGAAAATAAAATAAGCATGCAAATAGGCTCGCTACTATAGGGGCTCAGTTTGATATTCCAAACAAAATTCACAAAGTAGAGGCGTGTCAATATGTAAAGATAGTCATCAGACCTTTTGTTCCTGACAATAATGTGAGCTAACACGTTTTTGACAGCAATGAGAAAATTGTAAACTTTTTAATTGCTGAAGCTGAGTTTGTAGACGAAAACCAACAAAAGTGGCAGCAACAGTATGATAATCAAATTGTACAGTTGAGGACCAACAAGTTGCCAAGGGGTTTGGTGACCCTGGAATATGCTTTCAACTCATATGACCAGATGAGGAGAGACAAGTGCAGCCTGTCTGTTAAAGAGGAGCACTATGAAGCAATCAAAATCTTCAAAGGTAAGTTTCTCAAGCTGGGAAAGGTATGTAATAAAGAGGAGCAGCAAGAGTTTATTCTGATATGTAAAAAATTTAGTGATATTTTTTCTTGGGAGTATAAAGATTTGAAGGGGTTTGACCCAGAATTAGCCCAACATACTATTGAATTAGAGCCTACTGCAAAACTAGTAAGATAGAAACAAAGGCCTCTCAATCCCAAATTAGAACACCTTATGAAAGCCGAGCTGAATAAATTAGTTGAAAGTGGCATTATTTTTCCCATCAAGCATACATCTTGGGTGTCAAACCTAGTCCCAGTTAGGAAGAAAAGTGGGGAGATCAGATTATGTGTTGATTTCCGAGATTTAAATAGAGCATCACTAAAAGACCACTACCCACTCCCTTCCATGGAGCAAATTTTGCAGGTGGTTTTTGGTTCTGACAATTTTTCTTTGCTAGATGGTTACTCAAGTCATAACCAGATTCTGGTAAAATAGTAGGATCAATTCAAAACAACATTCACAACTAAGTGGGCACAATGGCCTACAAAAGGATGCTTTTTGGCTTATCCAATGTTGGAGCAACTTTTTAGCGAGCGATGGATATGGCTTTTCACAGCCTCATGAACAAGATCATTCTGGTATATTTAGATGATATTACTATTTTTTCTAGAAATGCTAATGAACATCTTGATCATTTAGAACATATTTTTTAGAGATGCAGGGAGTTCGGAGTGTCTCTCAATCCGAAGAAGTGTATTTTTTCTGTACATGAAGGTAAACTCCTTGGACACATTGTTTCAAAGAAGGGTATTTCCATAGATTCTGAAAGAATTTTGCAATTCTCAAATTACCATTGCTAGCTCACAAGAAAGGCTTGCAAAGATTTCTTGGAAGAATAAAATTTGTGAGGAGGTTCATACCAAATATCGCAGCTTTGCTGCAACCTCTCACTCTTATGCTAAAAAATAATATACCTTTCACCTAGACCAAGGAAGGTAAAAGGAGCTTTGATCAAATCAAAGAAGCTCTCGTAGCTGCCCCTACCCTCATTAATCCAAAGTATGACAAATATTTCATTCTTTATGCATTTGGAGGAGTTGATACTATTTCTGCTATGCTTTTCTAGCAGAATGATGAAGGTTTGGAGCAGCCTATGGCCTTTTTTAGCCAGGTACTACATGATTATGAGGTAAAGTATTCCTTTGTCGAGAAGCATGTGTTTGCTGTTGTAAGAAGTTTAAAAATGTTCGGATATATGCTGTCGAATAGCAAGATTCATTTGCTGGTTGCGCATTCAACTGTCAAAGATTTCTTGTTGAACCGTGAAATTAATGATAAGCGTGTTGGTTGGATAACCAAGGTCATGGAATTTGACATAGATATTAAAATAACCAAACTCGTTAGAGGTAAGGGTTTGTGTGAATAGATTATGGAAAACACAGCGGGCAACAACCTATAGGAGACTGAAAAAGTTGGTACAGTGCTAAACAATGATGATGCAGCTGTTGTTCTAGTTCCTGCTACTACCTGGGTGCAACAAATGATGCTTTATTTGTAGACTGGTGAGTGTCTCGAAGGTCTAGATAGAGCGAAAAGGAGGTATTATAGATTACAGTCTATTCCTTTTGCAATTATTGATGGCATTCTGTATAGAAGAGATTTTCAAGGTGTTTTGTTACGATGCATTGAACCTGACCGAGTTGATAAGGTTTTAGCAGAATTTCATGATGGGCCTTCAGGAGGCCACTTTGCTGCAAGAACACCAACCCTAAAAATTATGCGGGCTGGTTATTATTGGCCAAATTTGTTCAAAGATGCCATTGCTTGGGTTTGAAAATGTGAAAAGTGTGCTCTATTTTTAGGAAAATAGAAACTTGTAGGTTTACCTCTGCATCCGATTCAAGTGGAGTAGCCCTTTGCTAAGTGGGGCTTAGATTTTATAGGGCCAATCAACCCGCCTTCAGGTGCAGGTCATAAGTGGATACTGACCGCCACATATTATTTTACTAAATGGACTGAGGCAGTTGCTTTAAAAGAAGCAAATGAGACTTCTGTGCTTCATTTTTATCAAGACTTAGTGTCAAGATTTGGTACTCCAGATTCTATAATTTCTGACAATGGTTTGGCCTTCATTGGTTTAATAATTTCTGATTAGTCAGTTAGAAATAACATTTATTTGAATACATCTTCTAACTATTATCCGTAGGGAAACGGGTAGGCAAAATCTTCAAATAAGAATCTGATCTGGATAATCAAGAAGATTGTCAAGGACAATCAACAAACATGACAAAAAAAACTTAAGTTAGCTCTTTGGGATAACATAGTGACTCCTAAAAGGGCAACTGGTTGTTCTCCTTGTGTACTTGCTTATGGTAAAGAAGCTAAGTTACCCATTTCTGTTGAATTTCTGACTTTAAGTTATGTTAAAGAACTGGAATTACAGAATGAGCAGCCTCCTAAAGTGCGTTTTGCACAACTGGTAGAGCTTGAGGAAACTAGAAGGGAAGCTTTAAGGCATCTTGAAATACATCAAGCTCAGATGAAGAGCTCTTTTGATAAGAGGGCAAGACCACGAGAATTCATCATTGGTGATCTGGTTTTCAAATGGAATGAATATAAGAGCAGACCTGGACGACATTCCAAGTTCGATGTAATTTGGGACGGGCCTTATGTAATCACGGAGTGCAAGGAGCACAACGCTTTCTAGCTTTCAAAGCTGACTGGAGAGGTGCTGTCTATCCCAGTTAACAGGATCCACCTCAAGCATTGCCTCTGAGATAAGTTATATATTGTAAATAAATAGAGTAGTTGTTACAAATAAGTGTGTTACGCACATTTCTTTTTAGTAGTTTTCTTTCCCTAAGTGCTGCTGCGCATTTTTTCTGTTGGCCATCAGGGCCTGTTAGTTTGCTTTCAGCTTTGTTTGTTTTGTTTTGTTGCTATTTTGGAGTTGCTGTTTCAGTTTTTTCTGAGTTCATGAAGGGGAAGTTTTGAATCCGCGCCTAATGAATTATTCAAGGGGCAACTGATCTATGCTTAGCTGGAAAGCATCTAGCAGAAGTTTCCAAAATGTTACCAATTTTTCGCTACAACTCAAATGGTGGAGTTGATTTAATTACTGTTATATTTTAAAGTGAAAATGCAGTTATTTCTAAACATGTTGAGTGCTATTTGGCACTTCATTTTAGTTCATCAAGTGATAGTTATGTAGGTGTTTTGAGAAAAATGAGTTTCTAAATATCATTCATGTTTTTGCATAAATAAAATGGAAAACAAAACTGAGTATATGAATGATAAAGCAAAATGCTTTCATTTATTTCATGAAGTGATACATTTTTTACATAAGTCATTTGATTGCGAGAATAAAAATCCTAGTACAATATTGCATTTTAATGCTTTTCTTTCAAAATGGAAATGAAAGAAAAAAATTAAACATCCACACAAGTCGTGGTTTTAGTTGTTTCCATTTATAATAGGAAAGGAAATATACAACTGGAAATAGAAAGCAGATAATGTTAGACATATCCTTCATTACCTGAGTGGGTCTTCAGTTGGTCTTTCAAAGTTGGCTCCTTTTTGTTTTCGCTCTCGAATGCTTCCACTCCCGAATGTACCTGCAAGAGTTTGAGAAGGGTGTCAATTAAGAGCTCAGGATATGAATAACACTACGTATCATACTAACAAAGATATATTTCAATTCTTACAGTGCAGAGAATCAGATAACGGAAAGAGCAGAAGCATGAACTGAAAGAGAGAGAAAACATCATCATTCTTGTTTTTCTTTGTGCTAACACTATTTGTTTCCTTGTGCAGGTATAGGAAAATCCATGTAGCTATTTATCTTTGGAAGACCAAGCATGTGGGGAAAAATGGGCTCCTACAAGGGTAGAGTCCGACATGCTGCCCTTATATGTTACAAGAGGGCCGAGAATGAAAGGAAGATGCAATCATCGTGCTCTTCTAAGCTTTATAACTAAACAAGTAATCGAACTACCATGCATTTATAACAATTAGATCAACATATGGAAGGGAAAATTACAAATGAATGATAATTGGACAAAAAATATCAATCTATAATGTTTTCTGAAGGGTTTGATTCTGCTATCATAAATATTGTTTTATTGTTTTTAAGACTATTCACTTTATAGTGTTGTTTCATAGTTTTTGTTTTGGAACAACAATGCTCTATCTCTTAACAAAGATAGTGAATAGTGCAAAGTTATGAGGTTATGCCTTGACAGGTGAGGAGACGAACTAGAAATTAAATGGATTGTGCACAGGAATTCACAATTACCCATGTGTTTTTATCCCAGGAGTGTGGTCATTTTAAAATACAAATTCTACAATTTCCAGCAGGTACCCATCTTGGGTTTTGACAGAATACAAAATGGGAGTATTTGTAAGAGTTTCAAGTTTACATGTGCATTATGTATGAAGAGTGATAGGTATAGAAACTAAGGATATACAATGACAGGTAAGGATGTGAAGAGTTTGTTGCCAGAATAAGTAGAATATATCAAAGCATGAAGGAGCTTTACAAATGCAAGCTGGAACAACATGAATAAAGTCTGGTCTTCTTCAAGTTTCATTGTTTCAGGAATACCCACATGATGGTTTGGATTCAAATACAAGTTTACCATGGTTTCCAAAATTCTACATAAGCATGTTTTTTTAACACTACAAATTTATTCAAAATAATGGATGCCCACATTGGGTTTTGAGAAAGAGTGCAGTATTTTTGAAAAAATACAGGAGGCTCATTTGAAGATTTCAATTTAAAATATATTTTCTTCATATTTGACAAGTACCCATTTTGGGGTTTTGAGTAAAACACAGAAATACTAAATACCCACATACAAATTTTTGCTCAAATATAGATTTTCTTCATATACAAAGATACCCACATGGGATTTTCATAAGGAATGCAGATTTACTATCATTTTTTAGTTTACCCATATGGGGGTTTTAAAAATAAAACACAAACAGTGTAGTTTCCAGAATACCCATATGGGGTTTTAAAGAAATAAAATGCAGACAGTTCACTTTATAGGTTACCCACATGGGTTTCTACATTCTAAAATAGAAATGCCTGATAATGCTTGGGTCGAGCCCAGTGGGGAGTTGTAGTTACTGTTTCATCCAATAAGGAGAGCCATTTTTGAGTTTTTGCATAGGAGAACGGGATCAAAGCACAGTATGCATGGAGTTCGAATTTATTCATATGGAGAGTCACCAGTCAAATAATGTCATGCCACGTCCTATCAGGAGGATAGTGCACAAAATTTCATAATAAATAAGCTTTAGCTTAAACACTCATGGTGTGGCCAGCCAACAGGCCTGCATTTTTTCTAAAAGATAATAACCATTTTTTAAAAATAAAGCTCATAGGCTTTAGTTTGGGAGAGAGAAATACATAAAAAGAGTGTAGCAAGGAAGAGCTTACCATTGTGTTTGTTGTGGAAGGACACAGAAGCTACGCCCAGCTCATTGGAGCTCACAAAAGCTAAGGGTCGAGCCCTCTCATGGCACCCAAGGTGGTGTTAGGAAAGCACAAGGAAAGAGTGCAAAGGAAATTAGAAGTGAAAAGAGGAGAAGTCGCGGCCTGTGAGGCCATGTTCTTAACAAAGGAACCAAGAATGATGCATAAAGAAGTGATAGGTCACACTTACCACAAAATGGAAGAGAAAATCAGAAGTTTCAAAGCCTTCCCAAGCTGCAAGGTCGAGCATAGGCATGGTGGTGCCTTCTTTCCCAACAGAGCAAAGTCTCCAAAGTCAAAAGATGCAAATGAATGTTTTTAGGGTTTTCTCTTGTCTTGTCATCTTGACCTAGTTCGAGTTTAGGCTAAGTGTCTTTTCCATGAAGTGGAGAATTTTGAACTTAGGACTTTTTTGCATTTTGAAATTTAGTCTTAAGTTTAATATTTTATGTCACCATGGTATCTTGCATAGGGCGAGCCTTGTAGGGATTTCTCAAGAGTCATAAGCCTTAGTTGTTAACAATTTAGGGTCCTAGTTATATCTTAAGGCATTTGTTTTTTAGATAATCAATAATTGTAATATGCCTTAGGAGTAGGGTTAAGACCTAGGCTTTATCTTATTTTTATTTTTATTTGTTTTGGGAGAAAACAATTAAAATATGTAAGGAGGAGTTTATTATTTTTATGATTTTTTATAGAAAAATCAAACTTGTAAAGGGAAATATAAGGTATTGTGTGCAAAAGATTTTTAAAAATCTTTAATTGCAAAAAATAGAATAATTATAAAATTGCATGTTGTAAAGCAGAGGCAAAGCAATACTTTATAAATTGCTTTGTTTTCTTGCTATTTTTAGCAGTTGGGCATTGACTTTTCTTCTTGGTCGGATTGGAGTTTTCAGTTGGAGAGATAAGGTGTTTTCCTTGCTTTAAAAGTAGTTTTTTGCTATTTTTAGAAGCCAGACAATTGATGCATGCAAAAAGTGCGACTTTCCACGTTTATGCTAACTTGTTGCATAGTTTTTGAGACCTTTTCCTTGAGATTTTTTCAAGAGCTCTAATTAGGGTTTGAGACATATATCTTTGGAGAAAACTAAGGGTTTTCCAGTTCAGTCTACTTTTTTCTCTTACACATTTCTAAGCTTGAAACTATATTGTACTCAGTTGAGAGTGTTTTGAGATATTTCTATAGTGAATAAAAAATAGCATTCCTACATATCGTTTTGTGTCTATTTGCAGTTACAGTTTGATGTTTATCTTGTGATTTCATTTTAGGGAGTCATTGTTATGTCCTAGGCTGTAGTTTGATACAGAAAAGTTCAAGGATACAGGTTCCATGTCGTGTTTTGAACAGATCTTCATGCAAAATACTTATGTAAAATTGTTCTTGAGAGGTTGTGAAATTTGTGTTGGTTTTCGAGCACTATTTGTGAGGGAAATTCGGAATAGTCATTAGTTCACCATCTAATATTGAAAATCATTTCAAAATCATAGGTTTTAAGATTCTGTTTTCTCTCTATCCTTTTCCCGAGATTTTTTTTTAGAATAGGATCATTATACGAAGAACCAACTCGCTCTGGAGATTCTCTTTCCTTATAGATTAACCATGTCTAAAAAGAGTTTCAATGTTGCAACAAATAGTCTGATTTTTGCAAATCTGATAGGGTGGATATCTGATTGCTAAAAATTATATTAACAAAACTGATAATATTTAAAAGGGGATCTTCTTTAAAATATGCTTTCAAACTTGGAAACTATTTTTGTTTGTTTTAGTTTTGTTTTACTATATTGGAGATGCACTAGGCACTCCTAATGTTACAATTTTTGGATTATGTGCTTTCTTCAGTTCCCTTGGCTATTCTTGGCCTCTATTCGACATTGATATCTATGTTATTTCAATTAAACTTGGGGTCTACAATTGGGATATTTGCTAGGGAATTCAACTAGGAGTTGGGTGAATTAGTAGAGTTTTGGAATTTTGACATTATTGGAGGGTTAATGTCTTCATTTGCAGGGGTCATAGGAGGAAGTGAAGTGGGACTTTACTATGGTCGAGCAGGGGATGACCTTCCAACTCCTAACAAAGTAGCCCAGTTGGTGAAGAAATATTTGTCCAGAAGATAAAGATTTATGACTCTAATGTGCAGGTTGTTACTTGAAACACATCAAACATTTGCCATAGTAGTTTAATGTTAACCAAAAGACCGTTTCTTGGAAAGTTGTGGTTTTGAATCCCGATTTCTTATGTGCAGGGCCTTTAGGAATTTTCCAACACTAGCATTGAGCTCATGATTGGGATACCCAATTCAAATTTGCTAGGTTTTTCACAGTACTAGAGCACAATAGATACATGGCTGACCAACAATGCATTACCATAATACTCGACACAATGATCACTTATGTAACTGTAGGCGCAGAGGTGGCTGGGAGCACCGTTAATGTCTCATCCCTCACTGTCCCAACAAGAGATATGCTCTCCCATGGTTGGGATGAGATATAGGACCCTTAGGCTTCATTTTTCAAGTAGTTCTTTCATGTTTTGGAGCTATATAAGCAAAAAATAGAGCATTATAACTCAGTTTTCTCAGTCACAGCACTAAGAAACACACTTTGTAACACATTTTTAAAAGAAAAGACACATATTTAAGGCTTGTATCTATTCTAAGAACACATTTTATCAATAAAATTTCAGTATTTTTCCTTCTTAATAGCTATTTCATTATATGCAAATGAATGATTGATTATGTTTTTTTGTGTTTTATGTTTAAACCTCAAAAGCATTGTCATTTTTAACACTTTTAGATAAAAAACTAGTGGACAAAAATAATTAAATAAACTACCAATTGACTAAATATACTATCAATTGACATAGTAGTGAATAAATATGACTAAATATAATGATTATGCAATTAATAAACAATGTATCAATATACTACTAGTTGACATAAATTAGTGAACAAAAACAATTAAATAAACTACCAAATTGATCAAAATGATGATTAAAATTAATGACTAAATACACTACCAATGAATGGAAATCAATGAATAAAAATGACTAAATAAGTGACCAGTTAAGAACAACCAATGACTAAATTAACGACTAAATATATCAGTGAATAAAAAATGACTAAATAAGTGACCTGTTTACAACAATCAATGACTAAATTAATGACTAAATATACTACCAAATCGATCAATCAAAACAACCAATAAATGACTAAAAATGGTTGTCATCAATTTGGTTGCATCATAAATGACTGGCAATAAACTACTAATGGTCACATGACCATGTTTAGTCATTTATAAGCAATTTTTAGTAATTTTTTAATCATATATTGTTGTTTATGTACTAGTGTAATATAATATTACATTTTCTTTATTTTTAATAATATATTATAATCTTACCTTTTTCTAGACATCTGAAGAAAAGTATAATTGATCAAAATCACTTAAAAGTTAAACTAATATAAGCATGGCTACCTTGAATTTCTTGTCCAAGGTCAATTTTTACTAAATCTAGAAAAAATGGTTAACCCCTTGGGCTGATGCAAGAAGTTGGGTCCACAAAAAGCCCAAAATGTGGAAGTGTTTTTGCTGTTTTTCAAAAAAATTCACTTGGACTGAAAATTTGAAGCACTTACACAATGAATCATAGAAAAAGAGTAATATGAAATTTAGCATTTTGAATGTAGTTTTTGATTAAGGAAAAAATAGGTTTTGAAGGGGCCCCAAAACCTTTTATCAACATAGAAGAGATAGATAAAGCATGAACAAGCATAGATTAGATAACAGTAAGCTACCAAAAAAGAAGATAAAAAAAACCAGCCCAAAGGCAACACCACAAAAAAACCAGCAAAAGTCCAACCACTATGCCAAATTCCTCAGGATATCCACCACCTCCTGCTCTAGATTGTTCATGTTTAACGCAACTTTCTTTATGTATTGAATGTTGATAGGGGCCTTGTTAGCCTTTCTCTTCAGGTTCACTCTATTTCTTTTGCTTAGAACAATACCCTCCACCTAGCTTTGTTCATTTTCAGCTTCTAGATCCACATCAGTCCTCACCTGATACACATTCTCCAGACTATCTACCATCATATTCATAGTTTTCACAGTAGTTTTTAAAATCTTGTTGCTCATTTCCATCACCATCTGGATAGACTCTTTTATATTCTTAAGCTTTTCCTCCATGGCAGTAAGCTTATCATCATGGTTACTCTTAAATTGCTGAAGATCTTCCATAGTTTTCTTGAGGCAGTCCACCATATATTTCTTTTCTTCCCTAGTCCATAAATCATTGGCCTTTTCTCTATCTATTGTTGTGTGGTCAATCAAGTTGGGCCTTTCCAAATTTTTGCTAGTAGCCCCCTGGTTCAACTTAATTTCCTTATTCTCAAAGAACACCCATCTCATTAATCTGAAAAAATCCACATACCCATTACGAGCAATTGCAAGGATATCAACAAGAAGCTCACACTCTACTTTGAAGTAATGGTCATCAGCCTTGAGATCACTTAGAAAATGAGGCCTATCCTCACAGTTAGTAGCAGGTAGCTAGAGTATTTCGATGAGGGGGCCGACTAAGAATCATCCTAATTAGTATCATAGGAGGAATCCTCCAAATCCTTTCTTTTAACCTGCTCCTGGGGGGAGATAACATATTTTCCTTTTGCCTTCAACTTAGCATCTTCAAAACCCGAGAAAAAAACCTTAACTTTTCCCTTAGAGGTCATAGAACCAGGTTTAGAGGGGGCGCCAACTTTCAACTTGCCTCTGCTTTGACCCTTCCCCAAAGCTTTTGAGGTCCGACCAACCTCATTCTCCATATCAGTTTCCCATTCATCCTTTTTCGTATAACTAGTACCCAATTCATCCTTAGCAAAAACAGAGGGGGGAGATGGGGAAAAATTGGATAGAGCTGACATAGATTTAAAATGCTCAAAGATAAGGACAAGCAAGCCCTTGTGAAGGATAGGGTATCTAATAGGGTTCATGCTATGGTCATTAAGATGAGAAGTCAAGGAGGTGGATATATAGAAAGGGAAAGAAACCCTTACCTAATGTTGGAAGTGGTTGAGGAACACAAAATGGTAGTCAAAGACCCTATTGTATCTCCCATCTAGAGTTATGTATTCCATGATCACCTTCAACACCTCTTGCTAGAGAAATTTAATATTATTAGTTGTAATTGCTTTTGGAAACCCTGGGAAAATCTTCTTTTTCCTTTTCAATCTTCAAGAACTTTGTCACTGCCTGGTTAGAAAGTTCCTATCCCTGTAAAATTTAATACCCTCCATGGAGAGACCCATAACCTCAACAATGAGCTGCTCATTGATGGCAACCTTTTTCCCAAACAAATTGACTTTACCATTTTTCCACTCCTTGGCAAAGTACCTAGTGACCTTCTGATCCCAACCATGGAGTTTTTTGATATAAGAGGCAATCCCTCCCTTCTCCAATAGTGGCCACACCTTAGCATTATTCCTCAACTCCTCATAGTCCATCAGTTCTATATGGTGACACTCACCACCCATATTGGAAAATTTACAAACCCGCTCAGAAGATTCCAAAAAACCACATAAACTAATAACCAAAATACCCAAAAAGCATGCGAGGCCAAAAATATCAGAGTGGCTATTAATTCTTTGGTACTCCAAGCTTCGATATGAAATAATAAAACAACAGTTCTGAGACTACATGAAGTGACAATCATGTCCCATAATCATAAATTAGTAGGGAGATTTGAGATCTTCCCATGAATTCTATCATACCTTAATAAGGCCATGACATCAGCCTCCAACTTGTCACCCCTTTGCCACGTGATTATTTCATTGGCCCGAAATCCCTTGTTGGCAAAGAATTCCACCACCGTGTTAATTTCCCGGTAAGCATGGGAGATGAAGCAATTTTTAAAAGAGATTATAATCCCGTTGGAGAGATTAATCCAACTCTCTATAGTCCATGAAGGATTTTGGAGGCCCTTAATACATTGAATGATATTGTTCGAGTTCCCTTCAAGCCACACATTTTTAAAGTTCAATTGATGAGAAATATTTAAAACTTGGAACACCCTTATGGCTTCAATAAGGTGGTTGGTCTGGCTGCCCAAGGGGAGTGCCACCGCTGAAATAAAATTTCCATTCTCATCCCTTATCACTCCCCCACACCCAACAGGCCTAGGATTACCCTTAGCCACCCCATCAAAGTTAATTTTAACCTAGCCAGGAGGAGGAAGGTTCCAACGGATGCCATCTCTGGGTCCCTTAGTTGGTCTAAGAGGATAAGATATGTCAACATTAATCTTCCAAGAATCAACAACTCTAAGCTCATAATCTTGGCATCTGACCTTTCCTTTTGCCTTAGTTTTGCAGTTAAGCTAGTTTAAGTTCTCTCTCACAACTCTAATAATTTTACCAAAGACAATTTCCTCTAAAAGAGTAGAATCTCTACAGATTCTATTGTTACACTCTTTCCAAATACCCCACACAAGGTGTGGAAAGATATACTGCCAAAGTAATTTCAGCACCTGATTTTTTGAGGGAGACTTCCATTGGCAATAAAAGTCCAAGATAGAGCCAGGAAAAACCTAGCTGAGGTTCCACAAATGCAAGACCCTGAACCAAATGTCATAGGAAAAAGGATAGAGGAGAAAAAGATGTGAAACAGTCAAGGCCTCCACACAACAGAGATAACATCTTTTAGGAAGAGTAAGACCACGCTTACAGAGATTGTCATTAGTCAAAATTTTATTCTGAAGGAAGATCCAAGCAAAAATATTGATTTTAGGTATAAGGTTTTGCACCCAAGCCTTCACCCACACAAGAGAGGGGGAGAAATGATGACAAGAGGCCACCATTGAGGAGATAGAGAAAGCCCTTGTTGAAGACATTTTCCAAACCATAGAGTCCTCCTGTCCCCTTCGGCTCAACACAATAGAGTTAAAAAGAAACTGTAGGGGGGAAAGGTCTGGACTAATTGTAGAGATGCAAACCCACTGATCATTCCTCAAGTAATCCCCAACTAAAGTACCAAATCTGGCTTTGCATTCCTCCATATGATTCTTAAAGATAGAGTGATTACAAATGGGTTCATTCCCAATCCACTTATCTTCCCAAAACAATTTTTTTTTACCATCTCCATGCTTCTAGATAACACCTTTCCTAGAAAGATCCCTAGCCTTAATGACATTATTCCAAAGAGTATAACCAAGAGGGAGATTATGAGAACTAAGAAAATCCTTGAAAGAGATGACACCCCGCAAATATTTGTTGTGCCAAATAGAATTCCATTCCCGGTCTTCAACAAAGGATATCCAAACTTGCTTCACCAAGAGGGCTTTATTAAAGAATCTGATATTCCTCAGACCAAGACGTCCATATTTTTTTGGGTTTACACACATTTTCCCAAGCAACCAGCGAAATCCTCTTCTTCTCCTCAATCCTCGACCAAAGAAAGTGTTTTTGAATCATTTAAATAATTTCAGCAAATTTGGAAGGGATCTTAAACAAACTTAGAGCATAGATAGACAAATTCTAAAGGGAAGACTTTAATAGCATGACTTTACCTGCTTGGCTGAGAAGAGCCCCTTTCTAGCCAGCCAACTTCTGATTAAATCGATCCACAAGGGAAATCCAAATAGAATTAGGTGGTTTGGTTCCCAAGGGGAGCCCTAGATAGATGGAAGGAAGAGAGTTAACAACACAACCAATAATATCAAAAATCTTCCTTTGCCTGTGTTTTGGGGTATTGAAGAAGAAGAGGGAGCTTTTCATCTGGTTAATTTTCTGCCCTGAGACTTCCTCATAAAGCAAAAGGGAGCACTTCAAAGTTCTAGCTTCTCCAATTTTTGAACTTCCCATAAGAATAGTGTCATCAACAAATTGCTAGTGAGAACAAATTAGATTAGCCGATGACGGTTTTAATCCTTTTAAAATTCCTTCCCTCACTTTATTGTGCAACAATCTTCCCAAGCTTTCTACCATCAAAGTAAAGAGAATTGGAGAAATAGGGTCTCCTTGTCTCACCCCTCTTGAAACCTTAAGAAAATGGGAAGGCGACTCATTGATGATAACAACAGTGCTGGTTGTGGAAATCATTTCCCATATCAATTGAAGAAATCTCTTTGAGAACCCAAAATATCTTAAAACCTTCAACAAGAATCCCCAATCCACCCTATCATAGGCCTTGGACATATCCAATAAGTTAAAAAAACATTGACTCTTTGAAACCTCTAAAGAATGAATATTCTCATGAACAGTGATGATATAATCCAAAATCTGCCTGCCAGGGACAAAGCCATTCTATTGAGGAGAAATCAAAAGTAGGAGAACACCAAGCAACCTAGTAGTAACAAATTTAGAGATGATTTTATAAAAGGAATTGCATAAGTTGATCGAGCGAAAAGAGTCAAAAGCATCAGCACCAGGGAACTTGAGAATAAGAGTAATGAAAGTAGAATTAAGCTCCTTCAATAGTTTTCTTGATCCAAGGAAATATTTGATTGCATTAACCACATCCTCATCCACTATCTCCTAGAAAACTTGAAAGAAGAACATCGGAAAACCATCTGGACCAGGGGCCTTGTTACCTTCAAAAGAAAAGATGACCTTCCTAATCTCTTCCACGTAGGGGATCACAGTCAAAGATCTATTTTGATCCTCATTCAAAATATTGGGGATAACATCAATGAGGGTTTGTTGGGCGTTCACATACAACCTTTCTTCTGCAGATATGAGATTAGTAAAGAACTGATTAGCCTCACTTCTTATCTCATCCTCTTTATCAAATTTGGTGCCATTCTTCATGATATGAGTAATACAGTTAGACACCCTATGTTTTAGAGTAGTCATGTCGAAGAACCTGGTTTCTTATCTCCTAAACAAAGCCACACCGATCTTGACCTCTGTTTCCAAAATTATTCTTCTTTGGAGATAATATCATGATATCTTGTGAGGATTTTGTTTTCTCTGGAGAGGTCTTCCACATAACCATCTTTTTGAATTCTATCCTAGATATCCTTTAACTCAAGCTAGGTGGCCGACTTCATAGCAAATATATTCCCAAAAACTTCCTTATTCCAAAGTCTCACCTTAGTTTCGATCTCACTAAGCTTTTTTTCCACCTGAAACATAGCAGTACCACAAGCCTTAATATTCCACCATTCTTGAATGCAATTAAAGATTTGAGGATGAGACAACCACATTCTTTGAAATCAAAAAGGGAAGTTCCTCTTACTTGACATAGAGTCTTCCACAAAACTAATGGGGAAGTGATCCAACCCAATCCTAGAGAGAGCAGTTAAGGAGCAAACATAATCCATCATCCAATTATTCAAAATTAAAGCCTTATCAAGCTTGACCTGAATAAGATCATTCCCAACCCACCTATTAGACCAGGTGTAGGTGGCCCCCTTAAGATCCACATCATGCAGACATTGGGAGTTAATAAAATCCATCAAATTTAGTTTACTATCCATCTATATCTGAGATCCTCCAAATTTTTTTGACATAAGCAATGGGGTGTTGAAGTCTCCCATAATGATCCAATTCTCATTAGGGAAAATTTGCCTAAAAGACTCAAGTCTTTTCCAAAAATTCCTTCTCGATGATTTTTTGTTGGGAGAATAGATATTAGACAAAATCCAACTGAATTCATCTCTAATGTGCCTGAATCTAGTGGCCACATGGTTAGCATCTTCCCAGATCGGAGTACCATGAAGATGGTCTTGGTTCCAAAAAGTCACTAAGCCCCCAAAAGCACCCTCCGAGCTCCTACCTTACACACCACAATTCTTGAAAACCTTAATCCTTTCCACTCTATCCTTAGGCATCTTGGATTCCTTGATAATTAAAATATTAGGCTTATGGTCCATAGCAAAATTATGCAAAATGTCTTGTTTATGGGAACTGTTTCACCCCCGAACATTCCATGACATGAACTTCATTTCTTTAGTAGGGTGTTGCTTCGAAAAACCTCTGGGATGGTTCTTTGAACCCCATCAAAAATATTTTGAATGCATTCCTACTCTCTATTCCATTTTGTTGATTTTCTACCCAAACTTCTCTGGTTACCACATACCTATTTTGACCTATTTCTTGTAGAAACCCCCACAGTACTGTTCCCTTTTTTGTTCTTCTTCTTTTCAAATTTTGTATATAAACTATCCCCTTCTAGGTCCAAGTCCTCAAGTCCCATGAATTTTTGACCATCCATGAAATCATTTCCTGCAACGACCTTATTAATTAGAGAATGCCACAGGTCATTCCTCTCCTTACAGGTATCCACAAAATCCCCAAAAGTATATTTCACAACCTCTGGAGAACTGTGAGAACCATCCCAAAGAGAAGAAGGAAGAGTCTTCACCCCTTCTGCCAATGATTCCTCCTCACAACTTGCTTTAATTCCTGCCCCAAGGCCAGTATCAGATGTTTCCTTCGAACCCTCACCATAGGCATTTGGAAACCTCTTTATTGAGTTCATGTTTTCATTAGGATTACCATTACTCCCTCCATCTATGTTTTCATCCTCTCCTTGGGACACTTGAGTGCTTGAATCCATTACCTCTCTATTTTGAGCCTTTTCATAAGCTTTTGGAGCTTCAAGGTTTTTAGAAGCGTTCCCTTTCAGGGGATCCTCATCATTATAAATCCCCAGATTGGGATTCTGGAATTCCTCAATTTTGTCCTGACCATCCTTAGAGTTGTTCTTCTCACCCTTGTTCACATCATCCAATGGTTTGTCTGATGTTTTTGCCTTCCATATTTTGGTTTCCTTGACAATCGACTTAGCTTCATTCTTAGATATATTGGTTGGGAATTTCCTAGCCCAATGTCCATATTTTTTATAGGTGAAACACACAAAAGGAAGAGTCTCAAATTTGATTGTCAGAACCCACTTTCCAAGTTTAGACACAATTTCTATTGAAGACGATAGGTTAGTGGAATGAGTTATACCCACACAAATCTTGGCAAAAACTAGCCTTTTTCTAGCCGAAGTCATGGAATCTATAGATAGGATCTCCCCAAAAGAGTTTGTGATTCCCTTGAAGACATCCTCATTCCAAAAATCCAATGGTAAGCCTGGTAAACGAACCCACACCGACATCGCTTCAAAGGATGTGTCTGAGAAGTCCATTTTTAGAGACCACTTCTTAAGAGCCAAGGATGACTTGCCAATAACCCAAGGACCACCACAAAGTATTGCAAGCTTATCCTCTTCACAAGAGAAATCAATGGAGAAGAAACCCTTGGGAAGATCCACAAGCTCAATTTATTCTTTTGCTTTCCACTTCTTCTTAAAAAAATCCTTAACCACTTCAATATTTGGCCTCGGGCCCATAAATTTACCCACCAACAAAGTGGCCATCAATGATACGTTATGGTCAATCACTGGATCAGGAACCAAAATAGAAAAAATTCCCACTCAAAGGGACTGAAATGTTGCTAACCGGAGGAAAGATCGACTTACCAACAAGCTTAGTCCCAAACAGCGAGGCCCATCTTCTTTTTGAGACCTCCCAACATTGGTCTCTCAAAAATTTCTCCAGAGACTCCAGTCTGACAGCAGAGTCCTTAGCAGCATCCTGGTTCCCCAACAACCTAGTCCCACTAGCCCCGCCATTCGAAGAGGGGCCAAGAAACACCTTACCTCCAGGGTCCACCTTATTGCTTGGGTCCCCTTGATTCCCCGAGCCCTAGTCCTCAGAAACCGCTCCCCCATGCTCTTCACCTGCATTATCCCCTACCACATCCACAAAAAGTCCACCCCCTAGCAAAGATCCAACTGCCTTCAAACCAACACACCCATTACTAGGCAGGAGAGAATTAAAATTCTCGCTCCTGCTCACCCATCCCGCTCAACATTTTGAATCTAGTTTCCAAATATATAATTTATTCAAATACCCAAATGATAGAAATTAATTTTGATAGGCATATATAAAAACCACTTTTTAAAAGTCATTTTTTTACCATACTATGCATGTGTATGGACACCACTTTTTGACCTAAATAAAAGTATTTTTCTAATTACTTTTGGGGAAAGATATGTAACAACATGAAGATTGATGAGCATATTTTTTGTTTTTTTTTTAATAATTTTTATTGAATTTTTATTGGCCCTAATTATTGTTTTTAAAAATCAATGTGTATAGACAAAATAATTGGATCTAAACATTTTTTTTTGAATTTTTCATTGTGTAGAGAATTGTCTAAAGATTGATGTCATATATTTTTTTTTGCAAAAAAATTAACTAAAAAAGTTATTAAAACAAAAAAAGCATGATATTTCAAGTTTATGGACTAGTTTGCTTAGAAATTAATCAAAAAATAGAAAACATAATCCAATCTTAACAAAAAATATATATTTGGAAACTAGACATCATGTTCTATAATGGATTTTAATTTCATAGATTAATTCAAAAAAAAATCCATCAACTATATTGCCAAAGTTGGACATTTCTCTTGAACTTGCCTTAGTTTTTAGTTGCAGGTCAAAGGCTAAGGGTCGGGTTGCCAAGCCTTTCTCGAGCCTAAAACCGAGGCAACAAGTCGGTTGGGAATTCAAAAATTTAAAAAGGTGTACCCATTATAAAACACGTATGCATTTTATAAAAGAAAGGGTTACCTATTATATAACGGGTACCATTTCTTTATTTACCTATTTGAAAATAGGAACAGATATGCATTATATAATAGATACTCATTCTAAAAATATAATGGGTACCCATTTTATAATAGGTACACATTTCTATTATAACCTTTTTTTCCCAATTTTGAAAAAACCTATTAAGCACGTTTTTTCTACAACATTCCTTTTTTGTAGTACAAGCTGAAAACACGAGTTTTTACAATTTTTAATTCAATCTTGTCTTGTACAATCTCTTAATAGGTCATATTCTATTCAATTTATTGAAGGAGACAATTAAAGGTTGAATTTAAGGAAGTGGAATCAAGTACAAGGACTTTTCACAAGAAGGTTTGAAAAAAGAGAGATTTTGGATGTAGTCATATGTTTTTGTACTTCAAAGTTTATAGAAGAAAGGATCTCCATATTATATAGTTTTATTTCAATAATTGAAGGAGGTAGCAATTGGAAAATAGGTTAAGAATCATTTGTTTTTTATCAAGAGAATTTGGTAATCATGGGATCAAAGCAAAGGCAAAGAAAATAATGTAGAAAGTGAATGACACCCAAAGAAACTGAAGCAAATAGAGAAATGGAGGAAAAACGAAAAAGGGATAGAAGAATAAGAATTCATCAAATGAAAAATTTGGAAGCATCTGGGTGAACCCACAAAAGTGGTTTACAATTGGAGTGAGGAAGGAAAAATTCCAAAAAATGACCCCATTCAAAAAAAAATCATTTTGGGGGTTCGAAAGAACTCTAGGTTTGAGCAAACCCCTTAAATGTGGGAATCCACATTTTACCATTGTGGAAAGGGGGTTCGAGAAGGTTCACTCGAACCCCCCTTTTCCCACCTTCCCACCCTTTGACATAGAAAACTCTAGATTTTTTCCCTTTGAAGCTCGGGTTAAAGATGAAAATGGAGGAAATTTCACAGACCCAACTAGAAGATGGTAGTCCTTGGAACAAGCTATCCAAAAAATATAATTTTAATATGTTTTGGTTTTATTATGTATTTGTTTTTTTAGTTTTATTAAACATAGGTTTTTCACCAAAAATCAAGCTCTCTATTTTGCACATGTGGAAAAATAGCAGATTATAATTTTTTTTTGAAAAATATGTTCAGGCTGGGTATTGATGTCCTTGATCCATTAATTTTTTTTTGAATTTTGATACATATATAAAAATTTATGTTGTATATGGTCCGCCTATGTCTGAATTGTAATTGGTTTGACTTCAAAACTTGATTAAGGAAAAATATTTAATAAAACACTATGAAACCAAATGAACTGGTTAGATGTCGTAGTTACAAATCTAAATTTGAAAAAATTATAATTTTATCCTTCATACAAAAATAGTTATGTTGTATACGGTGAGCGTCACTCCTTTAAAATGTTGTTTTTTTTTAAAAACTAGTTTTCGAAGGAGATGGAAAAGAAAGTGCAATTTGATTCCTATTTTTTTGAAAAAAATATATTTAGAATCTATAGACAAAACATCACAAATCACTAGTTTTCATCATCTTCAAATTCCTCACGGTTTAGCCACTATAAGAGCCCGAAAGTGAAGATTTAGTTAAAAAAAATTAGTTCAGTGTCCAGTTTGCCCAAAAATTGTAAACCAATATTGTGGGATCACCCATCTAGTTCTAGGAATCTTGAAGAGGAAACCATGAAGGGTGAGATGAATGTAGATGATGCAAATGTGGAGATGGTGAATATAGAAGAAAATGCAATTATGGAGACAAACCCAACTATGCCTTCAACTTCAACTTTGAATGATATGGAAATAGAACCTATACAAACAACTTCAGGTATGTTTTCATCCACCTCTCAATGATATGGAAAATGCACCTATTCAAAAAATTTATCTAGGTATGTCTTCAAACCCAATTCTTGATAGTATCGATCTTAATTATTTAGATGAAGTTGGATACACCATTGATAGTATCAATAATTCTAGTTTTGTAACAATGCAAAAATATTAAAATGATGAAATATCTTATATGAATGCAAATGAGAATGAAATCCCTTTGTATGTTTGAAAATAAAAATGAAACCCCTTGCATGAATGAAAATGTTTTTCTTACAATTGAAAGAGATGTGTTAGATAACCTTCCTGGTAAAATTTCTTGGAGACAAATGAGAACTCATGGAAATAGATTATATAAAATTTCTTTTAATAAAAAGAAATCAGGATTTCAATGTCAACTCATGATGCAAGTGATGAAAAAATTAGGCATTTTGTAAAACCAAAAAAGAAAGACGATTTAGTAGAACAAGTCATATCTAGTGTTTCCAATGCTATAAAATTGATCTAAAGATAAGAATGCAACACACCATGCAATACAAATTTCTCTAGTTAATAAATCAACTTCAAATAAAAGAATGTTAAGTAAGATTAGTAAATATATAAAAGTAAATCCTAAAACTTTGATAAGAGCGGATAAAAGAAAAAAAAGTATTGAAAATGATCCAATTAATCAATGTTGGAGTTTTAGTGGTAAACTCCCAAGGTCAGACATGAAATTAACTAATGAAATCAAATATCTAATTGAAAAATATTGTCACGATAATACAAGAGTATCACCTAATATTAGAGATGTTTTAAAATTAAGGTTGGGATCAAAAAACCGCGACCCTCATCCAAAGCATTTATTAAATATGACTCAAACTAAATTTTATAAAAAGTTTTTAGATGATTCAACCTTACCAAATATTAGCATAAGTCAAAGATCATTCAAAAAATGTAAACCTTGGTATGTTAGAACTAATAAACAATGAATCTCTTGTTGTTGTAAAAATCATGTACAATTTCATTATTATTATGATATTTTTTGATATATATGTTGTACTTTGCATGCTAACCAAATTATGCAAGACATTTGTGGTACTAATATCCCACCTGAAACAATCAAAGATTTTATTGTAAGGAAGTTAAGGTAGCAAAACAACTTCCTACACTAATCGTGAGAGGAGAATAATGCAAAAATTTACAAATCTTTAATAGGTATAGAAACTTAAACAAAAATAATATAAATATCATGCATACCACGACACAGTGATTTACATGGGGAAAACCCTTTCGAAAGAAAATCCCACACTCCAAAAGTAGCCCAATATATTATTCATAAATCACAAAGATTAGAGTATACTTGCAAAGCAAGCTTCTCACAGGAGTATCACCACTAAAGAACAAGAGACAACATGACTGATATCGGACTCTTAGAATACATCACCATCTCTCTATTGCAGCTGTAATACAACACGCTCATAAAATAGGGTTACATTCTATGGCAAGACATGTCAGCAAAATATCTGCCATTATATCTAAAACCTAATAACGAATGGTGTAGATTTACAATATATCATTATTTAATGTATGTCGGCCATTTTAAGAGTTTCCTGAAAAAGTTAACAAGCTCACATTTTTCTCTTTTCTACTATTGTATACACCTATTGGTGTAACTAGGAAATATATATATAAATATATATACATCCTATCAACAATAAATCATATATAATTGCAAGGTTGAGAGACATTTTTCCAACAAATCTCCCACCTGTCTAACATCTTGCAAGAGCAATGCGAGGGTGTAAACATCATCTCTTTAATTGCCAAGGGTCGAAAGGCCCATAGTATCTGAACACCATTTGAAATTCTCTGTGCTCACAGGCTTAGTTAAAGAATCAATGACATTCATCAAAGTCTACCTTAACCAACTTCACCCTGCCATCTTCGACCATATCTCTAACAAAATGATACTATACATCAATGTGCTTGGTCCTGGCATGAAATGTCAAGTTCTTAGCTAGACATATTGCACTCTGACTGTCGCGATAAATTGTCACTGCACCTTATTTTATTCCAATATCTAAAGATATTTGTTTAAGCTAAATGGCTTCTTTACAAGCATAAATGGATTCTTTACAAGCATAAATGGCTTCTTTACAAGCATAAATGGATTCTTTACAAGCATGAGTAGCTGCCATATACTCTGCTTCAGTAGTGGACAAGGCAACCACAATCTACTGCTTACTCATCCAATTAATTGCACCACCAAATAAAGTAAACACATAAGCACTGGTGGATTTTTTGCTATCAACATCACCTGCTTAGTCTGAATCCACATAACCATGAATATGAAGGGAAATCTCATCTTCAATCATATTACTATAATAACATAAGGAAGAATCTGAGGTACCCTGCAAATATCTAAAGACTCTTTTAACTGCATCCCAATGAATTCAACCAGGATTAGACATATATCTAGAAAGAAATCCCACTGCTTGGGAAATGTCTGCTCTAGTACAAATCATATCATACATCAAAATTCCAATTTCACTTTGGTAAGGCACTTTTCTCATGTATTCTATCTCTGATGGAGATGTTGGACAATCTGACATAGATAACTTTGTTCCAACTGAAACAAGAACACACAATGATCTACAATCCTGCATATCTAACCTCTATAAAATTGAGTTGACATACTTACTTTGGCCAAGCCATAACTTTCTTTTCACTCTATCTCTTTTAATTTTCATCCCAAAAATGTTTTTAGTCGCACCAAGGTCTTTCATTTCAAATTTAACAGCAAGTTGAAATTTCAGTTATGAAATCATACCTTTCCCTCTATGAATAAATAACATATCATCAACATATAATGCAATAAATAGGAATCGATCACCATCAATTTTATAATAAAAACAATGATCTAATTTAGAATGCTCAAATCCCAAACTCAAGACATATGTATCAAATTTATGGTACCACATATTAGGATTCTGTTTTAAACCATACAAAGATTTCTTCAATTTGCAAACCAACTTACTTGAACCTTTCATCATGTAGTGCTCTTCCTTTGTCATATAAACATCCTCCTCAAAATCACTATGAAGGAAAGCAGTTTTCACAACCATTTTCTCAACCTCTAAATCATAAGCAACAACAATAGAAAGAAAAAATATAATGGATCTCATTTTTGCAATAGAAGAAAATATCTCACCATAATCAACACCCTCAACTTGAGAGTAACCCTTCACAACCAACCTTGCTTTATACTTCTCAATGCCTCCTTCTGAACTAATATTTTTCTTGAACACCCATTTCCAACCAACAAGTTTTCATCCTTTAAGAAATGGCATAAGATCCCATGTATCATTATTTTTCAAAGATGCCATTTCTTCATCCATAACAATCTTCCAGGATTTTGCATCATTCATACTTAGTGCCTCTTCTACAAATCTAGGTTCATCCATGTTAGTATTCAAAGAAAAAATACATCTCCAATCATTAGGTGAATACCTTTCAGGTGGTTGTCTATGTCTTGTAGACCTACAAACAAGTTGAGTTGGAGGTTCTTCCTCCTCTTTTGAAGATCCAAAGCTTCTCTCCTCAACTTCTTGTCTATCCCTGGGCCTCGATTCAACATTCTCAGGTGTAGAAGGAAATTGAATCACATCTTCCTATTTACTTTGTTATGGCTGTAATGTAACAAAAGAAGACTTAGTTTCTCTATAAATAACACTTCTATTATGCATTACCTTTTATGCAACAAGATCCCAAAGCTTGTATCCTTTCACACCATAACTATATTTGATGAAGATACATTTCACAACCTTGTTCTCCAACTTTGTTCGCTTCTCTTTTGGCACATGTGCATATGCCTCACAACCAAAAACTCTAAGATGTCTTAATGAAGGCTACGACCCGACCATGCCTCTATAGGGGTCTTATCAATAAGAGTTGATGTAGGAGACCTGTTAATTAGGTAAGAAATAATGGCAACAACTTGAGTAGGATCTACAAGCCTCAAAACATTCTCATCAACAACATCCCACATATCTCGATATATCAACGGATCCTCCATCTTAAGCTTCCACATTTCAAAATTATTTCTAGAAAATTTCTCCACCTCTATTCTCCCTGATGAAATTTTCATCTAAAAATTCCTACAACAAGATCACAAAGCGTCTTCTACACAAGCTCCCACTCAAATCTGGATTAGTTCAAAAAAATCCAACAACCCACAACTGAAACCAAAGGTGATCAAGCTCTGATACCACTTGTAAGGAAGCTAAGGTAGTAGGACAACTTCCTACACTAATCTTGAGAGGGGAATAATGTGAAACTTTACAGATCTTTAACAGTTACAAAAACCTAAATAGAAATAATATAAATATCATGCATACCATCACAAAGTGATTTATGTGGGAAAAACCCTTTCGGGAGAAAAACCCCACACTCCAAAAGCAACCCAATACATTATTCATAAATCACAAAGATTACAATATACTTGCAGAGCAAGCTTCTCACAGGAGAATTACCACCAGAGATCAAGAGACAACATGATCGCTATCAGACTCTCAGAATACATCATCGTCTCTCTATTGCAACCATAATACAATACCCTCATAAAATAGGGTTACATTCTAGGACAATAAAATCCAACAAAATATCTACCATTAGATCTAAAACCTAATAACGAATGGTCTAGATTTACAATATATCATTATTTAATGTATGCCGACCATTTTAAGAGTTTCCTAAAAAAGTTAACACACTCACATTTTTCTCTTTGCTACCATTGTATACAACTATATGTGTAACTGGGAAATATATACATCCTATCAATAATATATTGTATATAATTACAAGGTCGAGACACATTTTCCCAACATTTATAGTAGGTTTGTTTTGTAAACCCTCTAATGGAAACTTATTTTATTTAAATGCATGTATTTCTGTACAATGCAATAGATGTGGCAAACTTTCATTGTTAGGAGAATGTATGCATGAAAGTAGTTTACATGAATTTAGACAACAATTAGTCGATGTTAAAAAACTTAAAAAATGTTGAATATTCTTTAAAGGATGGAAAATTTGGAAAAAGTTGTGAGCTAATTGTAGAAAAGTTTAAGGTGCATGTATTTATTAGAGAATTTAAAGATAAGATTGTACCTAAATATGTAAAACACTCTCAATATGCTTGTTGGCTTGATGGTTAATTTCGTACATGTAAAAACACATTTCCAATTGGAACTATATTATCAGTTGTTGATTTTGTAGAAAATTAAACTCTTGCTCCACAAGAAGAAATTCAATCCCAATATTATAATTCAATGCAGGTAGCCATAGTTCATATTGTATATAGACATGCAGATGATAGTAGAGAAGATAATAGAAAAACTTTGAGAGATTACCATTTTTATGTGAGTGATAATCGATTACACTCATTTGAGTTTGTTCAATATTGATTTAATATATTTTATAAAAAAAATAAAAAGAGAGGAATTCAAATGAGAGAACATCTCATATGGTAGGATAATTGCACAAGTCAATTCAAGAATGCTAGAATATTTTATTGGTTATGTAGAGATCATAAGAAAATAATATCCAACACATGTAGATTTTTTTTTGACATTGGACATGGTAAAGGAGAACATGATGGAGCAAATGCACGTGTGAAAAGAGCTCTTGCTATCTAGAGCAACTAAAATATGAGGATGCAATGAAATTTAGAGATGCATGTGCAATTGTAGATTGGCGCAACACAAAATTATCTATAGGAATAAGTAAGAGCTCAATAATTCGACACTTCTTTTGGTTAGTTGAAGAAAATGATATTCTTACTTGACAAGATTGTGAAACAATTAATGGATCAGAAAAATGGCATTCATTTAAGAGTTCAAATGCAAACATGTGGAAAATATGGACAAGGGAGCTTGCATGTTTTTGTAAATTTTGTATTGCAGACCTAATTGGAAGGCGTGTGAAAATACAGAATGGGTTGAAGAATGGGAACAAAGAGCCTTAACGCCTACATCAATACATGATCAATATGGAACGATAATTAAAGAAGATAATCAAGTGTTTGCATAGAATGATTATGATTGTGTTTTGGAACTTGTACAAGAAGGTACATTAAATTGAATTCATTTTTTTATTATATTATTTTTTAAGATATATATTTTTATATATATGCATGTTTATATGTGAATTAAATATATGTAATTCTTTATTGAATTAAATATTTTTTTTGCAGGACACGTGTATGTTGTTGTTGTACCTAAGGGGAATAAAGAGGAGATGGAGTATTGGCTGGCTATATGTGCTGAGAGAAAACATAAGTTGGTACATCCAAGAGTGGATGATGACAATTATGAGTATCCAACTAGTTATGTGGTTGTTTTTTGCACCTGGCTTCAAAAATATCTAATAAGAAAGAATGGTTTGCTTGCATTTGAAGACTATGAAATACACAACAAGATTATACATTACTCACTTTTTATTTTGGAAACCAATATAAAACTAGTTAGATATCAAGGGATGTCTGCTAATAAAGTGTTATGGACACTTCCAATGGATGATCGCAAGACAATCATAGATGCATTACAAAAAAAAAGAGGATGCAGATGGTACAATGAAATAAATAAATATAGGTAAGTATATAGTTGTATATACATATTTAATTGATAGTCTATATATAGTTAAAAATTTCTCACATAACTTAGAGTTAAGGCTAATGTGTATCTCCCCTTAATGCATGTTCTTATGTTAATCTTAAGTCATTTACTAATTATAGTTTTAAATCATTTTTTGTTTTAGGTCTTCCAATACTAGATGCATTGCAAAAAAGAGAGGACATGCATAAATTACAATGGAATTTGAATATAGATATAGGTAACTATATAGCTCTATACATTTAATTGATAGTCAAAATATAAAACTAAATAATTCATTATCATTTTATAAATTTTTTTATAATTGATTCCATATCCCCTTAAGCCATCCTCTTAGGACCCCTTAAGCCATCCTCTTATCTACCCTTAATCCATCCTCTTGCATCCCCTTAAGTCACTCTCTTAACTCACCTTAAGCCATCCTCTTAGGACCCCTTAAGCCATATCCTCTTATCTACCCTTAATCTATGATTTTGCATCCCCTTAAGTCACTCTATTAACTCCCCTTAAGTCATCCTCTTAGGACCCCTTAATCCATATCCTCTTATCCACCCTTAATCCATCTTCTTGCATTCCCTTAAGTCAATCTCTTAATTCCCCTTAAACCATCCTCTTAGGACCCCTTAAGCCATATACTCTTATCTACCCTTAATCCATCCTCTTAATGCATCCCATTAAGTCATCCTCTTAAATCCCCTTAAGCCATCCTCTTAGGACCCCTTAAGCCATATCCTCTTAGGTACCCTTAAGTCATTATCTTAACTCCCCTTAAGCCATCCTCTTAGGACCCAATAAGCTATATCCTCTTATCTACCCTTAATACATCCTCTTTCATCTCCTTAAGTCATTCTCTTAACTCCCCTTAAGCCATCCTCTTAGGACCCCTTAATCCATATCCTCTTAGGTACCCTTAAGTCATTATCTTAACTCCCCTTAAGCCATCCTCTTAGGACCCCTTAAGTCATCATCTACCTACTCTCCTCCCCATCATCTCACATCTCCCCCCTCTTAGGGTTTAGAATCAAGAGGGTATATGGTATAGGGTTAAGGGTTCATCCCTTGGGATTTATGTCCTAGGGTTGACGGATATGGTTTAGGGTTTAGGGTTGAAAATATTCTTATAATAACAAATCTATTATGGGTTAAGGGTTAAGGGTTCATCTTCTAGGCTTTAGGTCTTAGGGTTTAGGATTTAGAGTTGACAAGATTCTTAGAATAAAAAATCTATTATACGGGTTTGAGGGTTTCATCTTCTAAGCTTTAGGTCCTAGGTTTTAGGGATTAGAGTTGACAAGATGCTTATAATAACAAATATATTATGGGTTATGGGTTATGGGTTAAGGGTTCATCTCCTAGGATTTAGGTCTTGGGGTTTATGGATTAGAGTTGACAAGATGCTTATAATTACAAATCTATTATGGGTTAAGGGTTCATCTCCTAGGCTTTAGGTCCTAGGTTTTATGGTTTAGAGTTGACAAGATGCTTAGAATAAAAAATCTATTATGGGTTGAGGCTTAGTTGTTCATCTCCTAAGCTTTCGGTCCTACGGTTGAGGGATAGGGTTTAGGGTTTAGAGTTGACAAGATGCTTAGAATAACAAATCTATTATGGGTTAAGGGTTCATATCCCAAGCTTTAGGTCCTATGATTTACGGTATAAATTTGAAAATATGCTTATAATAATAAATCTATTATGAGTTGAGGGTTAAAGTTCATCTCCTAGGATATAGGTCCTAGGGTTGAGGGATAGGGTTTAGGGTTTAGGGTATAGAGTATAGATTTGACAAGATTCTTAAAATAAAAAATCTATTATTGGTTAAGGGTTCATAACCTAGGCTTTAGGTCCAAGGGTTTAGGGTATAGAGTTGAAAATATGCTTAGAATAAAAAATCTATTATGGGTTAAGGGTTCATCTCCTAGGCTTTAGGTCCTAGGGTTTAGGGTTTATAGTTGACAAGATTCTTATATTAACAAATATATTATACGGGTTGAGGGTTAAGGGTTCATTTCCTAAGCTTTAGGTCCTAGGGTTTAGGGATTAGAGTTGACAAGATGCATAGAATACACAATCTATTATGGGCTAAGGGTTAAGGTTCCATCTCCTAGGCTTTAGGTCCTAGGGTTTAGGGATTAGAGTTGACAATATTCTTAGAATAAAAATCTATTATGGGTTGATGGTTAATGGTTCATCCCCTAGGCTTTAGGTCCTAGGGTTGACGGTTAGGGTTTAGGGTTTAGGGTATAGAGTTGACAAGATTCTTAGAATAACAAATCTATTATGGGTTAAGAGTTAAGGGTTCATCTCCTAGGCTTTAGGTCCTAGGGTTTAGGGTATAGAGTTGACAAGATACCTAGAATAACAAATCTATTATGGGTTAAGGGTTAAGGGTTCATATCCTAGGCTTTAGGTCCTAGGGTTTAGGGATTAGAGTTGACAAGATTCTTATAATAAAAAATCTATTATAGGTTGAGGGTTAATGGTTCATTCCCAAGGATTTAGGTCCTAGGGTTGAGGGATAGGGTTTGGGGTTTAGGGTATAGAATTGACAAGATACTTAGAATAAAAATTCTATTATGGGTTGAGGGTTAATGGTTCATCCCCTAGGCTTTAGGTCCTAGGCTTTAGGGTTTAGAGTTGACATGATTCTTAGAACAACAAATTCATTATGGGTTAAGGGTTAAGGGTTCATCTCCTAGGCTTTAAGTCCTAGGGTTTATGGTTTAGAGTTGACAAGACTCTTAGAATAACAAATCTATTATACAGGTTGAGGGTTAAGGGTTCATATCCTAAGCTTTAAGTCATATGGTTTGGGGATTAGAGTTGAAAATATGCTTAGCTTAACAAATATATTATGGGTTGAGGGTTAGGTGTTCATATCCTAAGCTTTAGATCCTAGGGTTTAGGGATTAGAGTTGACAATATGCTTAGAATAACAAATATATTATGGACCAAGGGTTAAGGGTTCATCTCTTAGCTTTAGGTCCTAGGGTTTAGGGATTAGAGTTGATAAGATGCTTAGAATAAAAAATATATTATGGGTTGAGGGTTAATTGTTCATTCCCTAGACTTTAGGTCCTAGCGTTGAGGGTTACGATTTAGGCTATAGATTTTACCACAAGGATAACTTTAAGAACCCTCCCTCGATGAAGGTGTAAAATTCTGGTGAATCTTGTATACTTCCTGATAAAAATATTAATTTTATTGGCTATTTTTTTTTTGGGAAAAAAATATCAATTGGAAAATCTTTTGTAATCACTCGAAGTCTGTGGAAAATCCTAGCGAATTGCAATTTTTTAAAAACCAATAAAATATTTTCATTGGCGATTAAAACCTATTTTCAAACCAATAAAATATTTCTATTGGCGAATTAAAGCTATGCTCAACCAAATAAAACATTCTTGTTGGCGATTCAAAAATGTTTTCAAACCAAAAAAAATATTTTCATTGGCGAATTAAACCTTTATTCAAATGAAGAAAAAAAACCATTGGAAAATTAAACATAATCTCAAACCAATAGAAAAATCCATTGGCGAAATAAATTGGTATGCCAATAATAAATCATAGTGTGGGTGGTGAAAATATTAAATGCTACATATTTTTCTATTTTAGGACAAATTTTCCACAAATCCAAATTGCTTCATAAAGTGTCAAAAATGGGGAGAAGTGTCAACATATTCATTATGTATGAAGCCAAATGTCATCGCAAATCACAACTGTTTGATGAATTTTGATGGATAGCTATAGTTGCATTTCAAAATAATTTTTTTGAAGCACTAGACTTGCGAATTCAAACCTTCAGAATAACACTAGAACCATTAGATTTCCAAAAATCAATGGTTGACATTTTATTAATGATTCAAAAATGTTTTCAAACCCAAAAAGTATTTTTATTGGTGAATTATTTTGATTATGTCTGAATCCAAATGTCAGCACAAATCAATATAACCCATGACTGTTCGATGAATTTTTGAAGGATGACTATAGTTGTATTTCAGAAGAAAATATTTGAAGCACTAGAATTACGTATTCAAACCTCTAGAATAACAATAGAACTGCTAGATTTCCAAAAATCAATGATTGACATTTTATTATTGATCTTTTTTGATCGATTAATAGCTACTAAGGGGCAAAACCCTGTATTAAATCAAAAAAGGAGTACATTTGATTTGAGAAATTTGGCTCCACCCTAGATACTATCATGTTGAACGACCATACTTACAAAGAATATCACTATAGACTTACCCTTCTATAATAATAGCTTACAAAATGGCCTCTGTAAACAAAACGGCCTAAAAAAAGACACATCTATGTATATACCCTAGACCCAACACACTATACTATAAACAAGACCCTTTTTGCACAATCGAAACCTGGCTTAGTCTTCATCAACATGAATTCCTTCATCTTTTTGTATTCCAAGTAATTTGCATTCACATGGCACTTGGATCCACACGCATGATGGGTAGAACTGTTGGCCTTTACTTCCAGGTCTCTAACATCGTTCTCCACCCACTCTTCGCCAATCCCTATTTCCAAATCATCGTCATCACCTATAACCATTTTTCTCGCAAGACCTTCCTCTTCCAGGTATTTCAGCGCCCATCCTCGAACTGGTGTCTTCACCATCTGTGCAATCTTTAGCAGGAAGTTGATGCTTCTTTCAATTTCGCCCCACTATTTCTCCAATGCCACTAGGTTGAGAGATCTCACCATAGGAAATTTCTTGACCTCAGCTCCATTGTCGAATGACATGTAGTAATTATGTGGCATTGACACCATTAGGTTTTTGTCCACATTGTCAAGGGCATCATCAATATCCCCTAGAATTGTGTGTTTGAATACCATCTGGCACAACTTCTTTGCTTTGGATTTAGAGACACCCATGTATAGTAGCATCATAAGAAACATTGTAGAAATGTCCGTGTTTTCCCTAAACCCCTAGTGTGCAAGCATAAACTCATTTCCCAAGACCTTCTTGGTTGCTCATAGAATTAATGGGTGAGATGAAACCAACAACCCTTTCAACCTTTTGTTTGTGATTTCCCCATGAAAGGCTTGCTACTGCCTTGTGGTGTTGAGAAAAATGGGAGAGTCCATCGCTCTCCTTCCACAACATGAAAATATTTTTTGAAACTTTTCTTATGCAACTACCACCTTACGTTTTTTTATAGAGTTTAGCGATCCGTCATCATAATGGTGATGTTGGTTGGAGTGACATTCAGATCATGCCCTTAGATCTATGGGATGGATGAACGTGATCAAATCAATGGTTAAGATGTACTCTGACAAATGAATCTTAGTCGTTCCCTACTAGCCCGCAGGGGACCAATTGTCAGATCTGGGCTTGTGGAGGGATAATGGGCATGAGCCACGTGGTGTCATCACCACTGCCCATAAAACTATAAAGGGCATGAGAATATTTGGTGAAATATTTCTCGGCAATTATGAAAGGTTAAATAGTGTGCTACTAACATGATGCATGAGCATGTGCAAAATTGTTCATCGAAATGTTCTAATCTCAGCTATCTATTGCTAGAGGAGGATATATGTTATGGTCACTGGCCTATTGGTTAAAGGGGAAGCTAGTTGACGATCGTTAGGTTAATTTGGGCCTTTGCCCGCTAGCTCACAACTATTGATCTAAAACTTACAAATCTCAGAGGGGAAACGAGATGCTGACATGTGGCTTTTTTGACACATGGTGAAATGTTTGATTTGATAACTTGATACTAAAAATGGTAGAAAGTATGGCATGTGGCACGTGCTTTCTTTTTATCAAATTTCATCTTTCTTTTTTTTATCGATTTTCGCATATTCATCGGATTATCTTTCTTTGAAGAAACTGTGGTTGTAGTACATAATATTAATGCCATATGTACATCTGAAATGATTGATTGGATAACTTGATCATATTGAAAACTACATGACATATTATTGATGATGATGTCATTAATCCAATGATCAATTGAAACAAGATTTGTAATGATTTCATATCGTTTGAGTGGTGATTTTGATAGATTTTCTGCTTGAGGTACAATTTGCATATAGCCATACATGAATCAAATTAAACATTTTAATTATAAATGTAAGGCTTAAGTTACATGAATCGATTAAGTTAGTTTTTTGGTTTGTTTGATTATCATTATACCCAACCTCATACATGACATGAATCAAAAGTAAATAGGGATGAGGCTGGTAGTGGAACTAGTGGCCCATAAATAGGGATAGTGAGCACAACTGAAATCATTCGTTGAAGGCTAATGGATTTAATATTGAGTGCAATGTTCTAAATTTTCATAAGGGTTTTCATTTTTGTAAGGTTAATAAAGATTCAAGAAGAAGATGATGTGGTATTATTGAGGATACTCTAAATTCTCCTACCTCCAGTTATATAGTTATAGAGTAAAAGACCAATTTCCTTCATGTTCAGAATGGGTGGAATTAGAAAGAATTTGATCTAGTTCACTTGAATTCTTAGACACGTTTTGAACCAGGATGAGGAGCTCTGATGGAGATAAGTGTTATCCCAGTGCATGTAAGCTATGTGCAAAATATGGGAGCAGATTTACTACCCCTCATCTTTTGCATAGCTCTGGTTCTCAAAGAGGATAAGTGCATTTTTTATCTTCACAACTCCAATTTCCCTAGCATGGTTGGCCAAGCAAGCCCTATGCATTTATTTTTAGGGCCGCATTTGTATTACATTGTCACCAGCAGAAGCTTGGAATCAATTTGTAATCCATTGTCATGAGAAACAACTCAAAATCAATTGTGTATCTATGTAAAGTGACATATGCCATTTATACAAAACAAGAGTTTGCATGCACTACTCATCTTTAAAAAGATATGTAATAATAATATTGTAATTCAGTTGTAATAAAATAAATGGTTGTGTTATTCTTCGTTATTCATTTACAATAAAGAATTATTTTCTGAGTTTAGTGTCTATGACTTTATTCAAATCATTTTTTTTCCTTTAATAAATTAAGTACTATCTATTTATGAAGTATTTGCATGCAAATTTAAAACATAAAGCAATACAAATGAAAAATAAAAGTTGCCATCAAATTATCATTATTCATTTTATTAATTCCTTTGCAACGTTAAGTTACCGATCCCTTGGCCTTGATATCAATCCTAACACACTAAAGTTTAAAAAAACTTTAAAACACATGTTTATTGTTTATATCATAAATTACGCAATCGTTTGATGAACATTTGATGGATGGTTGTAGTTGCATTTCAGAATGAAATGCACAAAGAGGTAGGCTTGCAAACTCAAAACTCTAGAATCACCCTATAACCATTAGATTTACAAAGATCAACGGTTGAGAATTTATTTCTAAGTGTCATTATGGAAACATAATTTACTAATTGTGTAGTCCAATGGCAACACATTGACATTTCATTCACTTTAATATTAAAAAAAAAATTAGTGAACTTTCTATTGCTAAGTGATTTAATTTTTAAGTGATAGAGTCAACATTAGGGAGATTTCAGATTCATTGCAATGCACCAAGAGATTCTAGGTTCCAAAAAATCCAATCACTATTGATCTTTTAAAGAATCAAAATCCAGGTAAGTGAAAGACAAAATTCATGCGATAACGTTTCATTTTTTCTTAAAATCTTATTTTGTCAAACTTTGAGAGACTTAAGAAAAATTAAGGAGCACTAAGAGGGAATTCACAATTTCACATTGTATAAGCATGTCTACCACCAGTACCACTAGAAAACCAAAGAAAGTTGGGAAAGGTAGAGAAAAATTAGATAAAAAAATACATTATGTTGGATTGCTTAAAACCCCAGGTTTCACTGATGAATACCATGATATTTATGATCTTAAAATCTATGGTAGGTGTACCTCAGAACTTAGATTTTCATCTGAGAATAAGGCTGCAAACCAAATGCAAGTTAATAGTTCTAGTGCACTGTGGGTAAGCAGATTAGGGCACATGATGTTACATGAGGTTTTTCCTTGCCCAAAATTTATCATGGTTTGTGCCCAAAAGTATGATGATAACAAAAGAGAAATTGTTAATAAAGATAACAAAGAAGAATTGTTATCCATTAATGCATAATAACTTGGGAAATTGTTGGGGTTTAAAACCGAAGAATTTGAAAATGTCCACATTGATCTAGAAAAGCTTGCTAGTGATTATGAAGCAGTGGATGAAAGGGAGAAAAAATATTTCATAAATAAAATAGTTCAGGATAACATACAAGTTAGAAACTATAAGAGAGGGGAACCAACCACTGCAAGGCCCCAGGTCACGAAAGGCCAAGAGTAGTATGGCTGCCCTAACTTACCTTAGTTTAAAGGAAGGTTAGGATAGACAGGATTAGAATTATGAGGAATATGAAGTCCTCCAACCACTTTACAAACCTGAGAGTTAAGGGGAGACTAGGTGAGTCAATTTTCAAGGTCAACGCTACATCTCAGATAGTTCTCCATTAGAGGACAGAAGCACAGTTCTGGGATGACAGCGCGATGCGATGGCATCTCACAGGTGCACTGGTGTTTGTATGACCAAAAAACTAGAGAGACGACGTTAAACTCTAGAAGGACTGACAACCTAATTTAGAAGTTTCAGGAAGTGAATATCAAGACTAAGAAGAGTGAAATGTACAAACGAACATGATAAAGGAAGAAAATTACCGCAAGGGTGACGAAGATGATTTCACACAACAATCTCCTCACTAGCTTGCTCCAAGATCTCTCCACCTGCACACAAAAAGCAGGAAAATGTTGGGGGCCTGTTTAGGGGTCCACCTCAGTCAGACCCCCATTTTGGTGTTTCCACCTCCATGGAAAATCAAGTTTGCAACGATAGAAATAATGTGATAAAGAAGAGAATACAAGCTATGTAAACAAAAGAAACTACAAAATAGGACGTGCTTACTCAACAAAAATGATAAAGAAGATAAGAGGAGCTTACCACCTCTGTCCAAAGTGCTCAAGGCTTGTGGAGGAGAAAATGAGAGGGACTCAAGCCTCTGCTGCAATGGTGTTTGTCTTGTTCTCACACTATCAAAGTGATGGAGTGGTAGATTGCTGCAATGGAGTGTAAAGTGCTGCTACAAATCTTGAATGAATGAATGGAGTGGAGAGAGTGCTCAAATCGATCTTGCAAAACTTGAGAATGAATGGAATGGCCAAGAATATGAAGGAAAGGATGAAAAATGACCATATATTCGGGTCAGCCAGTCAAAGGGCTACGTTACACTTTGACTTCCAATCAAAAGTGTAACGTCTCTGTAGACTCCAACTACAGGAATCTACCAGGGACATAAGCGTGCCACACGGGCATCCCCGATAGAAATGCCTCCATTGACACACAAATAGGGTGCCAAGTGTGTTGTGAGCAGCGAGTTTAAGTGGAATTAAGCCTCTTCCTTAGGTTTTCTAAAGTGTGAGCGGGTAAAGGGGAATTTGTGTTAGGGGTGAAAATTCACGCTTATACATTTTTCCCCCACTTTAGCAAGCATGAGTACTAATGAGTGCTTTAGTAAAGTAGAGTAGTAAGAAGGTAACAAGGTAAGAAATGTATACCTTAACCAACGAGGAAACAAAGCACAATCTGGAAAACTCGAAAGCATAGGAAAGGACTTCATAGTTGCACGAAACTGTGAAGTTGAAGAATGAAAGCGCCTCAAAGGCTCATGGTCCTGCAAGGGAGGTATCCTTCAAGAAATCTCACATGAAGGAAACCAAGAAGAGCACCTTACAGACCCGTATACCTAAAAGAAAGGTATCCCCCAAGAAATCTCACATGAGGGAGACCAAACAAAGGGGACTCCGTAGAGTCAGAGATGGCGACATGTTTACCGGCAAATAGAACACATCAGGAAGCGATCATGTAGGCTAGTGAATGAACAATCACGTGGATCATCACTAAGTTGTAAGACTTTCAAAGGGGTCCCTTGAGAACCCTTCAAAAGGAAGGATGGTCCACTCAAGGGATGCGCTGTTTGAAAAGTAAAGCCTAGTCGGGCTATCCCCAAGCTAGACACAATAATACCAAGAAGGTCTAGTCAGGCTACCCCTGAACTTAGATGTGAAGTTGTGAAACCGGTCTAGTCAAGCTTCCCCCGAGCTAGATGCCATAAAACTCAATGAAGGCTTTCAAAGGGGTCCCTTGGGAATCCAACATGAAGAGGAGGGGTCCACTCAAGGGACATTCTGTTCGAAAGTTAACGTCTTCCTTCTCCAATCAATTCATCATCAAGGAATCCTTTCGAAATATGTTCACTTCATCAAGGAATTCAAAAGGAAGGATATGCGCCCATACGAAGGGAAGATTAAAGCTGTTCCCGCTTTAGAGGAAGGTTCCCAAGTCCTTCCTTTATGAACCCATAATGAAGGAAACATGTTCCATTAGGGTTTCTTGTCAAGAATAAGACTCTTGAGAAGAAACACATGAAGGGTCTTGAGGAAGGATTTGTATGTGCAATGAATGCACTTTCTAAAGACCAAATAGTGTAGAAGTGGCATTGCCATGCATAAGAGGGACAACTCAAGCAAAGAAGAGAGAAAGATCAAGAGCAAACAAAAGAAAATAGAGTACACCTCATAAGCACAGGGGGATCTAGTTTTGCAGGGTCAGATCTGCCTTTATTTATGAATATAATAGGTAACCATGGTAAGAGGTGAAAGATCATCAATCCCCAACTAGATCTGGAAGAATGCATGAATCACAAACATGGAAGAATGAAGATACACATAGATGAAGGTTTATGACATAAACACCATGCCTATATCCAAGCACCAATAGGGGTGATGAGGGTCATCCAGGCACATATAGCATGATCATGGGGGAAGCACATCACAACACACACACACACATGTCTAATCTAAAGTTCAAGAAGAGGGTCTCCCCCTAACATTGGTCAACCAAAATATCATCAGCTTCCCACTCTAGATTATCATAGGGGGAAGGATGATGAGCCTACAATGGTGTAATGTTAAGGGGAGGAGCTTTTGATCCTCCTGCAACAAGGGCCAAGGTAGAGGGACTTGTGAGGTATCTATCGCTCAACTCTTGTGGGTATATGTTCAATGACTTTGCGAAGATCACTGACAAGGTCAGAAATTAATCCAACGAGTTAAACATACACTTGATGGGGGTGCCATGTTTCACCTCAGTGGACAGAGCAGTTTACACCCGAGGTTCATTGCTAGGCTCACCGAGAGACTCGGGAGTAGTGACAAACTCAGTGGAGGCCATGACTGGTTTTTGTTACTAGGACAAAAAAAGTCAATGCAGGGCCACCTTTTGGAGAAGGTGGGTTCTTCTTGCATCCTCCATTGTTGGAGGGGCCACACGCTACCTTCTTCTTTGTTGGAGGAGGTGAAATCCCCATAGACAAAGCAAGGAGGGTTGAGGGAGAAGAGGAAAGAATAGCCGTGGATACAACCAAATTATTAACAATATCCATGTTCTTTGAGAAAGACGAGACCTCTGGGACAAAATCCAACAAGGGTGGCTCCACAAAAGGAGCAATAAAAACTTGCACCTTTCTAGGTGCATGTGCGCTCACAGCGGAATCTAGAAGGGATTTAGAGCTAGTTTGGATAGAGATAGAAGGGAGTAGAGAGGAAGACACAGTAGGAGGTGTGGTTATTTCCTCCTCCTTCTTCTGTAAGGAGGCTTTCTTAGTTAGGAGAGCTTTTTGATGATGCTTACGCTCGCACGTGAGGTGGTTTCTATGACTCTTCAAACTAGAAGCTAGGGCTTGCAAAGGGACGACGGGTTACTGCTCATCCATGGGAGTGTCTACCACAACTGTTTCCAATGGAAGTAAAAACTCCTAAATGGGAGTAGATGGAATGGGTTTAGAAATGACAGGAGGAATTGAATCCAACACCTTAGTGGTGGGCCACTTTCCACTTGGGGGAATGGGAAGAGGTCGCAGGTCAAATTCTCTTCGCGAGCCTTTCTTTTTTCCATATAGATAGTACCAGGGTTCGGGAGACCCGTTAGGGAGATCCGATATCATAATCATGGATTTTCGTCGAGGCATAATCAAACTTAGTGGGTAGAAACTAGGCTTACTCATCCAATACTCCTCCCAAGAAGGGGGAGTAGACGATTTTTTATGAGAGGGAGCGAGCTTCTCCTTTCCCTTTCGAGAAGAGGAGGCAACTGACTGCTCTGCTTCAGGAAGGGTCAACTTCGGTTGTCCCTTGCCTATAATTTTATACTTAATATAGTTCTTGTAAAGTAGGTTTGTTCTTTGTGAGAGCAGACCGGCTAGAGTGGGCCAAAAGTGATCTAATGAGAATCCTCCATGAGATACCACAAGCTGGTATCTAGTGTCATGCACCACGTGCACAACACCCTCATGGGAAAATTTAAGGCATTTATGAATTATGGAGGTGATCCCATTCATGTAATCTAGCCAAGGTATACCTAGCTTCACTCCGAATAGGTCTGACTCGAAAATAACATCGAAGACCATGTTTATGTTCCTAGGTCCAACTTGAACAGACAATGTTATCGATCCATAAGGTTTAAGAGAAAGACCATCATGTGTACGGATGATAGATTTTGTTTTTTCATATTTTCCCTTTGTAGGGAGTTTAAGAGTAATGTCTCCTCCATGATGACATTCACTCTACTCATGGGGTCGACAAACACTCCTGTCACAATGTTGCCATTGAGGCGAGTGAGAATGTAAAGCAGAGGAGGTTTGTCATTTGCTGGTACATCTTGCAAAGTGAATGTCACATCCGGTGAACCGGTCACAAGATGAGGAGAGGGAGTAACAGTAACCATGTTAGCATATGCCTCGGGGTAAGAAACATAATCAGTGGGATCAATAATCATGTTGGATGAATGCGACGGAAATGGGTCCGTGTATATCTGTAGTTCACTATTAGCCTTCGCCACTGATTTGTTCATGTTTTGCTTGTTCCCATCAAGGTGAATAGTACCATCCTTGATGTGATCTAGTATCTCATGATGCAAATGCATGCAACATTTGGTATGATGTCCATTAACTTGATGGTACTGAAAATATGTTTTTTCTTCATACCAGTTAGGATATGGTTCTCTAACTGGTTTAGGGGTTGGGAAACTAAGGATATTATCCTTCAACTACTTTTGCAAGATGGAAGAATAAGATTCTGATAACTTCGTAAAATTTCAGTCACACCTAAGGCCATCATTATCCACAATGGCTACTACATTTGTGGCGAAATTACCTTTTCTAGAGATTGATATTATATACTTCCCTTCAGGATGAGAGTGTGAGGAGGAACCCCTGAACTGCATCACCCTCTGTTGGTACTCCCATAAAGCCGCACACAAATGTGCAAAAGAAGGGTATTTCATAAGGGAAAAATTATCTTGTCAAGGCCTTTGTAAGTTCCCTATGAACACCTTTTGCACATCAGAGTTGGGTAATGGGTATGATATTTGTGAAAAGAGCGCTTGATATCGCACTATGAAATCGGTAATCTTCTCATGATCTCCTTGTTTACATTGAACAAGGTCAGAGAAGGCCATCTTGGGTCCGATGTTGGCTTGGATATGTCATAGGAACTGGTTCACAAGTTGGTCGAATGAAAATTTAGAATTGTTAGGCAAGGAACAATACCACTCGAGTGTTGTATCCTTGAGGGATCGAGGAAACAGTTTTTCCATCAACGCATCATGATGGAAAAACTATGTACATAAGGCATTAAAGGCAGACACATGTGTCTGTGGATCCTCGTTACCATAACATTTCTCAAATTTAGGAATCTCCATCCCTTGCGGGAAGGGAGTGTTTAAAATGGCCACCGATAATGAGCTATGTTGGAAGAAGGGCTGAAAGATGTGCTGAGCAGAAGCCTGGGAAAGGTTTGCCAGGTGATTCTACATCTTCCCCATATTCTAAAGAAGAGTGTTCAGAATAGGGTCATTAGAAGGCATAGGGCCACCAGAACCACTGCCATAGCCACCACTTGGACCACCGCAATGACTCCCACCAGAGCTGCCACCGCCACCCATGTGACTTCCGTCAGAGCCAATGCCACTTCCAAAGCCACTGCCATGACCTCCATAGGAACCACCTTCACTAGTATTGCCTTTGGAATCAAAATTACCACCACCAAAGCCTCAACCAATCATTCCACCTGATCCTCTACCATCGAAGGTGGCAGAAGGGGTGAAGTGAAAACCTAGAGGGTTTCTATTTACTTTGATAGTTTTAGAGTTTTTGGAAGCTGCAGGCATATTGACTGAAGGGACCGTGTCATCCATGTATACAGATGTAGGAAGCATCAACATTTCTAGCTGTCTCTCATGTTCCTCAAAGAGGCCACCACGTACCATATGACTATGGTTTGAGGGAGCACATGCTTCAACCATACCAGTGAGAATATCCGGGAGTTCTATGGTTGTTTGATCTTTTCCTACCATATATCTTATTTCACTGATTACTTTAGCAGCCCTAGCCAACTTCGGGTTTCCTTCTAGGTGATTTTCCAATGCACCTAACCCTTTACTAAGGTTGACGACATACTCGAAAGGGATATGGATGAACTCATGCTTGTTTAAAGATGAGGAGGTCAGTGATACAAGAGGTGTAGGGATGCGATAAGTTTTGTGAAGGAATCTAGATTTTCCCCGCGATCCATGCTCCTGCACGGACAGACCAATCACTAAACCAAAGAAAAGGATGATAATAAAACTAGAAGAGACCTTCACCTTCTCCATCAGAAGGTGTCACAAAATTCTCCTAAAAATGTGCCCAGATGTTACAGATTGGGTTGTGATGCTCATAAACCTTCACAACACACATGAGTACAATGATCAAAGGGCACAAGGGAAAAGCTCATAACACTGAAAAATGGGTAGATATTGGTTCACGTCGGGTTCACCAAAAAAGTAAGAGACGGAGACCAACCACTGCAAGGCCCTAGGTCATGAATGGCCAAGAGCAGTATGGATGCCCTAACTTACCTCAGTTTAAAGGAAGGTTAGGATAGATGGGATGAGAATGATGAGAACTATGAAGTCCTCTGACCACTCTGCAAACTTGAGAGTTAAGGGGGGACTAGGCAAGCCTATTTTCAAGGTCAAATCTGCATCCTAGATAGTTCTCTGTCAGAGGATAAAAGTGCGGTTCTAGTATGACAACGCTGCATGTTGGTATCTCATAGGCGTGCTAACATCCATACAACCAAAAAACAAGAGAGAAGAGGTTAAGTTCTAGTTGAAGGAATGACAACCTAATTTAGAAGTTTCGAGAAGTCAATAACAAGACTAATAAGAGTGAAATGTACAAACAAACATGATAAAGGAAGAAAATTACCGCAAGGGTGACGAAGATGATTTCACACAACAATATCCTCACTAGCTTGCTCCAAGATCTCTCCACTTGCAAACAAAAAAGCAGGAAAATGTTGGGGGGCTGTTTAGGGGTCTACCTCAGTTAGACCCCTGTTTTGGTGTTTCCACCTCCACAGACAACCAAGTTTGCAACGATAGAAATAATGTGATAAAGAAGAAAATACAAGCTACGTAAGCAAAAGACACTATAAAATAATACGTGCTTACTCAAAAAAAATGATAGAGAAGATAAGAGGAGCTTACCACCTCTGTCCAAAGCACTCAAGGCTTGTGGAGGAGAAAATGAGAGGGACTCAAGCCTCTGCTGCAATGGTGTTTGTCTTGCACTCACACTATTAGAGTGATGGAGTGGTAGTTTTTTGCAATGGAGTGTAAAGTGTTGCTACAAAGCTTGAATGAATGAATGGAGTGGAGAGAGTGTTCAAATCAATCTTGCAAAACTTGAGAATGGATGGAATGGTCAAGAATATGAAGGAAAAGATGAAAAACGACCATATTCGGGTCGACCAGATGAAGGGAGGCGTTACACTTCGACTTCCAATCAGAAGTGTGACGTCTTTGTAGACTCCGGTTGCAGGAATCTTCCAGGGACGTCCACATGCTGCATGGGCGTCCCTGATAGAAATTCTTCCACCAACACACAAATAGGGTGCCAAGTGTGATGTGAGTAGCGGGATTAAGTGGAATTAAGCCTCTGCCTTAGGTTTTCTAAAGTGTAAGGGGCTAGAGGGGAATTTTCATTAGGGGTGCAAATTCACGCTTATACAAAAAAAAATTGAAAGGTAATCATAAGCCTCCTTATGATTTTGATATTTTTAGACCATGGGTTCAAGATACTATTTCCATGCTAGCATTTTTCCTCAGATTGGATATCAATTGGGAAGTGGGTGCAAGCCTCCTTGAAATGGTATATTATATCCATTTTTTATTTTCCATCTCAACCTGCCAAATATAAATTTATTGAGCACATTGTAGAATGCATGCATGAACAATTTTTCATGATTAAAGGAGGTGCACACTCAAATTCCACTAAGATGTTTAGGTTCACAACCTACTTGTGCTATTTTTTTTCTATTCAAATTTAGTGGAATTTTTTAGACTAATAAGCTTTAGATTCAACCTTATAGTAATGTTGAGGAAAAGAAAATGGCTCCAGTATATGATTGGACCACAAAGATAAGGATGCATGATTCTCAAAGGAACTACAATCATTTTATAGACTACTTTTTGGCTCCATTACATCAAGCAATTATAAATACTCCAATACCTAGATTGCCAATGTCATGTGGAAATTGCATTCAACTAGGAAAATAAATACAATTGGCTGATTGGTACTTAATGGAAGAATATACTGTGCTAAGATTTTATGAATCAAGAGTAGAGCCATACAAACTTCTAATACATGTGATAGAAAGGGTTTTTGCATTGGAATATGTAAGGCAAATGCAAAGTATTGATGAACTACACTTTGCCAGTCAACAAAAGAAGAACTTATTTCCTTGTTTACCTTTTTCATGTGGAGGGTTCACATTCAAGAGAAAAGAATTTAGTGTGGCACACAATCTTTTTAATTTTTTTAATTTTGATGTTGTCTGTCACTAGTAGTATGATCCATGTGACACCATTAAATCAATGATTATGGCCAATAGGAATGCTGCAAGTAGAATTCAACATCAAAGTAAATCCTTGCTTGAAAACTTGAGAAACAAGGATTCTTGGGATGAGGTCAAAATAGCAATGGAGAAAAGTGTTGTTGAGAAAGGTATTTATTTTGAACAATTGTTAGAAAAAATTATGGCATTGCATTGAAAGACAATCAGGAGGTACAATTTTTTATGAAAAAAGTGATAAACCATCTAATAGAGTAAAAATGCTAGATTCTCTAGAAAAGGAAGTTATTGATAAAAATTAGGCACAATAAAAAAATACTTCCTTTTGGTCTATGAGGAAGGAGCTAGGTGAACCAAGAACTCTTGCAGACTTTGGAGATAATGAAGAAGATCATGAGTTTAACAAACTATGGAATATAAAGAATCCCAATGATCATAGAGATCAAGAAACTGATGATGAATCTAATGATCTGGCAGGGAAGAACAAAGCTATGTCAATTTCAAACCTAGTTTAAGTGAGGCCACAAAATAAGCATATACTTCAAGAGCATCCATAGCAAAAAAAATGGGTTATGAAGGTGGTGGTTTGGGGTCCCAAGGACAAGGAATTTGTACGGTAATAGATGTAGACCATAGAAAACCTATTGATAAGTGAGGCCTTGGAGTTGATAAAGTAGACCAAGGACATACAAGTACACTTGAAACAATTCATTTTGTTAAAGCTTCAAATCCTAATCCTCAAGGTCAAATACAATCACAACTTAGACATGCCCATGGTGGAGAACCTAGTGCAAATACCACTGCCACTAGTGATGATGGTATGGGTAGTAGTACTAGTACTGGTCAACATGCACTACAACAAAAAATTACATACAAGAGGACAACAATACAAGATACCACACAAACACCAAGTGATCAAGGCACACATAAGAGGTAAAGGATTTTGACATGTCCAAGTCCAACAACAACTACCATTTCTACCACAAAGGAGTTATTTCAAGGCACTCCCAGTCCCTTAGTTGGTGTGGCTGCAACAACATTAGCAACTGCAATTACTCCTATTCCTTCACAATTCAAGCATTCCATTGTTCCTGTGTCCCCAAGTTTTGATTGCATTAGAGAGTTTAAAAATAAATCATTATTGTATAAAAAAGAAAAGAAGCAATTGATGGAGAGTGCATTTGCTATAACTTTAGAGCCTACAACAACCATGGTATTACCCACATTTGAAATAAATAAAGAAATAATGGAGTACATGATTTTTGTTCCCATGTAGTTAAAGAAAAACCAACAAATTAGATGGATCGATTTGAATTTCAGGTGAGCAGTTTACAATTGGATTTTTTTGGACTAAAAAATACTAACAAAATTAATGTATCAAAGAAGAACAATGAATTGGTGTACACATCATTGCTAAAGCAAGAGAGAGAGAGAGAAAAAAGGTTGCAAACTTAAATAGAAAAGTTACAGGCAGACCTAGCAAATGAGAAAGCAAAGAGGAAAGTAGCAGATAACAAGAGCAATGAATTAGAAAAAAAGAATAAAAAAATCTGCCTCTACATCAACAAGCAAAAAGGATAAACAAAATGAGAGAGAAGTGAATGAAATGAAGAAAAGGTTAGATGAGATAAAAAAGAAATATGATGAGGAAAAATACACTTCAGAAAAAATAAGACAAAGCATTAGGAAATGAAATGAACAATGGGAACAAAAATTGGAGAAAGAGAGAAAAAGAAATGAAAGTTTGGCCACAGAGTTGATGGAAGCAAAAATGAAATTAACTCTTGTCAAAATAAGTTAACTGCATTTTGTAGAGAAAAAATGAGGCATATGAAACAAAAGATGTGGGATGAAATAATAGAGAGGATTTGATCATTTGTGTGAATTGTTTCAATTGATTGATGCTATCAGACTACATTATAAGAAGCTCAACAGATATTTAGTGGACAACAAAAATATGCTGGCATTAGAGAAATCTGCCAATCAAGTTCAACAAATAGTTTACAAAGCTAGTGACAATGATTTGAAATCAAAAGGGATTAATAATCGACTTGTTTTGAATATCCAAGATACTGAGTGGGGGGGTGAATCAGTATCTTCTTAAACTTATTGAACAAACACCATCAATTACTCTAATGCAGATAACAAAAAAGATAAGTAATATCAATAACAAAATATGAAACCACAGGGTGATCCCACAATACTGGTTTACAATTTTTGGGCAAATTGGACATTGAACTGATTTTTTAAAACTAAATCTTCACTTTTGGGCTCCTATAGCGGCTAAATCTTGAGGAATTTGAAGATGATGCAAACTAGTGATTTGTGAAGTTTTGTCTATAGATTCTAAATATATATTTTTTCAAAAATTTTGGAATCAGATTGCACTTTTTTTTTCATCTCCTTCGAAAACTAGTTTTTATCAATAAGCAACATATTTAAGGAGTGATGCTCACCGTATAAAACATAAATTTTTGTATGAAGGATAAAATTCATTTTTTTTGGAATTTAGATTTGTAACTACGATATATAACTAGTTAATTTGGTTTCATAATGTTTTATTATTTTTTTTTCCTTAATCAAGTTTCGAAGTCAAACCAATTAGAATTCAAACATAGGTAGACTGTATACAACATAACTTTTTCTGTATGTATCGAAATTCAATTTTTTTTTTAATGGATCAAGGACATCAATACCCAGCCTGCAAATATATATATATTTTTTTGATAATATTCTATTTTTCCACATGTGCAGAACAAAGAGCTTGACTTTTAGTGAAAAACCTACATTCACAAGAAATAAAAAATAAATATGATAATCAAATTAAATTTAATTAAAATTATACTTTTTTGGAAGCTTATAATAATGAATACATACTTAATTTTAAAAGAAATAAAAATGAATTCGTTTGATCCCCCAAAAGGTAAATCAAAAGTGATTTTTTATCAACATTTTGATAGGTGTAAAGGAGACTTCGTTATAGGTATGGTTTAAAACTAGCGAAGTTCTATCCAAGGGGGCTTGGTCTAAGGTGGTTTGATCAAACCCTCTTCAATTGGAATCCTTTAAATGAAAATTTTCAATGCTTAAATCATTATATTTTCTAAAATTATGTGATTTCAGCAAAAATCAGTATCTCCCAGAAAGTGTAAACCACTATTGTGGCAGTACCGCACACAACACATAAACACCAAAATTTTACGTGGATAATCCAATGAGGGAAAAAACACGTTGAGGATTAGCTCACTATATATAGTAGTTCCAAAAATGGATACAAAAGAGGTTCACTGCCAATTACAAAAGCTCACTTCTTACAAGTAGGACTCACTATCCAAACAAGGAGGCTCACTACCTACAAAAAAGATTACTATAACAAAATGACTTACAACCAGAATATGAACTGATGAATAGTGAACCTAACTAGTGCTGATTTATTTCCTTTTATGCTCAGAGCATTTGTATGCCAACAAACTAATATTCACTCTTATTTACATTCACATTCAATCCATACATTCCACACACTCTCCTCTCCTCTTTCAATCTCCAAACTATCTTGTATATATATGACTTGTCCATAGGCATCAATTAGGTCAGCCTAATTAGATGCAACACATATTTACCAAAAAAATAATTGTTAGCTTCAAGCATATACAAAATATTCTCAAAAAGTAATTCAGTTGTGTAGCACGCTATATCATGTCGGCATGGACCAAAGATAGGTCACTCATATATCTGCAACACAAATTAAACCATTATATCACTAACTGTTTATTAGGTCGACCATGGATAGACCTAATAAAAAAATGAAACACTAGACCAATTCCAACTCACCATACGATCATATGAGCACACCAAATTGTATACTTACAAGCTTCCAACATTCATAAACCATTTCTCAAAACTGCAAACATCGATGATCACCGAAGGGGAAATGTGGACCAAAATACTAGACCAAAAACATCGGAGGATGTAAACATGTCCTTCATACCAGTTTAGAGTACCAGACCAACCTGATACCTTAATCAACATGGTGACATCAACGAAAACACAAAGCCTGATCTTCTTCATTCTTCCAACAACTTGCTGCCTCAATGATGTTGTTATCTATCATTCAAAAGTGTTTGAGAATGCGTGAAACAAAGGAATTTGTGCATCTGGCTACAAAAATGATGAAGCTGGATGAAAAGGTAAGGAACTTCACAAAACTTGGTTTTCTAGAGGATTTTGACACAAATGAGTGATTCATTGGAAAGGATGATTTCAGAAAGAAGATGGAGGGTGCAAGGAAGATTGATTTGGACCAATTTCCTCAAAACCCAGATGTGGCGAACTATTTGGATTTCATCAAACCACCAATAACCTTGAATACAATTTTGATTGAAGAATTCAAGGTAGGTTCCAATTCAATCATGAATTGTTAACAAATCTCCAAGTCAAACAAAATCAGTTAGAACAAATGACAATTCCACCACCTAAATAGTGGAAGTTGCTAGAAAAGGTGATACAGTGATTTGATATTGATAATATGAGTTTCCAAGTTCCAACTCAACTCTATGCAGAGTTGTATTTGAGAAATATTTTGCATTTCTAATGCCTCTATGTATTCCTTCATATGAAAATCAATAAAAAATCTCAAACTCAGTAATGTGTTGATGTTTAGTTATCTATATTATTTATTTTATCATTTGAAGAAAAAGTCTGGTTTCAACTACTAGATACATATTAAATGATTGTTGATGTTCATTGTTGTATATGCTACTATTTTTAATATGTTATTAAGAATTGAGTTGAGTGATGAATCACTGAGTAAATGTTTAACACAATTAAAATTTGAAATTATTAATAATATGTTAATTTATTCAATCTGATGCATAATTTAAAGGAATACAATATAAAATATCAACTAAGTTTGAAATATAAAATTCTTGGTAATCCTCAACTATTTAAATTAGGGTTGTTAGGTCTGCAACCTAGGGATTTCTAAAACCCTATTATCCTAAAACCCTGGCATAAAATTTTTGGCTTCAAAGTTAACCAAATTGATAGAGCAATGTCTTATCCATGGGCAACAAATTCAAATTTGAAACAAACTGTAGTACAACAATGGTCCAAATCAACATTTGAAAACTATTGTGATATTGCGTTACAATAAAATAACTCAAAACTCCTAGAACAAGAACTACTTATCAAATCCTCATACTCAGTCATACAAACCTATGATTCCATCAGAGAATTTTAATTAATTATTTGAATTAAAGCATAGACAAAATCATACATTCAACCAAAATTATTGAAGACCAATAGAAGGATCCTTGATCATTTTACTAATAATTAATATGAAAAATTATAAAAGGAGAGAATCTGGTCTAGAATATGAATTTTCTCGTTTAAATTCCATCACTACTATAAAACCATTATGCCTATTACGGACTTGAATTCATATCTAAGATTCAACACTAACTCTATTTCTTTGTGCTTGAATTACAAAATTCTCTTACACGAGTTGAAAATCTCTTTCAACCAAAGACCCGTGCAATTGGCCTTGAATTCCCTTTTATAAGAACAAGGGAGAAAACAAGCTTCAAACCAAATTACACATTTAGCCACATTTACATTTGATATACATTTGAATTTCAATTTCAAAATGTCCCCAAAGGTAGTTACATTTGCATTTCCAAATATGAGGGAGAATTTCATATGAGACAAAAACCATTTCCATTTGCTAGTGAAGATTCTCCCACCTTCTAAAAGGATCCTTTAGTCGATGCAAAGTAATCTTTTCCATGAGAAAAAATTGCAGTCCACATGCTTTAAAAACTTGTAGAAGAAAAGTATAAAGTGAAAGAGAGAATATACCAAAGTAATTCCACATCTACAATCCTTGTCACCACATTTGAAACTGAGAAAGTGCAATATGTGAACGTTGATATATTCAAGGCCTAATGTGCACTCGTTCTAGGCCATGTATTGCACTTCCTTGCTGAACTTTGTTATTGTAGATCACCAAAAAAAATTGTTGTCACCCACTCTCACTTGCAACAATTTATATGTCCAATATTTCAATATAGTTGGACTTCTATAATACAAACTCCTCCTCTGTAGGCCAGTCAAATCCCATGATTTCATCTGCCTTTTTTCTGTATGGGTTATACCTGACTACCACTTGCTTTTCCTCATCAAAATATTCAAGGAAAGCCCCTGTATGCATGAGCCTGTCCATACTATTCCTCAACATAACCAAATCCATTTCATCACAATTTTTTTTGGCTTGGGATGTTATCACTTGAACTGCCTGGTCTTTTTGATCTTGCAGGGACTTAACTTTACCCTTCTCATTTAGAATGTCTTGAAGAAGACCAAAATTCCAACCATCGAACTTATTAACCAATTCTCTAATCTTCACCTCTAAAGACTTAATCAATCCTTGAGGACCAGTTATATATGTTATAAATCTTAAGGTTAGAAGTATCTTTGGAGGATTATTTGCATCATGAGAGGATGCAACTGTCACATCCCTCAAAATTTGAGCCCTTGGAATCCATTTATCCATTAAAGGAACACAAATTTCTTTATCTCTATCAAGGTTCTTAATGACATCAAACATCAAAGCATAATTAACATGAATACTGATTAATACTTTCTCTACCCCCTTATTCAAGTTCTCAAGCATTGTTGTCACAATCTTCATATTATTCAAATGAAAAAGATCATCCATCCTATCTTCACAAGTCTTGAGATTTTCCATTAGCTCCTCCTTTTTAACTTCCTCAAATTGAGGGACATCTGATGATTTAGGAGTTGATTGTGCCATTTGTACATCTTTAGATTCAATAGGGGTAGTATCGTCTTGATTTTGAGAAGGTGAAAGAATTGGGGAAGGAGAAGGAAAGATTGCAACATGTGAGGTACTAGGATGCAATGCTTGGAATTGTTGTTTCCATAGAGCCATTTGAGTTTTCATTTGAGCCATCTTTTTCTAGCTTGAGTTGTACTAAAAAACTACCTCATTATATTTGGTTTTAAAAATATCCATTTCCTTTGTTAATGACTCAACTATGGCTTTGGTGAATTATGCCACATTACCATTCATGGTTTCTGCCTCCAAGGAAGATGTATCTGAAACTCATTTTATGATTAAGCCTCCTCTTACAATTGGGGCAGGTTTCGCAACTTCATGCTTTTTAGTGGTTGGGGATAAAGCACAAATAGCAAGAGTGTCCCACTACTGAATAAAAGTTGAACCCTATAAAGCCAATGTGACTTCTTCTTCACTATTAAAATGGGGGCATCTTGTCTTCTCATGGTGTCAAAAGCAATTACTGATGCTAGGTCCCATTTTGGGAGTAATAACACTCAGCTCTTTCTCATCAATGCCCTACCCTCTTCTACAAAAATGTTTGAATACTTGGTCCTCATTTCATCTTGGACCTTGGCTTCAAAAACCTCTTAGGGCTTCTTAGGGCTCTTACTTCTCCTTTTTTGCACCAATGTTGCATACTCATCCTTCATTGCTCTCCATAGATATTCCTTGAAAGCTTGTCTCTTGAAAAATTGATCATCTTCCATAAAGCTTTCATAGGCTTGGAATTTAACATCCTCAAAGTTATTTATTCCACTTAGATCATATTTTCTCAACTCAAGGCTCAAATTATGTGATATTATTTCCCCTTGAGGAGATGTCATCCCTTGCATTATTTCCTCACCAGTTATAACAATTTCATCAACTGAATCCTTTGTAGGATAACCAGCCAGACCAGAAGCTTCAACCTTTTGCTTCTTTATTGATGGCTCCCTTGGAGGGGATGATTCTCTAATTAGAGAATCCAATTCAATTATTTCAGGGGTAGAAGAATGCTATGGTGACAATGGAGGTAGCTGTTGTTGTGGAGACTACACTTTTGACTCCTCAGATTGTGCAGGAGTTACAACTGTTTGCTACTTCTTTACTATGCTTTTCCTCCTTGAATAAATGTGCACCTTCTTGGAAGGCTACACAACTAAATCTTCCTTTGTCATAGGGGCCTTCCCCTTATCTTGCACAATTTTTTTTTCCTTTAATTTTTCCACTACTTTGTCAAAAATTTTAATCACAACTTCAATCTTCAAAATTGGGTCAGTAATATCTGAAAAAGCTTTAAAATTAGGCTCTTTTACCTTAATTTCTCTTTCCAATTTAAAAAAAACACCCCACTTCCTCATTCTATCAACTTGGACATCAAGGTCTAAAATATTTCTAATGAGGTCCTCAGGCATAGTGTGGGTATGAAAATATTGACCTCCCCTATTTCTCCTCATTAACCAGGCTATGAACCCCTTAGGATCATATGTCTTGTATGCTCGAATCTTCATATTATAATGCCTAAGATAGTGGTCCACAATATTCCTCCATCCATGTGTTATAATTACAAAATATGAAAACACAGTGTATGTAGGTAAGAAATTTCCCTTTCGCTTCTCATCTAGGAAGAAATCATCTACATTCCCTAGCTACCACATTACCTCCAAAAACCCAATCCTCAGGGGCACTTCCTGGGGAAGTATGCGGGGTGTCAATTATGTGCCAAATACCCTTAGAAGTATACAATCCTTATAGGGAATTACATCCCCCCAATTGAGGAAAATATTCAGATCAGGCCTCCTCTCAGTAGGCCTCAAAAAATCATGTAACTCCTTGGGGATCCTAGGTACATGCACCATTAGAGCTTGTCTCAATTTGGTGGCAAAAATATTTGTAGCAGTCACATAGTTGGTCTTTTGTTCATTCCTATCCAATATAGGGGTCCATGACTGCACCGACCTCTCAATACTATCCACAACCCTTTAAGTTCCATATCCGGACCAAAATAGTCCGCACCTTTGAAAAGAAACATATGCATAAAGAGTGAAAACCACCAAAATTTGACACCAAGTTTCCCACCCTTCAAGGCCACCAATCCTTTGTCCTCTACCATATAGGTGGCAAAATCATATAAAGCATTTGTGTTAAGGTGCTGGATACTCACAACCATGTACATATGGGCCATTGGTATGCTAGAGCTAGAATAAAACCCTAGAATTTGGTAGAGGGAGTAAAAGGTCTTTTAAAAATATGGTTGGAAATACTTAATAGGGAGGGTCTCAACATTAGAGGGTCCCAAAGTAATATTTCTTTTGTATTTTCCCTTCTCTATTGATATTAGAAAATTTTTCAACACCGACACCTTGAAGTTATGTTTTACCCTTTTGTATTCCTCCATCAACATATGCTCATCAATCTTAACCATGCCACTGTTCCAAGTGTTCAACTTGAACACATATTCAACTTCTTCCTTATTAACCCATACCAGATTCTATCCATCATGAGCTCTAACAACCCTAACTAGAGGGTCATAGTTCGTAGCAATTTCTTTGAGAAGATCAACATGTATGAAAATGTTGGGTACAACCAGTTTACCCATGTCCAACCTCCAAGAGTTGCAAAAAGGGATACCAACATTCCTATTTCCAAGCCATCCCTAGAAAAGAATCCATCCAAAGTACGAAAGGGCAACATCTTTAATTGTACAATAATAATCAGTGATGCAAAATTTAGTTCCAGGGCCAAAGTACATACATTGCCCCTTTGGTTTCTCAAAGGTTCAAGATACCAATTGTTCGGTTAAGTCCCGTGACAGAGGTCTCACAGTAGGATTCGACTCAGAAGATTGGTCTTTTGACGTGGATGCTTTGAATTTGGGTGCCATATAACAGTGTTTGTGCAAACTAGGGCATGGGTTGATGCAAGGCAATACATGAATAAATAGGTTAATCGTTTGAATTGAATGTCAAACCTTAAAAGAAATGCAATGAAACAAAAAAACCCTAATAACAAAATGATAGAACGAGCACTTATAGAAATTTTTCAAACAAATGAGAAGTAGGATAGCAATTCTACTTATTGGTTTGCGGATGCTTGAAAACCCTAATTTTTGTCATTGAATGAGCTTGAAAATTTTAGTGAGAAATCCTTAGACGCGTTAAATGATTCAACAGTTTGAAATTATACTTTAAAGCAAGTTTTATGGCTTTAAAATATACCAATTTGGTAGCTCTATGTCATATCCACAATTATTGTTCACTCGTACGAATCAAAATGACTGATATGGCTCATTTTCCCTCAATCTCGAGCTTTGAATTTTAACCATCAATCTCACAGTAAGATGGCCCAATAAATGGCTCAGATTTGGTCAAATAAGTTTGAAAATGACAAAAAATTGCTATCACCATTGACCAACCGAAAAATGCCATGACAAGCGTTGAAATTGTCTACGTTTCAACCTCCCCGCTTCCCCTCTGAGTTTAAAGTGTGCACATTTTACGACAATGGGGAGGTGGGGAACGACTGAGATTTGTTTTTCAAAAACCATAGTAACTGTTGATTTGAACACCTTTAGCCATTGGTGCCTTCAAGCAGTGGTAGGAGCTTCCAAAAGGGTGGCTAGGTGTTGCCTGCCCGCTATCCCACTGACTCCTTAATTTGATTATTTTAATCCCACCAGATGGAGGGGAACCAATAGAAAGAAGTCAATGGGACCCACCAAGCATAACAAAGGATTTTAATAAGAACATTCAATTATTACATGAATTAAAAGGGGCATCCTACCTAGGTTTATAACATGAATGATATTGAGCGAATATTAAAACCCAAACTTAGGCAAAGAACAATTGTTACGACTCATTTGCCTTGAATCTTGAAATTTGAATTTTAACCGTCAATCTCGTAGTGAGATGGCCCAACAAACAACTCAGATTTGATCAAATAAGGTTGAAAATATGACTACATGTTGGGACTGTAAAATTTTGCAAAATTTTAAGTGCCCATGATGAAAAATTTGCTTTGCACACTCAGAAATGCACCTGAAAAATCTGCTCCAATGACCTACTTTGGAGGGTCATAATTCAGAGCCCATTCAATTTCATGTCAAATCCCTTGGTGAGTATATTAACTTGAAATATGTGAACATGTATGTTTTATTTCAGCTTCCTATGATGAGTTTTGATAGGGTTTTGAAGCGACAAGTTGGAGGGTTTTGGGACTGTTTTGTTGTTTGCATACTCAAGCCTAAGAAGTGGCCTCCTGTTCAGAATGATATTTCATAGCTGGATGATCATCATGGAAAATAGATTGGTGTTCTGCATTCCCCTCATATTCATATGCTCCTTGGTCCAGTTTTAGAGCCATAGGATCAAGTTTGATAGTTTTACTAGGTCAAAAGCAAATGCAGTTTGTTCTGTTTTTACATCTGCATTTCTAGAATGTTTCAAGGAGGTCAAGTTTGTCCCTTAATATCTTGTGAAAAATGTGGATTGAAGGAAATCCCTCTTGAAAACATACTCAATGGACCTAAATTATTTAGTGTTTCTAGTGGTAGCTTCCCAAGAGGTGATTTGATAATGTTTTGAGATGGTGTCTTGGTGAGCCCTAATTGGTTTTTGACAGGTGTAGTTGCAAAAGAGTCTGACTGAGCCACTTTGGATGTTAGTATATTGCACCTAAGATGAAATTTTCCAAGATGTTTGTTACACTGAATTTTTGGTTCAAATTTCTACATGCATGCTCAGTTTCAGGCTTCGAGGATAAGTTTTGATGGGTTATTTAATTCAATAACATTCTGTTTTCACAGTCCATAATAGATCATTCAAGATTTTTGGATAAACTGTGTGCTGATTTTTACATCAACGTTTCGGATCATACTCCATGATCCATCATTAGGGTTATTTAATTATTTTCTAATTGCGACAGGGCCAAAATTGGTGTTCTGGAGACTTTCAAATTTTCAATTTCTAAAGGCAACCCATTTCTCATTTTGGTCCAAAACATCTCCATCTGCATTCTAGTCAAAAGCAGAGATCACATGATGCATTATTTTAATGCATTTCAGTTGTGATGAAGGCATCAGTAGGCTAGTTTACAAAGGAGGTCCTAGAAATCTCTCAGCGATGCAAGTTTTAAGGAAATGGGTTTGCTCTAAATAATTGATTATAATGTCCCTACACAAATTTTCACAGCTCCAAGTGTCCAGGTTTTCTTGTAATAAATTTTCCTTTTTTGGATGATAGGTGTAATAAATTTTTTGCATACTCTCTAATGCTTCAAAAGATAATATTTAAAATACTTGAGTGTTTTAAATGTTATAAAATGACAATGCATGAGAATTTTAGGGAAAACTTAATTATTTGGCAAATTTTATAAAGTCTTAACTTTGATAAAGCATACTTTCTTGACCTGCGTGTGGAAGCTCATCCTCACGTCAACATTTTCTTGCGAGGAAGTGAGGAGAATGCTGGGAGCACTATTTGGGGAAAATTTTGATCTGCAATTTATATTGTAGTGCAGATTGAGGTATTTCCCTCTCCATTGTGGTGTCTCTGATGGATTTCGGTTAGATTTGAGCAAAGAGTTTTGGCTGAGTGGCTATTGTTCACGTTTTTGGCTTTGTGGCAAATTTTTGGGGGTCCATTTGAGCTCATAAATGATGATTAATGGTCTGAATTCATCCACCGACCATTCCTAGTGCCCGGGAGGTATTTTTAATCATGTTTGTGATGGATTTTAAGTGCCAACATTACCAAAAATGCCCTCATTCAAAAAAATGACCCAGTGATATCACTATTTCTGAGCAACTTGCATTACTAGTGAAAACGTATCAAAATTGTTAGGATAAATTCTATTTTGGTGCCAACATCCAAATTTTATTATATTTGGCTCGAATGTATCATGGCAGGATTTCCCCGCCATCTCGTGAGGGCAAGTACTGATGTGAGCAAAGAATAGCGGGGGAGCGGGGAGTGAACTTTATGGAGCTTGTGTGTGAAAACATTTAATGGCAATGTGTGTACTAAAGATTTATTTTAAAACCTTATAATATCTTGCCCACCAGCCTGCATGACTTCATGCTGTCGTGGGAGGAAAGAAATGGGAGAGTGGGGAAGGCACCATGTGGAAGGTGGGCCCATGCAAATATTTACAGGTTTTGGTTGTCGATGAAGCAAAAATTAAAGGTTTTTACCATTTAAATGAAAAAAAATAAAGTGCAAAGTGTGAAGCCCACAAGTAAAGTATTTTTATTGCCCGAGTAAATGATTCAAAGCCTTCTCAAGTAAAATATAAAATGTTGCTCGGAAAATAATTAAAGTTCGTGGGTTAAAAGGTGAAAATTTTTATTAGCCCGATAAAATATTTGAACCCTTCATGAAATAAAATAAAAACATTCTTTGCTAGAGAATAAAATGTAAAATGCAAAGTGTAAAGTGCATGGGTAAATGTTTTGAATAATTATTTGCTAGGAAATTAAATATAAAGTGCAAGTAAGTGGGTTTTCTATAGCCCAACAAAAAGAGAATAAGACTTTCACGGGCAAAACATAAGAAAGTAAAAGTTTTTCACGAATGAAACAAAAATTTGAGTTGCAAGGTAGTAAATGGTAAACGCACAGGGTAGATGTTTTTTACAACCAGATAAAGAAGAGGGAAAGGCTTTCACAAGCAAGATATTTTCAGATGCAAGGTAAAAATGGAGGAAGAAGTGAAGTTTTTTCATGGTAAAGGTAAATTTTCTGTTGCAGTGTGGGTAGGAAAATGAAAGGGCAAGCAAGAGACGTGAATCAAAGTGTAGATTGAAGATTCTTCGAGTGCTGGAGATGATTATTGATCAATAAAGCTGAGTATGCCAGGTGTTTGATGAAGATTTCCATTTAGGTTTTCTTTTTCCTTAAGTTTAATTTTCTACTTCATTCTAGAGAGGTTGCTCATTCTTGGTTCTCACAGGAATACCATTTTGTAACATGGTCTCAAATGTATAATGTCTATTCTAGGTTTCTGGATTAATTTGAATAATGTAATGGAGAATGTACAATACTGTCATATTAGATAAATAAATGAAAAAATATTCTTGGTCAGTTTTCTCCATTGTAGACATTGCATAAGTTATGAATATAAGGAATCAAGGGTTTCTGTTGTTCAACTTCTTGTCTTTCCTTGAATGTTTGTTCAATGTTATTACTCTTATTTAAAGAATGAGTCAAATTGTATTAACTGGAATGAATATTTATGCAATTGTATGCTAGGATTATTAAGTATTCCTGGTTAAGTATCTGGTGTTAATGATGTAAGGCATTATTGATATTCATAATTATGATAGAATAAATGCTGTAATGTATTTTAATTTACATGACTTAGGTGACTCCACCCTGGAATATGGCAATGGTATTTTAATGTTGCAGTTTCCTAAGATTGTTTTGTGAGCAACTACAATTTTAAATCAAATTTACTTATGTATAATGTTGTGGGTGTGTGTGGAATTTAGTGCATATTACATCTCTCATGTTTAAACCAGACATTACTATGAAGGTTAGCCAAATCTTCAGGATAGTATATCCATTAAAAATTTAAAGGAGAATCATATATCTACAATGTGTTTGATACTTTGGCACACAAGTATCTATAGATACATTATTGGGATCACCCTCTCGTGTTCCACAGAGCCCAAAGTGCAAGAGAGAAAAGGGTTTTAGTCAATCTCCCATTCATTGGCCAAATCTCTTCTTGAATCTGACCATTAGGTCTAGTAGCCCTTTAGGATTCAAGTGGATTGTAGATTTGGGGAACCAATAGATTGGCGAATCTACTGGGGAGAATCAAAGGAGTATCCATTTGGAAAGAGTCAAGAATTTGGTGAATCTAAACATCTGGTTCAGATATTGATGTTTTCAGACCTGGAGGAGGTTTTGTTGCAGAAAATTTCAAAGAATTTATGTATGAATCTGTTGTTGGAGAAGAGCCAGAAGAAAATTCATCTTTGAAGGAGCTTCATATTGCTTAAAGTTCAGTCCTCTGTGAAGAGAGCTGGTGAATCTGTCTAAAGAAACTACTGAAGATGTGAAGCGGATTTCATATCCACAAATATTTCCATTCAGGAATTTTTTTTTGCAGCAACTGCAGCATATCTAGGTATTTTTCACTTTTTGGTTTTCAAAAAAATTGTGTGTGAAAACCATATTTGACAGTCTTGAACAAATTTGGTTCCATATTGAGTGAAAATAAGCACTAAGGAAGGAAAATAGTAGTGATAGGCTTGCATATTTCTGTATTACTAGATTGTAGCCTCTATTATGAAGTGAAGTATGCAATATTTATGAAGAAACTCATTTAGAATATCTTAAGCAAGTTGAGATGGAAATTTTCATTGTAAAAGCTTAAGATCATGTTGTAAAAGGAGTTTGAGTTGCCTTGTATAATTTCAAAGTTAGTATGAAAAGGCTTGTAAAGGTATAAGAAATTGTATCATCAACCTATGCATCCTTGTGTGGACCCAAATGTAACAATGCATAGTGTGCAGCCCTTGTCATGTAATCAAAGACATTTTAGCACTGAAAGGTACAGAGCCATAAATTTTGATGGCATTTGTGGTTTCCCAAATTTCATACCATTTGAAATTAGAGATAAAACACCAAAATTCAATGGTGAGAAGTCTAAGTCAGCTAATAAGCATCTGCAAGAATTCAATAATTTAATAGATGACTATGAGGTAGATCATGAGGATGTGATCATGAGTCTATTTGTTCAATCTTTGAAAGGAGACACAAGAGATTGGTTCTTTTATTTACCAACATGCTCTGTCTATTCTTGGGAGGAGTTCAAAGTAGTGTTCATAGAGAAATTTGGTGAAAGAATCAATGCTAGTTCAATAAATTTATGAGAATTGAGAAAGAAGAGGATGAGTTAGTCCTAACATTTAACCTGAGATTTGCTAAAACATTGAGAGATATTCCTGAAGTATTTAGACCTAATGATGCAATATGTTTAGCTATTTATTTGGGAGCTTTTGATGATGAAATGAGCTATTTGCTAAGAGATAAGGATCCTACAACCTTGCATCAGGCCTATGATATAACCATGAACATTGAAAACAACCAGAAATATGGAATGCATAAGGATTATTTGTCTACAATATTTTTGCTTCCCTGAGGCACCAAATCTTGATGAAAGGTGTAAGTTAGAAATTAAAAATGAATGTCAGATCACTTAAATCCCTATTGTTTCTACTTATACATCATTCCATAATGTTGATCACATAGAATCCCAAAAAAATTGTCAAGAAGCTACATGCATTTGTGATCCTTGGGTCTTTGTTCAAGCCCTTTTTTGCATAAGGAGACATGAAGGAGAATTACCATATGATCTCTATGCAAGATTTATGGATACCCCGTCTGCAATTCCTGAGTGTCACAAACCTGAAAATTCAGTGCATTGATGTATTTTATGAATCTTATGAACTAGGTTTGAGTGCTCTACCAAAGGAGTCGAATCTTGTTAGGTTTGACCAAGTGTGTGAATACATTTTTCTTTTTGAAAATATTAGAGATGATCATCAAAAAACTATTATGTTTTCAATCTGTGATGATAATGATTCTGCTGATCCATATGAGTTAAGCAATGAGATATCACATAAAGAAGAAGAGAGTAGAGAAAAAGTTGAAAATACATACCTCAATGAAGCAAATGAAATGTGTGGTTTCGATTATTTTAAAGATTATAATACCTATAGTCCTATGTAAGACATAATATTGTGCAATTAGTTTGAAGATCCTGAACATAGTTTTAGTATTGATGAGTCCCCTTGCTGTAGTAACTATGATGGCATTGAGTATGGTCATTCCTCTATTGATTATGATTATCCTCATGAAGTAGATATAGAATCCTTTGCTTCAAATAATAAATATGATGATAATGATGGGAACGCATGTTTTCTTGAGAAGGAAAAATTTTCTTCCTGTGAAGAGTTTTCAAAATGTGAGTCAAAGATGTTAACTATTGATGATGTGAATGAAGTTGAAAATTGATTTGTATGCTCTTCTAGTGATTGTAATGATTTTGATTATAATGATGATATGAAATATTTATACCTTCATGCTAAGGAGGTAGAAGATTTTATGACAACAATGAATTTACGAAAAACCTCTTATTTGATGAGCCTCCATCTTCATCAGCTAATAGAAATGATGATCCTTATTGGTGCAGAGATCATCCACTCTTTGCTGAGAAATCTGATGATGCATTTGACACAGGGTTAGAATGTGGCCTTAAGCAAACAAAGAAAAAAATTGATGAGCTCCTCAAGGGCATTACCTATGAATGTTTTACATTTGATAAAGATTTTGTAGGTAAGGTTGAGTATCATGATGCCAACTACTTGGAAGAGTATGAACACTTTCAGTTTCCAGTTCAATTGGGAGGTATTTTGATGGAGCATGACAATAAGATGAAGAGCAAGGAATGTTATTTTCAATATGAATATGTTTCATGTGATGAATATAACACATATGTGTCATGTGATGATGAAAATTTTCAATTTATTCTTGGTTATACAATGCAGAATGATAGAGATTACATTAGCAATGGTATGCTCAAAAAATTTGTGAGATGTTAGTGGAAATGTTTGTAATTAGAAAAATTTCAGTGGTAATCACATATTTATGCTTGTAAGAAGAGGTCTATACTTGTTTCAGTGGTATGGCAGAGGTAAATGGGGATTGAGGGAAATCGCTTCCTTCAATAGGTTGGTGTTTGATAGAGGCAGACATTGGTTCTTCTTTTCATTTGGTGGCCTGGGGCCATCAGATAAGGTTTGAAAAATTGAAATAAAAAGACTCTGTCACCCAATGATTCTGGCACTCGTTCTGCTCTTCTAGAGGATTCTTAAATCTCGCTCTGTTCACTGAGGAATAGACATCCTCAGAAAGAGCCACTGTTGGGATTGTAAAATTTTGCAAAATTGTAAGTGCCCATGATGAAAAATTTGCTTTGCACACTTAGAAATGCACCTGAAAAATCTGCTCTAGTGACCTACTTTGGAGGGTCATAATTCAGAGCCCATTTTATTTCATGCCAAATCCCTTGGTGAGTATATTCATTTGACATATGTGAACATGCATGTTTTATTTCATCTTCCTATGATGAGTTTTGATAGGTTTTTGAAGCAACAAGTTGGAGGGTTCTAGGACTGTTTTGTTGTTTGCATACTCTCATGCCTGTGAAGTGTCCTCATGTTTAGACACTACAACAAAACAAGTAATTAGCACCAAATTTAGCGTCAAATTTTAGTGTATTTGTGTTACACCCCTAACTTTAACTATGTTTTACTATTTACTTTTGAAGTAATTACTAGATGATTACACATGATTCAATGATTTGATGTTTAGTAAAAATGTCTGGAGAAATCAATGTTTTCATGAGTTATGTTTATTTGAATACAATAGACATGTGTTTAAAAGTTTTCAAGGTGTGATGATTTCATAAGGACTATGAAATGGTTAATGATACACTAATCTCGAGTTGGTGATTGCAAGTTGCATTCAGGGAACAGGGTTCCGCCCCTCCAAGAAAGGAAGGGAGAGCATCATTGGAGAGAAGGGTATAGATACAAGGAAAAGAACATGTTGTTGCCATCTTAGGTCTAGTCTTGATGCAAAATAGTGAACCTAGTTGAGTCAGGTAAGTGATACTCAACCCTTTTGGTCTAAGTTTATTTCTCGATTCGACAAGTTGTCGATGTCGTTTAAAGTCTAGTTCATGTTGTTTAACGTGTCTAGAAGCTTGTCGATAGTAATCAATTGGTCGACCTTTGAGTTGATATGATTCTCTTAAGGGTTATTAACTCTCTTTTTATTATATAAAATAAATGAATATATGAATGTAGGTACACCTTATCGATAAGGTAAGCATATGTACTCGTACACGTATAGATGGGTGCATGGATGCATATGTGCGTACAAAGACATAGACACTGTCAACGTAAAAACATTTGTGTTCAAGTACGTATGGATACATACGTGCATGCATAAGCTTTTGTGATGAAAATGACTCACATATAAGTATATTGATATATATGATGTGTTCAATCTTTAAATGCTTATTCTTGATGACTCTCATTGTGATATTGCATAAGGACGTTGATCATGACGATAATCTTAAAGTGCATATTGAGGGGGTTGACTTCGCTTATGTCTTGACGTGAAAACTAACGTCATCAAATTTGTATGGTAAAGTTGATATTAATCTTGGAAGTTTTAATATTTATATATAATTTGGGGATCGTCAAAATGGCTAATCTAGCCATAGAGCTTATTGTTTAGCTCAACTCTTACGTGAGGAGCACATTTTGAATTTAAAAAGGTATCATCTTGTTTCTAATGCCAACATGAGCCTTGAAAGGCCGCGACATACTAATTTATCATTGGCAATAGATTTAGAAGGCTTAAAATTGATAATAGTGGCCATCAAGGGCAGTTAGCATGATTTCTAAGGAAGCTTAAACCTTATTCGATAGCAATTAAAATTCTCCATTTTCAAACCCCAACTCTCATCACATCACTTAGCATGGTAACTGGTTTTTATTATTAAAAAATATATATTCCAAGCAAGTCGATGATATAAGGGGGATAAGAATCATGTTGTGGAGGAACGGATTAACAAATTCTTGGCACTCGATTCTTTAACTGCTTTTTAGAATTAATTTTTTGGAACCACCTTTCTATCGGGGGGAACAAATTCTTGGGGGAAGGATTCCGGTTGATTGAGTATTGAATCAAAGCTCATTCTTGGAGATACATAAATAGAAGAAAAGATGGAGAATAGAGTTAAGCAAGAATACTTAAGGATAGGTAGAGTGGAGTCAATCCATCTTTAACGTGAAACTCTGGTGGAAGAAGTATAGGTGACACTCTTTGCCCGATTCAAGATGAATGCCACTCCAATCTCCATGTAACCATGCAGTAACTAGTTCCCCGAATCAACTCTTGCTTATATCTGAACACATACTTGAGAAGAGAGGAGGGGATGGGAAAAAATGTTTTGGAAACCGACTGTTTAACTATCTCATTCCATTTGACCCATGGGGAGCAGAGGGAGAAGACTTGCATGGAAGAAGAGGGGTGGTAACTAAATTTTGGGTCGCCAATTATAGGGGTGTTTTTGGACAAAAATCTACCAGGTTATGGGGGTTAGCAAAGGGTCTCCCCGAGAGGAGATAATTTGCAAAAGTGTGGAAGTCTGAATTGGCTTGCAACCGAGAGGATGGTATAGGAGTATCTGCTATTTTGAAAATATCATAGTTAGATAAGATGGAGAAAAGAAGCTAAAGCCTTTTTGTTAAGAAGAACACGATTCACGCAACCAAATAGTTATGCGGTGAGTAAATCATAAGCTATTATTTATTATTTTAATCACTATACGCTAAGTGCAGGGGGAGATTAGAGTTTGAAGGTCAGTTAAGAGCAGTTGTGATATCTATTTATTCCTAAAAGAATATTTTCTTTGTTCATTGAGTCGACTTAACTGAACGTTTATATTCTGGTGGGTTCATGAAAGTCTGAACTAATGTACTCTACATGAGAATCTTCTTTCATTTCCCATCTTGCCCTATTGGGGTATGTGGAAATGACTTCAGGGAAAATTTGATGGGCTTTTATTTATAATAGGTTATAGCGAGTTGAATGCCGACTGTGGGATTCTTGCATGTATTCCTCCCTTATTGGTTAAGTTCATTTATGGTCTAGAGAGACTGCATCTAGATTTTCTTAATTCAATCAAAAGATATCTTTGAGTTAGTAAAGACATTAGTGTGCTATTAAATCCTAGTAAAGGAGATAGTTTAGTCTTACCAAATACCATTCATGTCTCTTGCTTAAGAGTCTAATCTCTAGGTGGAGAAAGATTATTTCTTTGTGGTTTTGAAAAAAATTAAGTTTAGTTTAGGGTAAATATACTCTCTTATTTCTCTAAGAAATGGTTGTAATTGGTTTAATATTTAAACCTATCAATGAATACAAAGGTATTGCATTCAAGTCCTTGGAAGGGACCATGGCAAACAGATAATGAACTAAAGGTTATTAGGAACTTAGAGAACCAAACTTATGTAGAAAGAGAGTTCCTTATAAGCTGTGAATGATTAGGTCACGATAGTAATTTTGACAATGATATGCCAAGAAACCATAGCCAAGAAACCATAAGGTGGGGAACCACTTGTATCTTAACTTTGAACTAGTGGCAAGACCCAAGTCCCAAGAGTTATGTCAAGTAACATGGGGGTTTAAAGAATGTCAAACACTTATATTATGTGAAATTATTGAAAGATGGTACCAGTTGGTCTATGATTGTATTATCTTTAGCTATCAAGATTTCTATAAGATACATGAAGGGATAAAACCCAAAGGAAATTATATTCTTACTAGAGATTTATAGATTACTCTATAGACTTTATCTATAAACCCTAGTATTGAAGCACAGAGGATATAGGAAACTACAACTCTTATGATGGATATGACATTGTACATATTTATATATATATGTGGATTGACAGTGGAAGGTCAAGGAAACCATAGAACATGACATGAAGAGTCTTTGTAATACTTTGAGGGATTCTATGATAATGTCAAAACTCAATTTAATGCATCAAGGATGTTTAGTATTGAATCTAGAGAGTAATATGATAGAAAGTCATAAACCCTAGAAATTGCAAGAATGCAATAAGGGAATCTTAAAAAGGTTAGAAAAACCTAAATCTTATATTACATGTATATCCTGGAGTAAGGATTAGTTCTAAGTCCGATAGGCTAGAATGGATTTTCAGTTTTGACAAGTTGTGACTAGAGTACCAAATAAAGTAAGTAAAACTAGATAGTTTGTAAGACGAGTTAGGGGTTTGTGTCTATATGGCATGACCAATCAGGATGATCATACTTAGCTAGAAGGGATCTAGAGTTGTATGGTTGATTGAGTTTTGTAGGACACGTCACCAGGACTCAGATGGAGAAACTTGATAGTTCCTTATATCTATACCCTTCATGAAGGGACGAGTTTCTTCAGTTGAAGAAACATGGGAGACCAATAGGTCTTTGGTTGGGAGGAAAAGCACTTAGATGATGCTCTCCCTCTATAGTAGAAGACTCACTGAGGCTCGTGAAGATAGTTAACCATATTCCAGATGCAGTGAACTCCATGGTATGGCTTCTGATAGTCAAACTTATGAGGTAAAACTATTCTTTTTCCAAATATATTTTATGCAATATAATAGAAAAGTGTAAGAACTTCTCTTTGATTCTAGTTGTGATTATATATGTTTTCAAGTTTGAAATTAACTAGAAATGTTGTACTCAATTTCTTGTGCTTATGCAAATGTTATTTAAAAAAAAGAAGTAAAAATTCTCTCTCATGTTTACTAAGTTCATTTACCCTCTAGTAAATTCTTGAGTTTACTTGAGTATTAAGAGGAGGGTTGTTACAATTTGAAACCATCAATTGGAGACATCTCACAGTGCAACAATCAGCGCAAAAGCATTTCTTCATTTCTTCACCAGATTTTGCATTGAATTTTGTGCCGTCTTTTACATCCAGTTTAGCGTCAGATTTCACGTCAAAAATTTGGTGCCAATTATACCATCCTCTTTAGCACTAGATTTAACATCAGAAATTTGGTGCCAGTTATACCATCCTCTTTAGCGCCAAAAATAGCATCAAAAAATGGCATCAAAAATAGCACCTGTATTGGCGCCAAAATTGGCTTCCGGTTTTGCTTCCATGTATGCTTCCATTTTTGCTTCTAGTTTTGCTCCCATCTTTTATCCCACTTTTTCTTCCGGTTGTGCTTCCAGTTTTGCTTCCAGTTTGTCTTCCAGTTTTGCTTCCAAGTTTGCTTCCAGTATTGCTTCTAATTCTACTTCCAATTTTTCTTCTAGTTTTTCTTTTGGTTTTGCTTCCACTTGTGCTTCCAATTTTTCTTCTAGTGTGGCTTCTAGGCTTGCTTCCAGTTTTGCTTCCATTTTTTCTTCCTATTTTGCTTCCGATTTTGCTTATGGTTTTGATTCCAATTTTGCTTCCAATTTTGCTTCCAATTTTGCTTCCAGTTTTGCTTCAAATTTTGCTTCCAGTTTTGCTTCTAGGTTTGCTTCTGGTTTTTCTTTTGATTTTGCTTCCAAATTTGTTTCTAGTTTTTCTTCCTGTGTTCCTTCCAATTTTGCTTCTAGTTTTGCTTTTGGTTTTTCTTCCAAGATTGCTTCTAGTTTGGCTTCCATTGTTGCTTCCTTTTTTGCTTCTAAAAATGCTTCTTGTTTTGCTTCCATTTATTAATTTAATATGTTTTAATTCAATTTAATTAGTTAAATATATGATGCATCTTAAATAGCTCATATGATTATAGAGTAAGTAATTTAATTATTTAACTCATATGATTAAATAACAAGATAATTATGTATAAAAAAACAAGATAATTATTTTATTTTTTTGCTAGTTAAATCACTGCTAAGGGGCAACACCTTGTATTTCTTCACAAAATATTTTACATGAGTTCTTGATCAAATTTTACTTGCAGGCCTTTTACAAAATGGCCACATGTTTCAAAAACCTTTACCCTACCTACCCATGCTGATATATTTTCAGTTACAAAATGGCTTGATTCTAGACTCAGGCAATGCCAACCGGGATTGAATCTTATCCGCTATTGCTTTCCCCTATTTCTACTATATCATATGTCTACCAAAATATAAATTTTACCAGGCTAGGAATTTTTCAATCTTCATCATCTATCTCTATCCACTTCCTGCAGGCAATGTAGTCTGCAATCACTAGGTAGTCAACACCACAATTCTGGTGGGTCAGACCTTTGGCTTTTTCCCCTGGGTCCCTACTGTCGTCCTTGTGCCAGTCTTCTCCTGAACCAAAGTCCCAGTCGTCGTCACCCCCTACCATAATATTTTCCACCAACCCTTCATCCTCGACATACTGGATTTCCCAGCCTCTTGGACGATTTGTCACTAAATTGGCTGCTCTTAGCAGGAAGAAGATGTTCTGGTCACGCTCATCCCACAACTTCTCAAAACCCTCTGGGTCGATGGTTCGAATCAAAGGGAATTTATTGACATCCCTACCATGCATCCAAAGCATGTAGTAGTTCTGGGGCATTGGTATTTGTTCATTCGCATCTACATTGTCGAGGGATGCATCGATATCCCCCAACCAAGCATGGAAAAAGACCATCTGTGTGAGAATCAGTAGATGAGATGATGCCAACAAAGCCTACAGTCTTTTGTTTGTGATCTCACCTTTGAAATATTGTTCCTGCTTCTCAGTGTTCAAGAATAATGGAGTCTCCATTATTCTCACTTCTACCACTTCCCACGGCTTTCTACTGCTCGGACTTGCACTAGTTCCCCCACCTTCGGCTCCGCCACCTACTTTTTCTCACACTTGTTTCTAGAATGTTCCTTTGCGTTTGTTGAAAATAGCATCAACCAATTCCTTTTATAACGGTGACCTAATTACTTCATTTTTATGTGTTTTTCATGCCTTTGAGGTGTGTTTTCTAGAAATAACAAGAAAATTATTATAACAAGTGAGTCAAATATCTATAATTTAATTGAATTTGACAACATCCATCCTGAGAAGTAAATTAAAATCATCATACGTAATAAATATCCATCCAAAATGAATCATCAACCACTTTTAATATATATAAATTGACAAGTCAATACTGATAAGATCATAATGATGTATAACTAAAACAAGTGAAAGCCAAATATGCCAGTAGATCAATAACATGTCAAAATGATACATGTCCAATAGTCGACATAAGTAAAAATGATAAATTATGTAACTCAAATTGATACAAGTCAAGATGGTACATGTCCAAATGATATAAGTGAAAATGATAAATGTTAAAATGATACAACTCAATAATTGATGCAGATCAACACCACTGGCAGTCTTGCCAATCTGCATAAAACAAAAAACAAAAAAAACAAGGTTCCTACCAATAAAACAAATTCAGAGAAATCAACCTTTCATATTATTGCTCAGATTTGAAACAGATAGTACATCCCCCAAAACCTCTCAATCCTCTCCCCAAAATAAAGCCCCCAGTCAGCCTGTAGCTGCCCAGGTCACAGGCCACACACACAACCAAAAATAGGTCCATGCACAAAAACTTACACCACAAAATGGAAATAGTAGAGACACGAAGGAGACAACAGAAAAGGGAACCAAATATAGCAAGTTCCTTTAATTCCCGGTCAAAACATGGGCAGGGGACATTAAAGGAGATGCTCTACATCATTCTCCCCTCCTTTGAGAAAATTCGAACCTCCTGGTTCTGGTCGGCTGTGCTTCAACAAGTCAGCTTCAATGATCCATGAATTGTAAGAATCAGGCAAATTTTCCCACTTAACGAAATAAAGCTTATACGACTTGGATCGTGTTGCCACTAATTTGGTATCTCGTATTCGTTCAACTTGCTGTCTTTTCTTCTTCGGTAATTGCTTACTCCAAAGGTTGTGATCCTTCTCAATGTGCTTCACTTCCATTTGATCTTCCATAGTTCCCACATAATATGAATAAAGGTCAGCAACATTAAAAATGGGACTGATGTCCAGGTCTTCTGGTAAATCAATTTGGTAGGCACTATCATTTATCCTTTTTATAATTTTGCAAGGCCCAATCTTTTTGGGCTTCAATTTTTTGTAGGTGCCTTGGGGATATCTTCCCTTGCGTAGATGAACCATGACCATTTCTCCCTCTTGGAATACCTTTTCTCTTTGATGTAAATCAGGTCTCTTCTTATATTGTTCATTCATGGACTACAATTTGAGTCTAACTTGCTGATGTATCTCTTGGATAAGGTCTAAAAAATTTGTTGCTTCTTGTTTGTTATGTGGGCTTATCGACAAATCAACCAAGTCTACAAATCCCTTAGCATTTGCTCCATAAACAATTTGAAATGTAGAATTACCTATAGATCTATTAATGCTGGAAGTATAGGCAAATTCAGCTTGAGGAATCACCAAATCCCATTGTTGAGGATTGTCCCCAACTAAACACCTTAATAGGTTTCCCAAGCTCCTATTTACCACTTCTGTTTGACCATCGGTTTGGGGATGATATGCTGAACTGAACTGCAGTTTGCTATCCAACCTTTTCCACAAAACTCTCCAAAAGTGGCTTAAAAATTTGGTGTCCCTATCACTAGTTATGGTTTTTGGAATACCATGCAACCACACAATTTCTCTAAATAAAAAATGGGCCACTTGAATTGCATCATTAGTCTTCTTACAAGGAATGAAATGGGCCATTTTAGAAAAATGGTCCACCACTACAAACACCGAATCATTACCTCTTTGGGTTCATGGAAAGCCCAAGACAAAATCCATAGAGATATTAGTCCATGGTTCTCTTGGCACTGGTAAAGGCATGTATAGGCCAGTATTTTGATGTCCTCCTTTTGCCATTTGACACACCTTACAAGCAGCAACAAATTTTTCCACATCTCTCTTCATATTAGGCCAAAAGAATTTCTCACTTACTGCTCCAAAAGTCTTATCTCTCCCAAAGTGACCTCCCAGCCCATTTGAGTGCATCTCTTTCATGATTTTCTCCCTTCTAGATCCAAAGGGAATGCAGAGTTGATTCTCTTTAAACAAAAATCCATCCAACAGTAAGTAGTCTTCAAATGGGTGCATAGATGAATGGTCTTGATTGATGAGAATGTCATAAATGTGGCCAAAGTTTGGATCATTTGCATATTCATTCTTCATTTCTTCAAAACTAACTAGCTCGTGATTCATTACAACCAAAAAATGTTGCCTTCTGCTCAATGCATCAACCACTACTTTAGTTTTTCCACTCCTATTTTGTACAACAAAAGTATAAGCCTGCAAGAATGAAGCCCACTTGGCATGTTTGTGGGACAACCTACACTGTGAATTTATATATTTCAAATCTTGGTTTTTAGTCATTAAGATGAACTCTCTATGTAGAAGATAATGTCTCCAATATTTTAATGCTTGTACCACTGCATAGAACTCTTTATCATAAGTGCTATACTTCTTTTTGGCTTCATTTAACTTTTCACTAAAAAAGGCCACAGGCTTTCCCTCTTGGCTTAACACTCCCCCAATAGCTACACCTAAAGCATCACACTCCATTGTAAAAAGCTTCTACAAATCTGGCAAAGCAAGAATAGGTGATTCAGTAACCTTCTTGTTGAGTTGTTCAAAACTCACATTAGCTGCTCTGGTCCAAGTGAAATCCTTCCCTTTAGTGAAATTAGTTATTGGTGCACTAATGCCACTAAAATTATTAATGAATCTCTTGAAGAAATTTACCAACCCATGGAAGCTCTTAACCTCGGTGATACTTTGAGGAGTAGGCCACTCAAGAATAGCCTTGATTTTTTTTGGGTCCATGTTCAATCCATCTGCTGAAATAATATTTCCCAAGAATACTAACTTATCCTTGCAAAATTCACTCTTTTCAGGGTTGATAAACATCCTTTCAGTTCTAAGTATATCAAACACTATTTTCAAATGTTCTAAATGCTCCTCCATATTCTTACTAAAAATTAGGATATCATCAAAATAAATTATGATAAATTTTCCAATATGTAGTCTGAATACCTAGTTCATTGTTCACATGAAGGTAGATGGAGCATTGGATAGTCCGAATGGCATCACCACCCACTCATATAACCCATCTTGCATTTTGAAGGCAATCTTCCACTCATCACCTTCACGGATCTGAATATGATGGTAACCACTTCTGACGTCAATTTTGGAGAAGACTTTAGCACATGACAAACAGTCTAACAAGTCATCCATTTTGGGTATGAGGTATCGATACTTCACACCAATTTTTTTAATGGCTCTAGAATCCATACATAACCTCCATTTACCCCCTTCTTAGGAGAGAGGAGAGAAGGTGTGGCACAAGGGCTCATGCTTTCTCTTACAAATCCTTTTTTCAATAATTCAATAATTTGTCTCCCCATTTCCTCATTTTCTAGCGGAGGCAACCTATAAGCAGCTTGATTTGGAAGTTTGGCTCTTGGGATAAGATCAATTTGATGGGTAATGCCTCTGGATGGAGGCAAACCAACTGGTAGATCAGATGGTGTCAAATCAGAATATTGTTGGAGCAATTCTTGTACCTTCAATGGAATTATTTGCTGATCTGAATTCTTATTCTCTAAAGGTACAATAGGTAGCAAGTCTCACTCTTACCTTGTTTTTTCCCTAGAATTATGGAGATTCTCTCACCATAAGGCAACATGTGACTTTAGTTTGCATGCAACAATTTTGACTCTGTGTGGATCGGTCTCTTCAATCCCTTCCATGTCAAATAATTTTTGCAACTCTTGGGTCCAATCTAAGAACACTTTTGGATTTAACTCACCTTTAAAATCAGGGACTTCAACCTAAACTTTAGTTGCCTATTTAGTAAGAGCTTCAATGAGTCTTTCCATGGGGTCAATGGCTCCTCCTTGACCTCCTTGTTATTTTGGTTCTTCCTCAGAATCTTCCTGCAATAATTTGGCTTCAAGGGCCTGCAACCTCCTGAGCACTTCATCATTGCCTTTCCCTCTAGCATTTCTTTGACCTCTTATACCCCAGGCTCCCCTTTGGGCCATGGAAGATGCTCTGATACCAAAATGATGCAACTCAACACCACTAGTAGTCATGCCAATCTGCAGAAAAAAAAAAAAACAAAAAAAAACAAGGTTCCTACCAATAAAACAGATTCAGAGAAATCAACCTTTCATCTTATTGCTCAGATATGAAATAGATAGTACATCCCCCAAAACCTCTCAATCCTCTCCGCAAAATAAAGCCCCCAGTCAGCTTGTAGCTACCTAGGTCACAGGCCACACACACAACCAAAAATAGGTCCACGCACAGAAACTGACACCACAAAATGGAAACAACAGAGACATGAAGGAGACAATAGAAAAGGGAACCAAATATACCAAGTTCCTTTAATTCCCGGTCAAAACGTGGGTAGGGGACATCAAAGGAGATGCTCCGCATCAATAATATGGTATTGTACGTCGTGAAAATGATACATATGATAGTAACCATGAAAAGAGGCATCATAACAATATATCAACAATGATCCATGATGTAGTGTATATGATCATGAATGTCACTGGGTACTACCAACCACTATATGATCATCATCATCATAACGATATACCAACAATGATCCATGATGCAGCCTATATGATTATGAATGTTGTTGGGTACTACCAACAACTTCCCTATCATCATCATCACCATCATGATCATGATCATTGTCGTCATCATCATTGTCATTTGCTTCAGTTTATTTTGTATCTACATCATCATCATCCTCTACCATGTGATCTATACTGGTAGAACCAATAATTTATGGATCTACATCATGATGAGGATCATCTTGATCTTCTGGAAGACCTATGTTCTACAAAAAAAACATTTAAAATGAAAATTTATTATTTATTTCATGCAATAATTTATTTTTCTGTTATATATCTAATATTGAAACATATGAGACGAAACCATAATCAAATTACATCATATCAAAGTGCACATACCAGAATAAAATTTCAAAAAATTTAAAGATAATATGTGATTCCAATGATGTAAAACATGTAAAAATTCTAATAAACGTTAGTAAAGATCATAAAAAAATTTGGTATATAATTTAACTATCAACTGTAAGTTCTATTAAATAAACTTAAGTGCAAACCCTCTACAAAAGAATGAGGAGACTGCAAGAAGATTGGCTATAGGGGGCATTGGTATAGGAGATGGACATGGCTCTTCCAAGCCATCCACTGAGATGGTTTCATACACAAATGTGGAAGATATCCTTGTTTCTAGAGAGATCATGATTCAGGTTGATACAAAAAATGATGTTGTTCTGGTACCCATATATGGCATCATGGTTCCATTTCATGTAGCCACCATCAAGAGTGTTAGAAGCCAAAATGATGGAGGGAATTATTATATAAGGATAATTTTTAATGTTCCAGGTAGCGACTTTAATGCCAACTACATGCCAACATTGAAATTCCCTACCAGTATTTATGTTAAGGAAATTTCCTTTAGATCCAAGGATTCAAAGCACATCAACCATGTGGTACAAATGATTAAATCCCAAAGATGATCTGTAGCAATGAAAGAGTCTGAAAAGGCAAAGAGAGCTACACTGGTGACTTAGGAGAAACTTCAGCTTTAAAAAAAAAAGGCAATTAGGCTGGCAGACTTGTGGATCAGACCAACATTTGGTGGAAGAGGAAGAAAGATGACTGTAACTCTAGAGGGCCACCATAATGGATTTCGGTATTCAACCATGAGAGCAGAAGAGAGAGCAGATATCATGTATCAAAACATTAAGCATGCATTCTTCCAGCCTGCGAAGAAGGAGATGATTACTTTGCTTCATTTTCATTTGCATAACCATATCATGGCATGAGAACCAAGAAGACCAAGGATGTATAGTTTTATGTGGAGGTAATGGATGTGGTCCAAACTTTAGGAGGGGAAAGAAGTTCAATGTATGATCCTGATGAAATTGAGGAAGAACAACAAGAGAGGGACAAAAAAAATAAAATCAATGTAGAGTTTCAAGGATTTTTCAAGCGAGTAAGAGAGCTATGGGAGCAGCCTCATCTAAAAAAAATTGAACTAGAGTTTGATATACCATTTAGAGAGCTTGGTTTTCATGGAAGAGGAAGAAAGATGATTAATTTTCTTCATTTTCATTTGCATAACCATATCATGGCGTGGGAATCAAGAACACCAAGGATGTTTAGTTTTATGTGGAGGTAATGGATGTGATCCAAACTTTAGGAGGGGAAAGAAGGTCAATGCATGATCCTGATGAAATTGAGGAAGAATATTAAGAGAGTGACAAGAAAAATAAAATCAATGCAAAGTTTCAAGGATTTTTCAAGCGAGTAAGAGAGTTATTTGAGCAACCTCATCTAAAATATTTTGAACTAGAGTTTGATATACCATTCAGAGAGCTTGGTTTTCATGGAAGAGGAAGACAAATGATTACTTTGCTTCATTTTCATTTGCATAACCATATCATGGCATGGGAACCAAGAAGACCAAGGATGTCCATTTTTATGTGGAGGTAATGGATGTGGTCCAAACATTAGGAGGGGAAAGAAGGTCAATGTATGATGATGAAATTGAGGAAGAACAAAAAGAGAGGGACATGAAAAATAAAATCAATGCAGATTTTCAAGGATTTGTCAAGCGAGTAAGAGAAATGGTTGAACTCCATTGATGCCATACCTCAATCTTCGCTTGATGGCATCAAGGAATGGCTGAAATCCATGGATATAAAGTATTATGAAAGCATAATGAACTTGAACTGGCAACCAATTTTGAAGACTATTACTAATGATCTAGATAAATTTATTGAAGATGGTGGTTGGAAATTCTTGAATATGGAAGCTAGTGATTCTGATTTTGATAATTTAGAAGAGTCAAATCAAGGATATGAACCCTCTAATGTAGAAGAGGAATCATAATCATATTTCATGTAGCAACCATCAAGAGTGTTATAAGCCAACAAGATGGAGGGAATTCTTATATAAGGATAATTTTCAATGTTCCAGGTATCGGTTTTAATGCCAACTACATGCCAACATTGAAATTCACTAGCAATATTTATGTTAAGGAAATTTCCTTTAGATCCAAGGATTCAAAGCACATCAACCATGTGGTACAAATGATTAAATCCCACAGACGATCTATAGCAATGAAAGAGTTTGAAAAGGCAGAGAGAGCTAAACTGGTGACTCAGGAGAAACTCTAGCTTTCAAAAACAAAGGCAATTAGGATAGTAGACTTGTGGATTAGGCCAACATTTGGTGGAAGAGGAAGAAAGATGACTGGAACTATGGAGGGCCACCATAATGGATTTTGGTATTCAACCATGAGAGCAGAAGAGAGAGCTGATATCATGTATCAAAACATTAAGAATGCATTCTTCCAGCCAACGAAGAAGGAGATGATTACTTTGCTTCATTTTCATTTGCATAACCATATCATGGCGTGAGAACCAAGAAGACCAAGGATGTCTAGTTTTATGTGGAGGTAATGGATATGGTCCAAAATTTAGGAGGGGCAAGAAGTTCAATGTATGATCCTGATGAAATTGAGGAAGAACAACAAGAGAGGGACATGAAAAATAAAATCAATGTAGAGTTTCAAGGATTTTCAAGCGAGTAAGAGAGCTATGGGAGCAGCCTCATCTAAAATATTTTGAACTAGAGTTTGATATACCATTTAGAGAGCTTGATTTTCATGGAAGAGGAAGAAAGATGATTAATTTGCTTCATTTTAATTTGCATAACCATATCATGGCTTGGGAACCAAGAAGACCAAGGATGTCCAGTTTTATGTGGAGGTAATGGATGTGGTCCAAACTTTAGGAGGGGAAAGAAGTTCTATGTATGGTCCTGATGAAATTGAGGAAGAACAACAAGAGAGGGATAGGAAAAATAAAATCAATGCAGATTTTCAAGGATTTGTCAAGCGAGTAAGAGAGCTATGGGAGCAACCTCATATAAAATATTTTGAACTAGAGTTTGATATACCATTTAGAGAGCTTGGTTTTCATGGAAGAGGAAGAAAGATGATTAATTTGCTTCATTTTCATTTGCATAACCATATAATGGCATGGGAACCAAGAAGATCAAGGATTTACAATTTTACGTGGAGGTAATGGATGTGGTCCAAAATTTAGGAGGGGCAAGAAGGTCAATGTATGATCTTGATGAAATTGAGGAAGAACAACAAGAGAGGGACATGAAAAATAAAATCAATGCATATTTTCAAGGATTTGTCAAGTGAGTAAGAGAAATGGCTGAACTCCATTGATGCCATTCCTCAACCTTTGCTTGATGGAATCAAGAAATGGCTGAACTCCATGGATATAAAGTATTATGAAAGTAGAATGAACTTGAACTGGCAACCAATTTTGAAGACTATTACTGATGATCCAGATAAATTTATTGAAGATGGTGGTTGGGAATTTTTGAATATGGAAGCTAGTGATTCTGATTTTGATAATTCAAAAGAGTCAGATCAAGGATATGAACCCTCTAATATAGAAGAGGAATCAAAATTAGATGAGGAAGGTTTACAAGATGAATCTCTTGTGGAGTTAGGTGGGGATGATGAAGAAGAAGATTCTAAAGGGGAGGAAGGTAAAACATGGGATGAACTAGAAGTCGAAGCCAAAAATGAAGATAAGGAAAAAGGAGACGAGTCTAACAGTGAAGAGGAAAGGCAATGATGAAAGGTAAAAGCTACAGGGATGTCTCAGGCACTTGATATTAGAGATTCAAGAGGAATTCCTACCAAGAGGCATAAATTCAAATGAATTGAGTTCATCTACATCCTTGTACTATTTATTCACGCACATAAATTGTTCAGTTGTTTATGCAAATGATGCATATATGTTAACTTGATCAGTGTTGTTAGTTCGGTAGTTTGACTTCTATGACAACCAACCATTAGGACATTCTGTGTGGGAGCACGTTTGTGTTTTTAGTTAGCTTTTTTGGATAGCTCTACTTGGTGTTAAGGAAATTCCATTTATCTTTTGAATGTTAAGAAATCTAGTATCACACGCTTCTCTATGTTGATCAAATTAGGTTGCATGTTTTTTACTGCTGATTTATTTATTTATGGAGTTTTTTAAACTTGGAAGACAATAATTTATTGCCTTTTTAAAATTAGATGGACAAATTAAGTGGTTGGTTAGCTATGCCAAGTGATGTAGACTACAAGGATGTGTTAGATCTATAGGATTCCTACCAAGATGCATCAAAAAATTCTTACATGTTAAAATAATGACAAAATTGTGAGGAAGGATGGCAAAGATGCATGTGGATCACTTAGTAGAATGGCAACATGAATTCAAGGAAGCACTCCTTGAGATACCATGTTCGAGAGAAAAGAAGATAAATCAAATTAACATGGGACTAAGTTTCTCAAATAATACAACTCATAACTTAATTAAGGACACTTAAGAGATATTAAAAGACAATGGTCATTAATCAAAAGATGCGATGAAAATAAGGCATGAATGTCACCCACTACCCTTTAAGGCAAACAATATTTTTTTCCTCAACATGAAATAATGGGAAAATTGAGTGGGATCTAGGGCCAACTAAGAAGCACTTTAGAACTCATCCTATGCATCAATAAACAACTCAACACAAGAAATCAAAATTGATATATTAACAAAATAATATCCAACTAAGTTAGTGAAACTGAAAGTCAACTATTGATACCTCATTCTCCATTCAGATTAAAAAATTGACCCACTTTTTGCTTTGTAACTTTTCCTTTTCAAATTGCTTTGGATGCCGACCATATTTATCCTCCTGTCAAAACATGGCACATGGAATAGTTAAACTAATTGATATGCAATCATTTAATTTTTCCTAGAGAATTAAAAAAAATATCATTTAACATATTAAATATACTTACAAATTTATAGATCAAGGCCTGTAAACCTTTCTGGCCACTGTGATGTGTGGCACAAAGTTTTTGAAGCCTAGCCTTGGAGGCCTTGTCCTAAAACATATACTAATTCAATCTAACTATGCACAAATAAAATTTAAAAATAGTTTAATAAATTTGATATAATCTTATGAGAAAATTCAAATACCTACGTACTCTCCTCACTGGACTTCCTCCACGGTTCAGACTTCTCATATGCTTTCACAAGATCTTTCCATACTTTGAAACTTACATCAAGTGGCCTTTTTTTGAGCCTTAGCTCGGGAGGGATTTTTTTAATATTCTTTGTTTGGTTGCACTGAAATCTCTTGCAATTTTGAGACATTCGTAGCTTTACCTTCTTCACAGACCAACCTGTGCCATATTTAGTCTCCATGTCATTGATAACTGCTTTTTGCAGGTGTATGGGAATCTTTGAGAATGGAAAATTTAGATGGTCTTTGAACCATTGAATGCATGATTCCTTCAACCTATGAACAAACCCTTTTCCAACAGCTGTCATTCAGATTTCCCCTAAAACCACATCGTATTCTATCTTGCTATTGAAGGTACCAATGCAAGATTGAAAACTTGCTGTGGTGGAAGAAGTCTGTGTCCCAGCAGTGGGTGGAACAATGGAAGCCTCTGCTCCTTGTTCTACATTCCTAGATTTTCCTGTTACTGATTTCCTCCTAGCTCTTTTGCTCGATCCAAGACTACTTGGGGGATCAATTGATTCCCTTTGACATAGTTGATTTGGTTGCAATGTTTCAGGGGCTTCACTAGATCAATTTTCTATGTATCTAGAAAGCATTGTCCAACGCACATCATCCAACTTGTTCACTACCTCTGCCCCCAATATGGAAGCCAATGCCTCTTTATCTTTGTTAGTCACATGCTCCTATATATATAAAAAAATAAAATTTCTTTTAAATTTCAAAATAAAAAACTAAAAAACTAAAATGAAAGAAACAAGGGAAACATTTACAAATCTATAAATTGACAATGAATTACCTCATTGTGGCCAGAGTCTACTCCCTTTGTTCTCTTCCCTCTATCACTTGACATTTTGAGGTGACCTAGGGAAAATTATTTTCATCTAGTCTATGGAGGAAAACGAAGTACACACTATCAGATATGAAAATTTTCGTCTGGTTTGTGGTATGAAAGTTTTACCTTGAATGACTCTCTTTCTGGATTTAAACGCCTATGAATAAATTGCTTACACACCTGTATAGAATATAAATATATTTGAAAGGATATAAGTATATGAAAAATGAAACAAATGTATTGTAAAAAAATCATCGCTTGCACACCTGTATAGAAGAGTAATCTTTGGGGGATTAAAAAGGCGCGAAGTGTGGTTTTATTGAGAGTTAACACAGACAGGTCCCATGGTCGAGCCACATCCGCTGATTAGAAATAAAATGAATATGTGTGCATAATCAATTCAAAACCACGAGCTCATTGTTCTATTAAATATTTGTGGGAATGAGAAAAATAAATTGTAACCTTACCTATGGTGTCGCAAACTAAATCAAATTTCTGATCTACTTGCTTGTAGCCCCCCTTCACACCTTTTTTACCTTTTTTTTCCTCTCTTTCTTCACGTGGATTTTTTCTCTTGTCATCTCTTACCTTGCATGACTATTTTATCTTTTCATCTCTTCCTTCTTGATGTGAGAAGTTTTAAATTTTTGTTCCTGGTTCAGTAGTTGGTGCCATAGTCAACGTAGAAAATTGAACCTAATTTAGTGCCTCCTTTCATCCAAAAAATGTAATATGTTTGGGATGCAAAAGGTGATGAAAATTGCGCCTAATTTAGCGCCACCTTTCAGCCAAAAAATTTAATCTGTTTGGGATGCAAAAGTTGGCACAAAGTGTGCCTAATTTAGTGCCTAACAGTGCAAAATGATGTATTTTTCTTGGAAGTTGATAAATAAATTGATCCTAAATGACTTCATCTTCATATTTTCCAAGGGAGCAATCATGGTTCCCTATTCTATCTATTCCTTATACCATGCCAATTCTATGGTTGCAAAACTAATAGAGGTTAGATTTGTGAACTTAGAAATGACCCCTATACAACTAGACGAGTCATCTAAAGTGTGAAATATATGTCTAAAGTGAGGTTTTGTGTTGGATAAAATATTCGTTGAAATGTTATAATTGGTGTACTAAACATTATTTACTATGTTGTGTATTATAGGGATGAGACGAGGCAATGGAAACAAATCGTGTCATGTCAAATGAGGAGTACACAACGGCTGAAGCGGGACATCAAGTACTCAAATTTTGACGTAACTTATGAAAAAATGATCTAATGGAATTTTATGATACGCCCATATTTTTTCACAATATTATTGAAATTTATAATATATTATTCAATATTGACATAAATTAATGCATGTTGTTGATTATTTTAGATGGAGATTGGAGAAAATGTAGAGCCCAAGTGTTCAACTAGCATAAGAGGAAGATATGTATGTGGACATGGACCTAAAATAGTTAAGTCACATAGACGACAGTGGGTGTTCGAGGATATGACAATGGATCTTGCAGACAAAACAAATGATTGCAGTGAACAAGAGGTTGGTCAAGAACTATAGTACATGGAATGAATACTTTGAGAAACTATATGACTAAAGTGAGGTTTTGTGTTGGATAAAATATTTGTTGAAATGATATAATTGGTGTAGTAAACATTATTTAATATGTTGTGTATTATAGGGGTGAGACGAGGCCATGTCAATAGATCATTTCATATCAAATGAGGACAAAACAAATGAAGCGAGATATCAGGTACTCAAATTTTGACTTAACTTAGGAAAAAATGATCTGATGGCATTTTGTGATACGTCCATATTTTTTTATAATATTATTAAAATTTATAATGTATTATCCAATCTTGACATAAATTAATGCATGTTGTTGATTATTTTAGACATGGAGATTGGAGAAAATGTAGAGCTTGAGCATTCAACTAGAAAAAGAAGAAGATATGTATGTGGACATGGACCTAAAACTGTTAAATCACATAAACGATAGTGGGTGGAAGAGGATATGACAATGGATCTTCCAGACACAATAGATGATTGCACTGAACAAGAGGTTGGTAAGGACTATAGTACATGGGATGAATACTTTGAGAAAATTGTTGTTTATGGATGTTCTATATGTCATGGAAAGAAACAATTCAAACGAGAAATTGTACAAAGAAATTAAATATATGATGAGCTTCCAGTTGATATTATTCCTCCTACAATCAATTCAAATCCAATAGGAATTGTGGTAAGGAATTTTCCAATTTGATATAAATAACATGTATACTAATTCGTTTAAACATTGTTTTATATTATTTAAATAACTAATTTTTTTCTCAATGGATACTTGTAGGATAAAGTTCTTGGTTTAAAGTTTCTTGGATCACCGACTTCCAGCCTAGAGCGCAGTGATCATTTATCAGATGATACATCTAACAAAAATATATGCCAATATACCAACTCAGAAGATGAGGAATTGATGAAAACAAGTCACAAAACAAGAACCGGTTTAAAGATGCATAATTTTCTTAAAGACAGGGGGAAGGTGGAATACATACCCTATGAGAATGAATGTGATGGAGAAGATGAATTTCCCCTAAGTTTGAGATCAATTTACAAAGATACATTTGATCGTAGACTATATTGTGCTTGGCCTAGTGATCAACAACTACCTAGAGTGTATGAGGTGTTTCAATTTTGGGGATACAACTACATGATACAACCCTCCAATATTCATGGAGTGAATCTAGGCCTCTTTATTGTCCAAAATTTACATGTGGGATCTAAACATAGAAACAATTCAGAATAAATCACTAGGAGATTAATTCCATATTATGGTCCATCATATTACAGTGGTGAATGGAGAAGGCTAGAAGAATATAAGCCTAACATCCAGCATATGGTCTAAATTCAAATATGTATACACATCATATCCAATTGGAAAGTGGAAAATAAATTAATAGAGGTCATCTTATGTATATAGATGGACGTGCATACACAGACAAAAATATTGCAGGATTTTATAAATAGTAGTAAGGGAAGGGACCCTAATGTAAGACCAAATTGTCAATTTGTTGAGGTTATAAATGATAAAGATGGACATATGGAAAGAGAGGTTGATAGATTGATAATGGTTGAGGCTATTAAGGACCTTACCATTGGGGATGAGTTATTGATTGATTACCCCTTCTTAAAATTCTCTCCCGCGCAAAATAAAAGGGATGAACAAGGTCTCCCTAAGGATGTTCCTAAGGGAAAAAACCAAAGAATATAAATGAGTGTGGACTGATGTTTTATAAACTATGCTGTCAAAATTATGTTTTATTTAAATTATTGTATAAAAAAGGTAGTCTATAAAATAATGTTCCATTATTCAATTGATGTATATATAATCATACAATTTATATTTATATTTTTTAAGCCATATTTGATTATATTTCTTTGAGATTGATACATTTATGATTTATCCAATTGTTTCCAAACACATACTAATACCCATGATCCAACTGGGTTATTAATATTTGGACTAGATGATCCAAACCATCCTTTAAGCCATACCAGGGAAAAAAGAGCAAGTTTGAAAAGATTACTACCACTTGAGAAATTTGAAGAGCTAATGAGATATGCATACACTGATGAGATGCCACCTAGCCTTAATGATGCTGATCATGATAGTGAAAATACAGTGCATGAAGAAGGATTAAATTAAATGCTTGCAGGTTTCTTTGGGGATGGAAACAATGATGACAATAATGATCATATGGTTGAAAATAATGATGATAGCAAGGGTAATTACCACCAACATAATGTTATGATAACAACCTGAAAGAATCTAGAAAGACTCCATCAAGAAAGTAGTGAAGACACCCATGTTCAAATCAAGTGCAAGTAGAACCTGACAATTGGCATGCACATTAATATTATTAGAAATCAAGTCACTATTCGTTGGTTAGACAAAGAATTCACTACCCTATTGAAGTGAGTTGAAATCTATTTATTACTTTCCATTGTCAATTGGTGTACATAATTCGTAAACATTCATCGACTTTTTTTTATATTTCTTTAAGGGGATTTTAAAACCGTATATTGTATATAGTAAGTCCTAGTATATATTGACATATCAAACATGTTCATCATAAGTCAAACATTCAATTGATTTAATCTCTAGCAATCTTACAGGGCACTAAAAACAAAAATATTCTCTGAAGAGAATGAGTTACCATCAACTTGCAGAGAGGCACGTGTGTTGTTGGTTGAGTTGGGGATTGAATATAAGAAAATTCATTCATGTAAAAATGATTGCATTTTATACAGAGATGAATATCAGAACAAGGTAAATGCCCTGTATGTAAAGAGAAGAGATATCATATAGATGTACAAGGTCCTATAGTTCCAAAGAAGTTATTATGTCACATGCCAATTATACCTAGACTTCAACGAATGTTTCGTTGCAAGTCACTTGCACAATTGATGGACTGGCATGCAAATAACAGGAGTAAAGATGGATTCATGTGAATTCTGTCCAACTCCAAAGCAATGAAACACATAGAGGAAAAATGGCCAAGAAAATTCAAAGATGAACCCCTTAGTATCAGGTTTGGTCTTGCAATTGATGGAGTGTGCCCATTCTCTTTTCTGAGATCAAATTATAGTGTTTGGCTAGTCGGATTGATAGTATACAATATTCCCCCATGGATGAGTGTTAGAAAGGAGCACCTTATGCTAGCTATCACTGTTCCAAGAAAACATCAAGTTAAAAACATGAATGTTTATCTTGCACCTTTTATTGATGAGATGCAACTACTATGGAAAGGCATAAGAATGTATGTCATATCACATCCTCCATCAAATAGGTCCTTCATGTTGTATGGTGTGCTATGTTGGACTATTCATGATTTCCCAGGACTTGGTGTTTATTCTAGTAAGATAAAATATTTACGTAATTACACTCATAATTTATTTTCATCCCAACTTTCATACTTAGATTTATACTATTTTTTTGATGTTATTAACATTACTTGTTGAATTGTAGGGCTTCAAACAAAGAGGATATTTGCATGTCCAAGATGTGCAGAAAAATTTCAAGGGTGGTATTCTAAAGATCTACATAAATTTATTTACACAAACAATAGGGTTTTCCTACCACTAGATCATAGGTTTAGAAATCTCTTGAAGAATGAATTTGATGGAAAATTTTAAAATAGAGGCCCTCCCATGATTATGGGTCCAGGTGATTGGCTTAAGAAGTATGAAGATGGTGAATTGAAAGTTTGGGAGGATTTTTTTGATTAGGGTGATTCAATTTAAGGACCAAAATAAGTTCTAGTCAATATGCCAGAAGGAATGAAAAGGAAATCCATATTTTATGAGCTCCCTTACTGGAAGGATCTATTAATATCTCACCTATTAGATCCTATGCACGTCTTCAAAAATGTCCCAAATTCTATATTTTGACATATATCAGGCAAAGAGAAGGAAACCTTGTCTTCGAGGAGAGATATTTCTCTTTGGCGTACCAAAATTGATAGAAAACATTTGTGGCCAAACAAGGAAAATGAAAAATATGTAGAAGCTTCATGGATTTTGAAAAAAAAAGCTAGACCAGCTAAAAAATGTCATCCGTTAAATAAGGACACCTACTAGTTATGGGTCATCATTGGCTAAAGCTTTTACAATTGATGGATATATCACAAGATTTAAAACACATGATTTTCATAATTTTATGAAGGTATTATATATCATCATTTAACATTTACTGGTAACATTGATTAAGTACTAAATATATTTTGATATTTTGTTGTGTGAGAAAAAATTACTAATGACCTTTTCATAAATGTGTTTGATAGCATATCATGCCATTGGAAATTAGGGGGAATTCCTGTCTTACAGTTGACTTAAGGAATGCCATAAGTTGATTGTCAACAGTTACAAGGTATGTGGCTATATGAAATGTTCACGCGTGAGAGACATAGAGATATTATATTGCATTTTAATTTTTGACTAAAGGTTCACACTAATTTACTATTCTTATATTAGGTGGGTGACCTTGAAGGAGATCCATGAATCTTAAGTGCCAAAGTGGAAGAAGGAAATTGCAGAAATTGTATGTCTATTTGAGAAGGAGATATTTACAAGTTTCATGGACCTACACATCCATTTACTTATACACCTAGTCGATGAAATTGAACTAGCGGGTGTTGTATCAACGAGGTGGATGTTTTTCTTTGAGAGGTATATAAAAAATCTTAAAAGATATGTCTAAAAAAAGGCACATTGAGAGGGTTGAATGGCTGAAGGTTATGTATTGAATGAATCATTTTTATTCCTGTGTGAATTCATTGGTAAGGATTTTGAATATGGGCCATGCATCTGGGATGAAGAATGAGCATCAGATATTATTGATGGAGAAAAACCACAATCTAATGGTGTTGAAGTACAAATTAGTAAGTAAATTCATGATCAATATGGTTGTTTTTCTTACAATCATTAATTTACTTTGTAATTTATTTGTCAAATTAACAACATGACATTTGGAGTTTGAAATAAACATGTTGACATGTAATAGGTGTAGATGAAAGTTCTATACTTGACAAGTTCATTATGTACCACATGGATTTTATGAATCAATGGATTGATCTGTATGATAAAAAGAGAGAAGAAGTGTTAGAAGTAAGGAGATAGTTTAAGAGATCAAACCCAAGGAATAATCCACTTCCCGTTGATCTGCTTGGGGAATGGGGCAAAGATTGCACACTAGAATGGGTTATTGAACAAATTCAAAATCACATAGAAGATGTAGGTATAGATTCAGACATAACAAAAGATGAAATCAACATGTCTAGAGGATGTGAAAGAAAGGTACAGTTGGAATTTTACATAATATTGTTTCCTTACAGTTTTGACACTATTAACTATTTTAATATTCGTCATTATATTTATTTTCACTGAAATAAATGGTCTTTCACAGGTGAGTAAATATCTATCAATGTGGGCATATGGTCGACATTATCGTGTAGAAAGTGTAGATGTAAAGAGATGGTACTTCAATTGTGGCATCATGGTTGACTTCAAGCAATCTAGTCGATCAAGCTCAAAAGATAATAATATAATTGAAGGGAATCTACAATATGTTGAGAAAATACAAGAAATTATTGAGTTGGATTACCGCTCTTTTAAATGTTGTATTTTTAAGTGTAGATGGTATGAAGCATTTGAGAGGACATGAAGACATGATATCCATAGTGGATTGTTTTCTATAGATTCCTCATGCTTCCTACCGGAGGATAGGGAGCCTTATGTTCTACCAATTCATTGTGAGTAGGTATTTCTTTAACTCTAACAAGAAGCGGTAGTGATCATTTATCTATTAATTCATAGTTTATTGTGAATATATACATGTGTTTATTAATCAGTAAAATTATTATTACATACGTAATATATGTTTTTCGTTCATGTGCAAGTATTTTTCTATGAAGATATTTTGGACCCGAATGGATGTTTTTCATACATTATGATCCAAGATTAAGGCATGTATTTGATGATGCATTAGTGGATACTAAGAAAAAAAATGATGGCCAACAAAATGAGAGAGAGGGATTAGAGAACATCGAATAATTTGAAATTCATGATGATGTTGAAGATGGTTATGTTCAGGCACAAGAATACAACAACCTAGAGTTATATGATGTTATGGAAGACAACAATATGGATGGTATAGAAAATGATGATCCAAATACATCTGGTAACAATATAGATGGTCTATAGTGAAATTTCAATGATGATGAAGATGATGCAGATCAAGATGAGAATGATGATAATATTAATTACTTGAAAGAACATATGAACATTGACAATGATACACTGGATGAAATTGTAGAAGACAATAATGTTAATGACCAAGACTTCTAGAATTTTAGAATTATTTGCAATCCATGTTTAAAAAAGGATGATTCTTATGGCCTAAACTTTGAAATGCTTCAGTAATATTATTTGTGTTGATAAAAATTACCTATTTCAATATCCTTAAATTGTTCAATATTTGGTATGAATAGTTGGCATAAAATAATAGGATTACTTGGATGCTTCTTCCATTCATTTTGTATCAAAATATGTTTGTGAAGACACAACAGTTAATAAAATATTAATGCATGTAACTCTTAATTATTTAAATAAGAAACTTTGTTAACTTTATTATTTTTAAATAGTTTCCATTTTAATGTTGAACATGTAACAAGGAAAAATAAGCTCATTTTAAAAAAAAATTTAGCAGCTCTACCAACATCCACAATAAATGCTTTACTGCATTAGCACATTCATTCACATAAGCACAGTATTGAGGCTCAATAATTGATATTCATTCAAATATAAGAAGAAAAAAGTATGACAAACATAAGAAAAATACAAAATGATGACACAGTCATGGAGAATCTTTGATAATAAGATTTTCTCCATTATATTGCTTCAATTAATATTACAATGCTCTTCTTTAATAATCCCAGTGTTATCCCCTCAAGTTATGGTGGAATAATGAAAGGAATTTTAATTCTTAAGTTGATGGAAACCAATCAAAACAATTTCTCTAAAATGACTTTTAATCCTTAATAGGAGCCAATTAAAGTAAATTATTTGAAAGGATTTTAATTCACACCTAACCAGAAACCAATCAAAGCATCCACATAGTAACAAAAAATGTGCCTTGATAAATCTTGCAGACTTAAATAACTTGAAAATATCACTTTGGAGACAAAAAAGAAATAAATAAGCATGTAAAATTGACACAACAATTGAACACTGAAAATGGATTACGAATTATAATCAATCATCTCCATTATATTTCCTTTTAAATAATATGCATTATAACAAATAGTTATGATGTTTGATGAAAAATAGTTAATTAACATAAATGAAAACATAACAATTCAACACATGAATGCATTGATCCGTCAATCTTCCAACGGGTGCCCGTGACCACCTAAGATCTGTTCAAGGCTCCTACTCCATGATAATGCACCACCTACAAAGTGTATCTTCCTTATGATGTTGACTGGTCTTTAAGCTCCAATGGCTGCCCCTATGTATTTGTTGCATCTCTGGTTTGGCTGATGAACAAGTTGATGGCAGAGAGATGATGAGTGTATTCCTCCTTAGCATAAGTTTCCATGTTGGAAATTGCACCCTTCATATCATATTCCACATACATCATCTTTTCAATTTGTTTATATGTATTTTGTAACACCATCTCCTCGTTGTTTATTTCTTGCAATGCAGTATGTAGATACATGGCGAGCTCATCCTTCCAATCATCTTTCTCCCTAGGATTTCCAATGCTATCATGGATTGTAGGATGCAAATCAAAATAGTCAAGGTCCTTTTTGAGCTTATTATTGTACATGTTGTGTGATTCCACCAGCTTATTGTATGTCTACAATGTCTCACCTTTCATGGATTTCTCATTTTGGAGCTCCCCCTTTTGTCAATCATTCTCCACAAATGTTGAGTGTGTTTCTTTAAACAATTTCTAATATTCATCAGCACAATCCATCATCCTGTTGAATCTTTCTTTGATTATCTCAGACACAACATTAGATTTAGTGGTTTTTATTCCTGTTTCCAGCTCCTTGTATTTCTCTTGAGACTTCCGATGACAGTGTTTCTAGTAAGCTACATGTGCTAATGCCACCAATATTCTTTTGTCACTCTCTAACCATGGGGAATATAATTCTGATCTAGAAGAGGAAGATGCTTTATCTCTGTGACTAGCCACCTCCTTCCTTAATTTATCATTTTCTTTTACTAGTTTTTCAATATGTGCCTTACTGAATTTTACAACATTTATGTTTAGCTCAACTGTTTCAATGGGGTTAGTGTTTACTACCCTGTGGACCAAAAGATGTCCAAACACTTGGTTTGGATTACTGATGAGAGCAGGCCTTTTATCTTGAGGATACAATGCCCAAATTAGTAGGGTGCCTTCATTTGGGTTGTACCCTGATCCTGAGTACATTTTATCACTTTCCTCTTCCGTTAGATGCATTGTTTGGTCTCCTCTTTTCCTAAAAATGTCAAACACTATTACAAAGCTGATATCCCATCTTGGTAAGAGTAGTACCCTAACCTCTTGAAGTAATTGTTTTCCCCTTTCAGAGGTGATAGATTCTAACTCTTTATCTATTTCTTTTCTCAACTCTTCCAAGGTGGCTGCCTCCTGCTTAGGAGTGATATCCTTCATCCTCTGTCTTAGAATTCTACCTTTATGCTCATAAAAAAATGATTTAAATTTAGAAGTCTTGATAAAATCACTGTCAGAAATAAATTCTTGCATGGCCTTGACTCTCACGCCATCAAAGAGTTCATCTAATGCTTCAAATTTGACAATGTTTCATTCTAGAGGTGGCTCATATTCTGTAACTATAGTGGCACTTATTTGTTTGACCTCATCATCCTCCTTATCACTCTCTTCTTCATATTCTTCACTCATGGCTGTATCTACAAAGAAGTTCATTTCTGGAGTGGGCTGTGAGGGTATGTAATCAAGAGGCTCTATGTCCTCAGCTTGCATTCTTGAATAAGTTGTTTGAGGTGCTTCAAAGACATCTGGGGGTACATATTTTATTAACTCATCCAATGAGTGATGAGCTACTCAATTCTTTCCAGAGGATCATGTACTTCATTAAATGCCCCTGAATAGGATGAGACATTTCCTTTCTTCTAGGTCTCAGCAAGCACAACTTTGTTATATGCAGTCATCCTATTTTTGTTGAGGCCTCATCATAATTTCTTATTACATCATCAATAGAGAATTGGTGTTCATACCCTGCTATTCCTTGTGACAATTTTGCCTTGTGAATAAAACCCAATGTATCAAAATATTGTATTTTGCCAATTTTTATCAATTTCTTCATACCCTTCAATTGTGACTACTGTAAAATCTCCAAAGCACAAAGTGCTAGACATGATAGACTTCTTACTATATCTCTTAAGATGTTTTGCATCAGATTTAGCCAATTGTCTCACAATTTCCAAATAGGCTATTTTGTTTGGAACTGTTTTTAGCAATAGATTTGGGGCTCCTTCAAACCCATAGAATCAAATAATAGTGCAATCAGGAAATGCATACCAATCCCCCCAGTTATGATTTACCTTTTTCCTAGGGTCCTTTTCCTTTGGTCTCAAGAATTTCTATATTTCAGGGGATAGGTTATAATTACATGTATGTCCCAACAATCTCAACAATGGCTTGACAAAATATTCCTCAAAGTACAGATAGTGTGATCTACCATATCTACTATCCCATATGGAAGTCCACATTTGTACAGGTTTATAATTTTCACTTTCATCTACATCTTTTATCCTTAACTCTTCTCCCTAGAACCTTCTAACATGTCCATCTAGAAGAAAATGCATAAACAAAGAGTAATTTTTGAAATCATGAATGCTATCACTGTTGCTTTTGATCCTTGCCAACCATTGGTTCAAAGCATTGGCTAAATAACCGACATAGTCAAATGGTCTAGCATCTTTGATTTGTATGTCTACATCCAAGACCATTGGGGCAATTAACATGAGGGGTGTGACCTCTACTCCTAACACTTGTCCAACTGAATAATATGTATATTGAAAATATTCTTCAAATAAATCCTCATGAAATGGAGGGTTATCATTACTAGAAAACCTTCTGAGATGGCTACCTTCATCCCTGGGCCTATGTAGTGGTAGCTTCCATATTTTATAGCTCATTTCCATGTGACGATACTCTGTTAGAAGGTCTTTGATTGTAAATGGTAAATTCAGAGAGCATTCCAATTGAAAAACATTAGAAATGAGATCTTTGGAGATAATGAGAATGTCAAACCCATCGAGTGCTTGAATAACTCTTCTTTTAGGGTCATATTTTTTGGCTAGAGCTTTAACCAACTCTATATTAACAAACACATTGGATACCACTAATCTTCCTAGGTTCAATCTCCACGGGTTGCAGACTGGTTGAAACCTATATTGTTTCCTATAATGGTATATGAATAGGTCATATCCCCTCCATGGTATCCACACATCTCGTAAACCTTTGTGCTTGTCCCATAAATTATCCATGGAAGGATTTGTCAATGCACTCCTTTTAGGTCTTGACACTGACCCCAGGCATTGGTCAATTAAGTCCTGGTTTATAAGTCTTTTCTCTTTTTTTTTGTTTCTTAATTTTTGGCATTTATGAGCTTTCTTCCATTGTTCAATTTTCTTATAAGTCTTTATAGAAGAAACTTATTCATCGGGTTTTGTATACTTACTTGGATTCGCTTTCACTAGTTCTCAGCTATGCAGTAATGGCGAATTCCCAACCTCCTTTCCTCTACTCCCACGCCCATCGAATCCTTTTCATTTCTTAATGAAAATATGTGATCAAATTGAGGTATAATTCACTCAGCTCTAGCTCATAAACGCTCCACTTGCTATCAATCTTGTCATCATGCAGATCATTTATTTTCAATATCTCAACGATATAAATGAGACATCACATCATTCGAAAACAATCATCATCATTGCATCGACAAGACCATGATTCCATTTTCACTGATAACCACCTTCTTCTCATCGATGAACTCCTTCCTTTTGGGGTATCGATGGGATGCCAAATATTGTCTCCTCGATGTGCCCTAGTTCCTCTAATATCCTTCCTTAACATGTACTTGATAGTTCATGGTCTTATCGGGTCATCAGGGAGACTCTTGTTATCCTTCCATCAATAACTATCACTTCCTCCGATGCCTTCAGCCTTTTATCATTGCATTAGGGAAACTAGACTTTATGTTGGCTTGATAGCCTTATGTTCCCTCGATATAATTTCACCACATGTTGAACTTCGTTACTGTTTAATGTATCACTCCCTAGGTGGGACATCATTTTCCCTTCCGCTGATATGTTCTAGTGCTGCCGATATTATGTATTTAATATGTTATAATCCCTAAGATATGCACATAGGACCAATCAATCATGAATTCAGCCAAAAAATAGGGTGCTACACTCGGCGCTACAGTACGCTCCAAAGCAGGCATCTAATTAGGTGTTAAATTAGGTGCTATTATTAGTACTAGAATCGAGAGCTAAACTTGGCAAAAACTCAGCGCTAGGATTGGTGCTAGGCTCAGTGCTAAATTTGGTGTCAAACTTGGCGTTGAACCCGACGTTAAACACAATGTAAATGTTGGCACTACTTTTCACTAAATTTAGTGTCAGCTTGTTCTCGCTGGTGCAATAAATGCCAAAAATAACGTCGACTTGACAAATAGTGCCAACTTTTTTAGAAAATTGGAGAAAAATACATTGAAACAGTGGGTGGAAGCAAAAAAGGGAGCAGGAAGGGAGCTAATCATAGGGATTTGTTGTAGTGAGACTGATATTTCACAATTGGATGATCGTCATGGAAAATGGATTGGTTTTCTGTATTCCCCTCATATTCATATGCTATTTGGTCCTTTTTCAGAGCCACATGGTCAAGTTTGATATTTTTACCAGGTCAAAAGCAAATGCAATTTGTTTTGTTTTTACATCTGCATTTCCAGAATGTTTCAAGGAGGTCAAATTTGACCCTTAATATCTTGTGAAGAATGTGGATTGAAGGAAATCCATCTTGCACACATACCCAATGGACCTAAATGATTTAGTGTTTCAAGTGGTAGCTTCCCAATAGGTGATTTGATAATTTTTTGAGATGGTGTCTTGGTGAGCCCTAATTGGTTTTTGATAGGTGCAGTTGCATAAAAGTCTAACTGAACCACTTTGGATATTAATATATTGCACCTCAGGATGATTTTCCAATCCATTTATTGCACTAAATTTTTGGTTCAAATTTCTACATGCATGCTTAGCTTCAAGCTCCCAGGATAAGTTTTGATGGGTTATTTAATTGTTTTCTGATCACGACAGGGCCAAAATTGGTGTTCCGGAGACTTTCAAATTTTTAATTTCTAAAGGAAACCCATTTCTCATTTTGGTCCAAAATATATCCAACTCTATTCGCGTCAAAATAAGAGATCATATGATACATTATTTTAATGCATTTCAGTTGTGGCGAAGACATCTAGCAGACCAATTTACAAAGGAGGTCCTAGAAATCTCTTGGCAATGCAAGTTTTAAGGAAATGGGTTTGCTCTAGATAATTGATAATGTCCCTACACAAACTTTTGAGGCTCCAGATGTCCAGGTTTTCCCGCAATAAATTTTTCTCTAATGTTTCAAAAGATAATATTTAAAATACTTGAGTATTTTAAATGGTATAAAATGACAATGCACAGGCATTTTTGGGAAAACTTAATTATTTGGAAATTTTTATAAAGTCTTAACTTTGATAAAGCATGCTTTCCCTGCTTGCCCATGGAAGCTCATGCTCACGTCAACATTTTCTTGCGGGGAAGCAAGGAGAATGCTGGGAGCACTGTTTGGGGCAAATTTTGATCTGCAATTTCTATTGCAATGAAGATTGAGGTATTTCCCTCTCCATTGAGGTGTCTCTGATGGATTTCGGTCGGATTTGAGCAGAGAGTTTTGGCTGAGTGGTTGCTGTTCACGTTTTTGGCTTTCTAGAAATTTTTTTGGGGTCCATTTGAGCTCAGAATTGATCATTCGTGGTTTGAGTTCATCCACCAACCATTCCTAGTGCTTGGGAGGTATTTTTAATCATGTTTGTGATGGATTTTAAGTGCCAACATTGCCAAAAACGACCTAGTGATATCACCATTTCTAAGCAGCTTGCATTGGCAGTGAAAACATATCAAAATTGTTAGGAGAAATTCTATTTTGGTGCCAACATCCAAATTTTATTATATTTGGCTCGAATGCATCATGGCAGGCTTTCCCCATTAGCCCGTAAGGGCAAGTACTGACGTCAGCAGAGAATAGCGAGGGAGCGGGGAGTGAACTTTATGGAGCTTGTGTGTGAAAATATTTAATGACAATGTGTGTACTAAAGCTTTATAATATCTTGCCGACTAGCTTGCATGACTTCATGCTCTAGTGGGAGGAAAGAAACGAGAAAGCGGGGAAGGCACCACGTGGAAGGTGGGCCTGTGCAAATATTTAAAGGTTTTGGTTGCCGATGAAGCAAAAATTAAAGGTTTTTACCATTTAAATGAATTTTTTAAAAGTGAAAAGTGTGAAGCCCACAAGTAAAGTATTTTTATTGCTCGAGTAAATGACTCAAAGCCTTCTTGAGTAAAATATAAAATATTGTTGGGCAAATAATTAAAGTTTGTGGGTTAAAAGGTGAAATCTTTTATTAACATAATAAGATATTTTAAGCCTTCATGAAATAAAATAAAAGAATTCTTTGTTGGAGAATAAAATGTAAAATGCAAAGTGTAAAGTGCATGCGTAAATATTTTCAAGCATTCTTTGCTGGGAAATTAAATATAAAGTGCAAGTAAGTGGGTTTTCTACAACCCAATAAAAAGAGAATAAGACTTTCACATGCAAAATAGAAGAAAGTAAGAGTTTTTCATGAATGAAACAAAAATTTGAGTTGCAGGGCAGTAAATGGTAAATGCACAGAGTAGATGTTTTTTACAGCTAGATAAAGAAGAGGGAAAGACTTTCACAAGTAAGATATTTTCAATTGTAAGGTAAAAATGGAGGAAGAAGTGAAGGTTTTTCACGATAAAGGTAAATTTTTTTGTTGCAGCGTGGGTAGGAAAATGCAAGGGAAAGCAAGAGGCATGAATTAAAGTGCAGATTGAAGATTCTTCAAGTGTTGGAGATGGTTATTAATCAACGTAGCCGAGTATGCCAGGTGTTTGCTGAATATTTCTATTTAGGGTTTCTTTTTCCTTAAGTTTAATTTTTTGCTTCATTCTAGAGAGGTTGCTCATTCTTGGTTCTCACGGGAATATCATTTTGTAACAAGGTCCCAAATGTATAGTGTCTTTTTCCAATTTCTGGATTAATTTTAGTCATGTAATGGAGAATGTAATTATGGTACTATCATGTTAGATAAATAAATGGCAAGATATTCTTGGTCAATTTTCTCCATTGTAGACATTGCATAAGTTCTGAATATAATGAATCAAGGGTTTCTGTTGTTCAACTTCTTGTCTTTCCCTGAATGTTTGTTCATTGTTATTACTCTTATTTAAAGAATGAGTCAAATTGTATTAACTAGAATAAAGATTTATGCAATTGTATGCAAGGATTATTACATATTCCTAGTTAAGTCTCTGGTATTAATGATGTAAGGAATTATTGATATGCACAGTTATGACAGAATAAATGCTTCAATGTATTTTAATTTACACAACTTAGGTGACTCCACCCTAGTATTTTAATGTTGCAGTTTTTTGAGATTGTTTTGTGAGCAACTACAATTTTAAATCAAATTTACTTATCTATCTTGTTGTGGGTATGTGTGGAATTTAATGCATATTACATCTCTCATGTTTAAACCAAAAATTACCATGAAGGTCAACCAAACCTTAAGGGTAGTATGTCCATTAAAAATTTAAAGGAGAATCATCTATCTACAGTGTGTTTGATACTTTGGAACACAAGTATCTATAGATACATTGTTGGGATCACCCTTGTGGACTTCACAGAGCTGAAAGTGCAAGGGAGAAAGAGGTTTTTATTTAATCTCCTATTCGTTGGCCAAATCTCTCCTTGAATCTGACCATTAGGCCTGGCAGCCCTTTAGGATTCAAGTTGATTGTAGATTTGGGGAACCAACACTCCAAATGACTGTTGCCATTGACCAATTGAAAAATTCCATGTGGATTTATCTGCATGTCACTTTACAAGCTCCACCATCTCCACAAGTGTTGGACCTGTCTACATGTCAACCTCCCCACTTCCCCTCCGGGTTTAAAGTGTGTGCATCTTATGGTAGTGGGGAGGCAAGGAACGGTTGAGATTTGTTTGTTAGAAACCATAGTAACTGTTGATTTCAACACCTTTAGTCATTAGTGCCTTCGAGTAGTGGTAGGACCCACCAAAAGAGTGGCAAGGTGTCACCTGCATGCTATCCTATCGACTCCTTAATTTGATTATTTTAATCCTGCAGGATGGAGGGGAACCAATAGAACACACTCAATGGGACCCGACAAGCATAAAAAATAATTTTAATAAGCACGTGCACTTATTACATGACTTAAAATGGGACGCTTTCCTAGGTTTATAACATGACCAATATTGAGCGAATATTAAAACCCAAACTTAGGGAAGAAAAAGAATTAAATAATTTTATGACCCACATAAGACAAGACAAGATTTATAAAGATTCTATGGGTAGCAATCGAGAACGCTAGGCTCAAGTGGTCGGTGAGTAAATGAAAGCAAATGCATACGATATGATTTAAGAGACCGAGAATAGGTAAAACCCAGTCAACTACAAATTAGAATGTAGGTAAAAGGAAAAGAAACCTAGGGTTTTTGAGAGGGTTTAGAGCATACATAAACCCTAGAACATAGGGATGAATAGAACCCTAAGCCTTATGAAACATTCCAAACCAATAGAACACCTAGATTAGAAAGACAACCAAATTTAAGCATCTTTTGGGATGCCTACTGTATGCTATTCGATAGCACATATAGGAAATATTGTAATTTTTCTCTATAATAACAAAAGATGACTCAAATAATTAAGTGTATTTCTTTAATTTTGAATATAATATTGACCTATCTTTCTCCCCAATATTGTATTCACTATCTTCTGACTCAAAATAATCAACGGTTATTTATAAGTTGTCATATCACATCATGTGTTTATGCTTTTGAAAATATAAGAAAAATTTATAGGGTGTTGTACCCTTTACACGGAAAATATTGTAGGGACAAAAAGGAACCAAGTCATTAAAACATCAAAAAAATACTAAGAAAAACCAATGGAAACATGACATAGACACAACACAGAAACAACAGAAACCCAACACAACATAGACCCGACGACTAACTGTCTACACTTTCCCATTTCTGGATGAGAAGGTTTAAAAAATAATTCCCAATCCAGTTGGGACCTTCATCCCCAGTGTTCTTGTTCACTTCCTCCTTGATGATGTTTGAAAGAGTGACAATTGACCTATGAATCATTTTAATGGTGAAACATGCCAGATTGTTGAATTTTCATTCTAGTTTAATAGCCCACTCCTGTAGCATGTTGAGGTCCTCGTCCTTACCTTTCTTGCTTTGGGTTTCGTCTTCCGCGCCATATTTGGAATCCGAGGAGTGAATGGAGTCATCCTTAAGCATCCGATTCATGTCAGAGAAATTACTAGGGCCCTCCATGAAACCTTCTTCCATCTCCTCAGTAGTGTCTTTTTACCCTCAGTTCTACCACTAGTCTGCTCTAAATCACTAGAAATCTCATCCACTATATCCCCTTTTTTGTTCTTCACCAGTCTATGGGACCTCATCACACTATTTTGTTTCTTCCCCAGCTCAAAGCTCACAACCACCATGGTGTCTCCCTTAGAGTCTTTTTCCTCAACGCTTTTTCCTTCGCTGTCAGTGGCCGACAAGTCCACCTAGCACAAAGACTCTTTTTCCCCTTCTTCTTAGCAGTGGGTCTACTGTCCATGTTGGGTTTATTTTTTAGCTCACATAACCTAGCCACAACCTTGGAATGGGCCAACTCGGCCACAATTTTATTCTTTTTTGATGGGGGTTTAGATTTAGGCTCAACACTGGGTTCATTTTCAGATGTGGGGGTTTTCCTCTTAGGACCTGTTGATGGTGAAAATGACACAAACAACGTTAAAACAAAATATTTCTACTCTATTTCTCTTGAAAAAGAAAGAAAACATATAGTAGCCTAACTCCCAAGGTCCTGGTAGTTGGTTCTCAACTATCTGGTGTCACTCAATTGGTCCATGCAACTGTAATATTCAAGGGGCCTATGCTAGTAACAAAGAATACAAGAATTGATTGATTCATCAAACTACTCTTATAACGACGGGGGGTTTCAAATAAAAGAAAAAGATAGATCAGAGAGTATATCAGTAAACATGAATAAAAATTATCTAATATCCGGACATATATCTTCAACAATGAACTTTCTTCCAACAGATCAAGAAAACCATAACATAATGCAACCTATAGAACAATCCCTACTATTGCATGTATCTATGATGCTTAATTCAAATATCCCAACCACATATCATAAAACCCAAAAGATTTCAAAATAACAAAACTTTTCATTCATTTCCAAGATCATAGATCGACAGATATTTAATAATTCAATCCACAGATAATCTAATGAAATAATCCTTAAATCTGGCTCCTTCTAATGAATTTCATCACATAAGAAACACTCATGCTTCAACACAATCACTGACATATAGATAGATTATAATTCATCAACCTTATTAGGTAAAACTTAATTCTAACACCATATTGCATAAAAAAACTGTAATTGTATTCAAATGTAACTAAATCATAACAAAGTATCTCTGTAAAAGCTATAAAATTATATCTCCTATTATCAGGTGGCCAATTCTATTCTCTATCAGCCGACTTTTACAATATGATACCCCATGGGTATTTATAGATGTACAAAAATCCAGAATCCTTTCTATCTTAAGTCAATCCACCTTTTTTAGGAATTAAAGTCTTCTTGGAAACTCAAATCAATTTGATCTCTAGTTCCCATCATGATCATTTAGTTAAACTAGAGAAAAGAAGATAGAAGAAAAAAGAAAGCCATGTGCCTCTAAAACTGCCAGTCTTGCATGCGGAGAAGAGAAGAAAGCCATGCAGGATGAGATTTTATCAATTATGCATGCAAATTTTTCTCTATAATATACTCGTCATAACTGGAGAAGACTTGTTGAAGCATGTCCAATTCCGGCCCATCAATCCAACTATCCTCAAACTTGATCCTTTCTAACTCCGTAGCAGCAAAACCTCTCATGTCTTTTAGCTTTGTTAACTCCCTTTTAGCTACCCTTATCTCTTCTTTAATATCCATTAAAAGATCTACCAGTAAATCCTCTCCATAATCTCCTTTTTGCATGACCTCTTTAAACCTATCATCCCATTTCTCCTTTATTTGACTCAAAGGTAGACCCTCCTTTACTGGTATATTAACATTTACTATGACAGCAATAACTGCTTCCAACTCCTCAAACTATTCATTCAGATCCTTGATAGAATCTTGAACTTCATTTTTATGCTTATATAAAAAGACAGATCTAAACCAGAGTATGCGAGAAGTCTTTTCCAAGAAATATTTGTTATATTCTTCAAGTATTGATTGTTCTAGAAGAGTAGACTTAGGCAATTTATTAACCTCTTTCAATTTCTGGCTGTATCCTTTGTACTCCTCCTATTTTCCAATACTTTGACATACTGATTCATTTCTTCTATTAATTCCTCTATCATCTTATGAACCTCAAAAATGTTGTCCAGCACCTTACCTATTTCTTGATCTAGCTTATCAGTCCATCTATCCAACATCTCTGCCTTACTCCTTACCTGTACCAAATCATCCACCTCTTTCTTACTAAGACAAAATGGTGTCTCAATGGTGGCAACTTGTTGTGACCTCGGAGTAGAAACACTCTTCAAGAAAGTATGCAACTGATCCAATTGAGCCTTAAGCTCATCTTTCCTTTGTTTATCCTTCATCATTCTTGATTTAGTGAACGATGCTACCGCATTAATTAAATTCATTTGTTGATCTCTGGTGGGCATCCCTAAGTTAACAGTGCCCAACTGATAATCAGTTAGCTGCATGTCCCTCACATCCTTATCCACCATCGGTATTGCACATTCAGCCACAATTTCTCCTCCATCTGTGAGTCTAGTGGAATGTAGGATTTTGGCCTTCTTCTTGGGCCTTTATTTCTCAATCTCCTTCATCATATCCTCCCAATTGAGAGGCTATGAAGGTGTCATTGATATCTTTTGAAGATCCAATTTCAACCAAGTGGGAACACTTGGAGTAGTAGTCATTATAGTCGAAGAAGAAGTAGCAGCAGTAGAGGGCTGTGGCATATTTACTTTAAGTTGAGAATCAACCCTCTATACCTCTTATTGTTCTTGTTCCACACTTGTATGTGCAAGATTTTCAGCTTCCTCCTTGTCCTTCTATTCTTGTATCCTCTTGTCTTCTTCTTCCTTTTTTAACCTTTCTTCTTCTAATCTCTTCTTCTCAAGTCCCCTGTTTCTCTCTTCCTCCAATGCCTTAAGTCTATTTGCATCTTCATTTTCTTTTTACAACTTCTTGGTTAGCTCCTCAACATATTTTTCATTTTGCACACATTTTGCTTCCTCTTTCTCTTTATAGGCCTCTTCAACAAGCTTCAATTTGGCCACAAGAACCTCTCTTTCCCTTCGTTGCTTTGCCTTTTCTTCCTCTAGATCATGAATTTTCTGTATTAATTCCAACTTATCATTCTCTTCTTTGATTTTGAGCTCCTGCTCCTTTTGCCTTTGCCGCTTCTCCATTTCATCAGCTTTTAGCTTAGCTTCCATTTGTTGCTGCTAAAGTAAGACATCAACTTGTGCCTTAGCATCAACTGCCTTTTGTTTCTCCATTGCTGCAACATGTGCTTGAGTATTGGTAGTCCTCTTTGCCTCCTCAAATAGTGCCCACTGATCCTCCTCCAAAGGCATATTTTCTTGTGCTTCCCTCTCTGAAAAATTCTCATCAGAGTCTGTTCCAATATCATGAATCTCCACCTCCACTCCTTTTCCCTTTTTTGATTCAGCTGTATCATAAAAAGTTCCCTTAGGCATCTCTTCACTTTTCTGCTTTGCAAGTGGGAATTGAGTATATGACTCACCTAATGATGGTGTTGGAACTACAGGTTCTATTTGAACCCCCTCCTCTTGTGCCTCTAGTTCATCTTGAGCCGATTCTTCAAGCTCAATCTCTTCAATATCAGGTGGGAAGAACTCTAAAGGCTCCTTGGGAGGCAACCTCCTCTTGATTCTTTTATATCCCTTTCCCTTTTTAGGAGCTAAATCCTGAGGATTTTTGGTTCTTAGAACAACCCATTGAATGCTCCTATCCAAGACCGATCACCCTATCTGCTTGATATCAATAGTCTCCTCACTATCCCAATCTACTGGATCAAAAATTTTAGTCCCAATATTCAATGATTCATATGATGGATCCAACACAACTCCATCATCTACCAATGTATCCAGAATATCATCCTTGATCCCAAACTCTACCATGAGTGAAACAAGCAACCTCTCATAATTTATTTTCCTGAGGTCATATTCATGCTGCAAATCACTCCAAAAGTCCTCTAATAGGTTGAAATGCTTGTCAAAGACCGAAGCCAATAAAGCATTCATTTTCTTCTTGGGATCAAAGTGATTTCAAGTAGTATACAAACCTAGCTTCAAATGTATCAATTCATTACAAACTACCTTAGCTCCCACAAGATGTGGGCAGCTGTATTCACCCAATTGCATGGGAAACTTATGGCAACCTGTTTTGTGCTTTAACCCAAACCGGGCATTAACCCCCAAAGCTTGATAAACAAATTCCATCAACACCATCCTTTTGCTGCAACACCTTGGAAGTAAATGAGGATGGCCCTCAAATCCAGCCAGCCTGAAATATGTGAACTTGGGTTATTGAATGTACCAACATCCCCATTCTGTAATAAAGGCCATGGCCTCTTGACTTAACCTATATCCAGAATCTCCATTAAGTTGGTTAATGATTACATATAGGAATGCATCATTAACCCTTCTGAATTGTGTTTCAACAACCTATTGGGATAGCTGGTCATAGTGATTCCATACTTTCTTTTGTCCCTCAACTTCTCCCAATATTTCCAATCTGTTCAGACCTGGAAAGATACCTACTCTTGCTGCTGCATAAACAACATAATAAGTCATGAAAAAGCTTTTGGTTTCCCTAATTTTGGTTAACTGATCATGAATGGTATTTGAAACAATCATCGGCCAATCAAACTATTGGGTGCCATTAAAAATTGTCTGAATGAAGGGAAACATCCACTCCTTGAAATGAAATGCATCCCTCTTTTGAAAGGCTCTAGACAACATCATTATCAGGTCTGATACTTACTTGTAAAATTTTTTTCTCTTTGGTTGATCATGGAGCTTGGTCAGAGACTTCTCTATTCTCAACAAATTTTTGTTCAAATGAGCCTTGTTGGCTTCCTTGTATTTGCTATATTTCTCTAAAGCATCTGCCTCATTTAATTGTACCGAGTTCTTTGGATCAAGGACACTAAACATGTGTTGAAACATTTGGGGATTTAGATCAATAATTACATTATCCTGCGAATCAATGCATTGTCTAGTGGCCAGATTGTAGGCTCCTGTTGTTGTCATGATTATTTCTCGACATTGGATAGACAAAGGAAATATAGTAATATGAGCCAAACCGGACTCAACTATTCTTAAAGTTCTCCTTGTCATATCTTCAGTGAATGTTTCAGAATATAACTCCTCAAAATTGTATCGGCCTAAATTGATGTCAGTTATATTTGACCAATCATATTCCACTTTGCTTGTAGTAACCACAAGACCCCTATGGTTATACCTCAAGGTATAGGGTAACTGATTTGGCTTAATCTTCTTAGGATTAGTTGTAGCCTTTGAAGTTTATGCCGACCAATTCCTTTGGGAAGATTCTCCTGATACTCCTGAAATTCTTTAGCTTCCTGCAACAAAACCTCAAATTAGATCCTTGGATAAATATCACAAAACATGCTTTAAAACCCTACCTTTCATATATATATCGGAGGCGAAACCAAGCAGAAAACATTCTAAACAACCTCTTTTTAACACACTACCAGGATCAGAGTCAAAATAAGCATTGAGATTACAGTAATAACAAGCGGGACTGGAGTCGGAACTGGAATGGTAACCAGAATCGAGATCAGAACAAAAACGGATTTGGTTTCATGAAGATTTTCTAATTTCACCTTTAATTTCGATTATGCTTCTGCCTAGGTTATCGTTATTTTGAAAGCCTGCTTCTACTATAAGCGGAGTCGAAGACGGGATGAAAAATGGAATTGACACTAATTACAAAACATGTTCAAAGTCTAAATCAATTCCGATCCCGATTCCGCCTAGGTTAATCATGACGTCATAAGTGATTTTAACAGTTCGATAAATAACTTCATGATTTAAAGACCAGGCTATACCAAAATGAAAGGGGCTTAAAAATAATCTAATAAGACCATCCCCATATGACCGAGAGGTGACTGTACTATTTAGGGAATCATATTTAAATAAAAAATGCATCGAAAACCCTAAACTAAAAACCCTCAATTTCAAATACCTAGGGCATGAATTTAGCCCTATTCAAACTAAACAGCTCGATGCACAATAGAATTCTTAAGGAACAACGATAATTTTCCAAACCCCACTCACTATAAAACAATAATTAACCTATGCATTTAAAAACTAGTGCATCACGATACATTCACGAATAAAACGTGAAAATGACGGTGCTTTAAAAACAACAACAGTCAAGAAACAAAAACCATAAAAGCAACACGAAAAACAAGAAATAACATACAAACAGAGAAAGAAAAAACAAAAGATACGAACCTATTGAGAAACAATAATTCTCCCAAGGCCAAACAATCCGAAACAAAGAGAAATGAAAAATGCAAAAATACAAATGAAAGATGAGAATATAAAACCCTACCTCGAATGCAAATAAATAGTTTAATTCCCTGAAGCAATCCGCGCGCAACCGTCTCTCTTTCAATCAATTCAATCGTACAAAAGCTCCACTACAACTCTACTTCACTCTTGATCTCTTTAACAATAATTATGATAACCATGCATTAATCCCTAATTAAGGTAGAAACTCAGAGTTTCATGCGTGCATGGCATCCGTAATTAATGCCATGAATGTGGTAGAGTGGAGTCAGAACTATAGAGGGAACTGGCACATTACTACCTGTGCGACTTTAGTAAAGTCAACAACCCAAAAATGGTGGGAGCGGAATCAGGATGAGAAATGATTTAGAAAATTGTCTAAATTTTGAAGTTGGTTACCGTTCTGGTTCCGGTTCCGCCGACAGAGAAGAAAACGAAATGAAAAAGACAAAATAAAACAAAAGACCGAAAACATAAAACCTATTATAAAAACATAGTTTAAAATGAAAGACCAAACAATGGAGGCGGAGTCGGGATGGTATTTGATTTTAAAAACTTTGAATAAATTCGGAGTTAACTCCCACTCTGGATCCGGCTCCGATAAAGACAAAACAAAAAAGGAAAAAGAAGACCGTCGGGATGGGGATCAAAACGAGTTTTTGAAAGAAGTTTTAAAACCCGATCCATTTCCAATTCCGGTTCCGACAAAAGAAACCAAAGAAAAAAAAAGTGCTGGAAAAGAAAGACTCCAAACTTCTTTTGAAAAACAACCAAGGACAAAACTAATAAAAGGGGGACCCATTTTGACCAAGGAAAAATATGGGGTGGTTATGCAAGGCATAACAGGACCCTCCAAAGCAGCAGGGGAAGGATTATCAAGGGCTAAGTTAGGAGGTTCTAGTTCCTCCACACGCACAAACGAGATAGGTTTGGGAGGGAATAAGGCCAAATGGAATTGATAGAGCCTAAATATTAGGCCTTGATGCAACATAAAGGGAGGTGTAGTATTAGGGTTGAGAATGACAACTTCATGGGAGTCTTTTCTAGGGAAGTCAACAAAAAGAAAGGGAAGATGAGGATCATCTTGTGTCACAGGTGATTTAAAAATGACAAATGGTAAATGTAAAACACCTTGCATCTACCTTCTAAAGTAACATATTTCATAATTGCAAGACACACCTTGTCCTAGGGTTTTGGCAATGCCTCATGGTTGAAACTCGACTACTTTTTAATCGGCTTATCATTACCTTTGAAGAAGGCATTGAGACTCTCCAAGTCTTATGTTTTGGTGTGTTTTTTCTATTTATTTCCAACATAGGAGAGGCCCATCACCTTACCAATCACTTCCTCATCCACTTCGAACGAAATGCCACCCATAGTGACCTGCCTATCCTTCCATGAACTAGCAAACTGGGTTGACAATATCTCATCATGGCCCACAAGATTCTCTAAAAGTGGCACCAAACATCCCTCCATATAGATATGCCAAGCTATGGGGTCCTTGCAATACTCCTCATAGTTATCTGGCCCGGTCCTCACCTTATCATCTCCCATTGCAACCCACAACACATAGGAATTGGCCTAGAGAAAAAGATAGCCAGAAAATGGATAGCCCATTGAAGAATTTACCCTTTTTTAAACAATCATTACTCTTACGATTGGAATAGTAAGGAGTAATAAAATAAATTTTTCATTTACATGCTTCATCAATCATTCCCAATGGCGTCAACACTACGGGGCCATAATCATCACTTAAGAGCCAAAAATCAAGGCAATAAGAAATGAAACTTAAATTTGGATAAATATCCACTGTGCCAATGGTCTTAATGAAAGTACACATTTCCCTAGGCCAATTAGCTATGGGGGGAAGATTTGAAAATTTTAAGTACATCTCGAAAGATCTTATGCAAATCATTAGATGTCTTAAATTAGAATTATTAAATAAACTGGCGATGAACATCACATTACACACATTTCAAGAGATTTGATAGGATATGTAGTACACTTGAAAAGACAATCCATAAAGACCAAGGACCCCACCATACATAGTTATGAAATAATAAAGGCACGCAACCACCCGGTTTAAAATTTTCACATCACCCAACCAAGACCTCGTCATCGAAGTTCCCGTCAAGTAGTGCCACTTGTACCCATGATAAATAACATTGTCAACCATCATTAAGTGGTTATATTCCTTTGCTCCTTGAGGATTAATCCTTATATAGATGTCGGTAGTGCTTCGAGCCTTTTCCAACACTTGCATGAACACTAGGTGGAACCCAAGTTGGCTAGGCCATCAGCCACCCAGTTGCCTTCCCTATAGGTATGAGTCAAGTATTTCCTTTCAAATTTTGAGATTAATAAATTTATGTCAAGTAAAATATCCTTGATGTTCCAACCAAGCAATCAACCAAAATTAATGGAGTCAATCACAGTCTTAGAGTCCCCTTCAATATGTAAATTTTTGATACCCAAAGTGATAGCAATCTCAAAGCCCTTGAGCAACGCCCTTGACTCAATCGTCATAGAAGAATGAATGTCAATTACTCCAAAAAACCCAACACCCAAGTTTCCCTTACAATCCCTTATAGCACCACTAATACTGGCTAAAGTAGGGTTCCCCTTGGTCGCACCATCAAAATTCAGTTTAAACCAACCCAAATCTGGAGGTTTCCAAACAGTGTTTTTCCTAGCTAGGAACCTAGAATTATCAAAGGAGTTGGTCCCAAGCTTAAGGTTCCAAGAATTTTCCATTTTTATCTCCCAATCAGTAGGGGCCATGTCCAATGGTTTCCACTTCAGCAAAGAGATACTTTTAGAAATAAGTATGGACCCAATGCCAAAGACTTCCTTGGGACTCATCTCAATGTCCCTGAAGATCCGATTGTTCCTTTCTTTCCATAGGAACCAATGGATGATGGGGGGAGTTTTCCTCCAGATTTCCATGGGGAGGGGGTGTTGAAAGGGTCCAGTCCAACCTTCAATAAAGGATATTAAATCCTTATTTAGGGTTTAGTGAGTAGACAAATTTTGGAAAGCTAGGTCCCAAACTTCAACAACATAAGGACAATGTAGTAATAGGTGGTCCACCGACTCTTCATTATTTTTGCATAACATACACCTGTTCGAGATCTAAAAGCCCCTTTTCCTTAGGTTACCTTGGGTTAGGATTCTATTATGACATGCCATCCACCAGAAGAAATTTATTTTAGAATCAAGTTTTGATTCCAAACCCATTTCTAAACCTTGCTCTGAGAGCCCTTGTCGGATAGAAAACAGTAAGCCGTTCTAACAGAGAGGTTTCCCTTTCTTTCCAAGGACCAAAAGAAATAGTCTTCAACATCAAATAAAGGGATTCTGTAGAAGGAAAGTAAGTCCTGTAAGAAAGAAGCCAAATGTTTTAGGTCAGGGAAAGAGGGAAAAATGAGCCAAGGTATTTTCATCTCCTAACACCTAGTGGACCATGAAGATAGTCACTTACATTCCTACCAAAGAACCGAATTAGGTTCTATCAAGTTTTCAAACTCAGAAAAGGGCAAGGGGAATCAAATAGCCAAGATTCTTCCTAGAAGCGAATACAACTACCTCTACCAAGCTTCCATCTCAAGCCAAATTGAAACAACTTGTTCATTTTGCAAATATTATTCCAAGCTAAGGGCCCACGAGGGTGATCATTTTCAATGCACCGAATAAGTGGATAGTTGCCTAGGTATTTGGCATTCATTATCCTACACTAGTCCTTATTATTCCTTAACTAGGCCCACCCCACCTTGGCAAGCAAGGATTTGTTGGTAGATTTGAATTTTCTAATTCCCAACCCTCCCCTAGATTTTGGAAGGCACACCTTCTCCCAACTGACAAGTGAAATTTTCTTCTTTTCCTTAGTACCGAACCGGAGGAAGAATCTCTGAATATTTTCAAATTTCTCAACAATGTAACTAGGTATTTTGAACATAGAGAGGAAAATAAATCAGAATCCCCTGAAGGGAAGTAGTAAGGAGTTACAATTTACCAACATGAATCAGAATCAAACCTTTCCACCCTACAAGCTTCCTCTGAATCCTTTCAAGAATAGTATTCCAAAAATTGGGAGTGAATTCCTTAATAGTGAGGGGGGGACCCAAATACACGAAAGGAAGTGAGACACTCACAAAACATAAAACATCAGTCACACAATATTGTAGATCAGGAGTGTAGCTAAAGAAATAGATCATACTTTTATTATAATTAATGCACTGACCTGAACAATCCACATAAAGATTGAATCAAATTTTCCATTTCGGCTTCCACAAATGAGGCTTTCCCAAATAACATAGTTTCATCCACAAATTTTTGAATGGTAGCAAGTTTAAGGGTGGAGGCTAGCTTGACACCCTTTATGGAGCCCTCCAACAACATACGAGTAACATTAATACTCAAAACATCAGCCACCATTATGGAAAAACATGGGGATAGGGGGTCCCCCTGTCTAATACCCCTCCTAGCTACAAAGAAACCTTGGGGCACACCATTGACCAGAATAGAATGCCTCACCATGCTAACACATTCCAAAATGATATTGATAACTCTTTGATTGAAGTTGAACTTATCAAGGACTTTGGGAATAAAGTTCCACAAGACTTTATCATAAGCTTTAGAAATATCAAGCTTAAATGCCATACTAGAATTATTACACCTATTCATAGAATGTAAAATTTTATGAGTGGTAATAACCACGTCCAAGACATGGTGACCCGAAACAAATCCTTTTTGACTTGGACTTATCATTTTATCCAGGAGGGGCTTCAAGCGGTTCACCAAAAATTTGGAAAACATTTTATAAACAATGTTACAAAGGCTGATGGGATGAAAGTCAACCATGGTCTATGGTTCCTCTATTTTAGGGACAAGGGAAATGAAGGTGTGGTTTAGCTGTTTGAGCAATTTTTCAGAATTGAAGAAATCCCTTTTAGCCAGAGTAAGGTCATCCCCCACAATATTCCAAAAGGTTTAGAAGAAGGCCGAGGGGAAACCATCAGGACCAAGGGCCTTAAAAGAACCCATACTAAACACAACATACCGTACTTCATCAGTAGTAATAACCCCCATAATAGAATCATTATCCTCCAAAGAAATAGGAGCAGGAAGGGGTTCCAACAACAAGTCATCCAATGCCAGAATGGGAGCCTCAGTAGGAACCAATAAAACCTATTGGAAATGGTTAGCAATCAAAAGACCAATTTGAATATGAGTAGACACAATATCCCCTACCTCATTTTTCAACTTTTTTATCTAATTTCTTTTTCTATGTTTAAGGTCTGAAACATGGAAGAAAGACGTATTCCGGTCCCCCTTGGTCAACCATTTAATTCTGGATTTCTGCTTCCAAAATATTTCTTCTTTCTTCAAGATTTTCTCCCATTTCATGTGCTCAATCCTCTCACATTGACCATTATAATACTAGTATCTCCTTCTTCCATTCTCTTTTGTATCATACTGAGATTATCCGCTACAATTTTTTTTTGATGGAACACATCCCCAAAAACCTACTTGTTCCATCCTTTGACCATATTTTTGATGTGTTTGAGCCTATGAAAGATCCTAAACATAGAGGAACCATGCACAAGAACATTCCACCAAGTAGAAATCTTATTCCTAAAATCTGGATGAGAGTTCCATATAATCTCAAAATAGAAAGGGAACGATCCAACATAAGTGTGTTCCTTTAGGATCAACAACAAAGGATAGTTGTCTAAAATAGTCTAGGGTAGAGCTAGTATATTAGCATTATGTAAGGAAATCCAATTGGGAGAAAAAAGGAATCTACCAAGGCATACCTAGATCAGACCAACTCAAAGGAACCTATTAGACCAAGTAAAAGATTAGCCATGTAAATCAACATCCAGCAAGACGATACAATTCAAGAAGTCATCCAAATCAAACATGTTGTCAAAGTAATCAATTAGTCCCCCACACTTTTCTGAGGGGTAAAGGGGGGAGTTAAATTCACCAACCACTAGACATCATTCACCCTTATTAGCCAAAATCCAGTTAGAGATTTCTTGCCAAAAATATTTCCTCGCATTCCTAATATTGGGGGCATAGATGTTAATCAAAACCCAAGAACCACCGACATTGGAGAACTTGACACCCAAATTATTTCTGCATTGGAATAGTTTAGAACCAAAAATCCTAATGGGATTCCACATCACAAAAAGTTCACCTGAAGACGCATCCACATCAGTACATGCAAAGTGGGCATTTAGCCAAATATATTTAGGAATAGGTTCAAAATTGGTTTTATTCATCTTGGTTTCTTGTAGGAGAAAAAAATCAATCTTGTGTTCCAACACATAGTTTTTCAAGGCCAACTACTTGTGGGGGCTATTTAACCCTCTCACATTCCATGAAATTACTTTCATTTTGAAGTTTTCTTTGAGGACACTTCCAATGTACTTTGTTTACCTATCACAATTTATTTTGTTGTCTCTCTATTCTTGGTTAGCCGTTGGTTGGGTCTACCAAGTTTGGATTCACTTCCCACATCTGCTTTCTTTTATTTACCCTTCTCAGGAGTTGACCAAAACTCTTCTTCCATATTTTGCGCTAGAGGCTCAATGACCATCTTAGTTAGTTTAAGAAGGGGTGTATCCTTCTTTACTCCTTCATCCCGAATCTCACCTTCCTCGACACCCAAAGTTTTAGGGGAAGGAAGCTCCTCCATAGTAACCTTGGGTCCCAACACCACTCCAGAGTCAAGTAGCGGGGAATTACACACCATAACACTATTGGGAGAGGAACCATTGAGATCCAAATCAGAGTCAATCGATACCAAATCATACAACAAATCCATTAGTATCATGGGGTCAACAAGCCCAAACTTAGTCGATGACTCAATGATCTTAAGGATATCAGATTCAAAGGGATAGTCATTAGAGGGAGCCTCCACCAAAGGTTCACTAGAGCTGGGGTCTTGTCTAACCATGGACTTGCAATCTATAATAAGGTGGTTTGGTTTAGCACAATTCTAGAAATAAATAACAACATTCTCATATTAGACTTGTTGAGTCCAAGATCCGAAAATTGAACATTGCTTCACAGAGTTTGGTAAGGTCTTATTGATATCAATGTTGACATAGAAGCGAGAAAAAACTAACCTAGATATGGATCTGTTGATAGATTATGAGGTGATGAATTGGCCCAAAGAATCACCAATGCTTTGAAAAAATGAGTCATCCCAGTACTCCAGAGGAAGACTAGGGAGACACACCCAAATAGGATCTGACTTGTTGAGATCAACAACATGGTTGAATCCCAGCTTCCAATGGCATAAAGACAACCCATGATTTCCATAAACCTAGGGACCCGAAGAGAGCACAAAGATCAAGTCCTCCTCGACCGTGAACTTGAAAGGTAATAGCCTATAGACCATGGTGTAGACACTCACACTACCCTTAAAATTCCATTTCATAGAATCCCATCTCTTAACCATATCCATAGAGGGCTGCAAGGATAAGAAATTTCCACCCACCGATTTCTCCATGGAGGAACCAATCTTATTGCTAATAGCTTCAGGGATAGAGAACTCAATACTCGCGACAGAGATCTCAGTCCTAGGGAAAGGAAGTGGCCACTTAGGAGTTGGGCTTGTGTTGGTCAACACGTCTTTCCATCCCTTAGACAACAGAGTTATAGGAATCAAATGCACTTCGACAGTAGGCAGGCAAGGAATCATGGGATCCCCAGTAGTAGACAACACATGAGAGACCCCTGAGGATGACACTGCATGTTCTATGGAAAGAATCTACTCAAAAGGGGACATGAGGGGACCGTGGGGTATCCCCAACATAGAGTATACCATGTGCACAAATAATTCAAACCAGAGGCGTGGGAAAAAATTGTATCCATGCTATGGATGAATAGTTTAATATTTGATTGCATTCAACATGTGTTTATGTTATGGATGTTGAACTATTATCTTTTGTTCAAGGAATGTATTAAAATTCCTTTCGGTTATTTATCAAAGATTATCTGATTGGAAATGCAATAGGAATTTATAAGTAGTGTGATAAGTGTTGTTCTTTAAAAATGATACAAAATCACATATCAAATTCAATACCATGGAATACAATATAAAATATAAAATATCACAATTTCATGGAATACAATATAAAATATCAACAACTACAATTTGGAATATGATTCATGAAGTGTAATATAAAATAAAATATCATGAAGTGCAATGATTCACAATGTCATGGAATACAATATAAAATATCATCTACTATAGTTTGGAAAATGATTCATGAAGTGTAGTATAAATACCTAAAAGTTGGTAATTCATTTCCATTTCCTAAATGGGGTCAAGGTCCTGAAACCGATGTTCAACTTGAGATAAAATAAAAGAGTCATCTTGATTATGAGTCCGATCTTCATTTTCTTTTCCCTACGTCGCAAATTCAATATTCATTGTGTCACTGTCATTTGTCCCACTACCAGTGCCAATAGTACTAGTGTCTAGAGTGTTGCACATCCCTCTTCTTTTGCATATGGACCTCCAGATTGTGAGTTACCTTTCAAAAGGAAAGGTTCTGACATTATACATAGCTCCTTTCATCCTCAAGCAATTTTCCAAATTCTTGTCTAGCTTGTTTCTTAACTTTGATTTTAAAAATACAAATAAACTGAAAACTCTCTCATCCTCCATTGACCCTAATATAATTGTTTGACATAAATCAACAAGTTTGAAATATTTTGATATCGAACCATGCAATATTTCACTCTGACCTAAGTTTTTCCAAGCCTTTTTTATTGATCCCGATTCAAAGGAATTCTCCATGCCCATGGAATCAAACTGGTCTATCATACTTCTTACAAAATTCTTACACTATTTTTTAAGCTTATCTACATTTATAAGTCCTATTTTTTTCTCATTATATTTTTCACTTCTCGAAAAGTGTTTGATCAAGATATTTACTTTATCATGAAAATAGGTTGGTGAATCTCAGTTTACCCAAAATTGAGGATACACAATACCCATGGCTTCAAGTATTTTCTTGTCGATGGAATCTATGATAAATCTATGAGGAAATACATTTTGAAATTTCCTTCAAATTAGCACTAATAGATTAAACAATGTCATCAAAAGCTCCCTTTGTAACAGGTACTTCTCTAATAGAGCACATGGTTGTCATACAATGGTACATTGGTATCTCAAATCTGCGTACATAGATACATAAGTTCCCACTTGCACTAAACTATAAATAATTATGAAGCTGATTCAAATCAATAATTTTTTGCCAGATGATATAATTTGGGCTTTTAGAAGTTAGATTTAGATATAGATGATTGAGGGCCATGCATTTATGTCTACGTAGTTTGGCATATTCATTAATATACATAGTTCTATCTTGGGCTTTCTTTACAAGATTGTTCATTTCATCCAACATGGGGATAAGACTAGCTAAAGTCAAGAGTGTCTCTATATCACTTAACCTATTTAAGAGGTCAGGAGATTTGTCTACTGTGTTGTGATGCTCATACATTATTCTAATCAAGGATTGATATTTTGAAAGAACTCATTACACTGGTCCATGTAGGGAGATCCGTCTGGTATCAACATCCTTGAGAAGCTTGTTTCCTACTATTATTACCTCAGCAAAATTTTGAATTTTTTTGAAACGTTTGGGACTTTGACAAAAGTATGCATAGAGCTCATGGACTAGATTTCCAACTTTTGATATTGTAGGAAACTTGCTTACAATTCTAAATGCTAAATTCATTATGTGGGCCATATAGTGAATGCCAAGCATGAATGGTACACAAGTAGTTTATAACTTTGTGAAAACACCGTTCCTATTACCTTGAATTACTACAACTCCATTAGCTCCTACACACACCAACTTTTTGGCAATTATCAAGTCATCCATACCTGCAATTTCATTCAAATATTTCCTTACTAGTTCAAATAGATTTTGTGATATTGAACTGTCCTTTATTTTATGAACACAGAGAAGATGAGCTTGGAGGACATGTTGTTTTATAGTATACAAATGCATACAGACCCAAGAAGTATTATCTACCACAATAAATTCATCTAAAGATAATGCAATGAAGTTTGACTCTTTTACTTTCTCCATTAAATATTTATTTTCCACTGTAGCAAGACGTATTTCCCATTCCCATCTAGTGTTTACTAACCAATGTGCACCATGAATGTGAGGAAAACCCAAAAAAGAATAAATTAAAATATTTTGGGTAGTCTGTCATAGGATTCCCTCTGGACAAAATATGAAAAACAACACTCATATGAACAGTTTTTGCCAGTTGTGCTCCTTTCATTGCTTTTCCAAATTGAGCCTCAATTGTACCTCAACATGTAGAAAGCTTCAATATTCTATTCTTATGCTCTTCATATTTTGTGGCATACTTAACATGAAGACATTCTTCCTTTGATTTCCATCGTATAATTGATTGTTCCATTCCATTTATGATTTGTTTTTCATAAATTTTATCGATACAATTTTCTATAGTGTCAAGATTTAGCTAAGACTTCTTGTATCTTTTACATTTCCAACTACAAATCATACACTTTCATTCTATTTGAGGTTCATCTTTGTTTTCTTTCTCCACTGGTACAATGAGTGGGTACTTTGACACCCGATCAAGCTGAAAATTCCTTGTCATTTCCCACTCATGCCCACTTTTGATTTTCCTTTCCTTTTCTTGCTACCATCATCAGCCAAGTCAATTATCTCATTTTGGCTAACCAAGGTACCCCTTGGAACATCTTCTATGGTATTTCCATCCTCATTTGACTCATTTAACTCAATGACAATCTCACCTTGACCTTTCAGTGGCGGTGAGGTATTGTGAATGCATCCTTCATTAATATTTTGTGGAAGAGTTGATGATGTAGCTCCATCTTGATTTGATGGATCAGAAGCATTGATAATTATAAAGTAAGACTGTATGGTAACTCTACATTTTGGGAATTTCAATGGCCTCTCAATCCCTTCACTACCTTGAGGATTCTTACCCTTGTTGCACTTGCTGCTTGACATATTGATCTCTCACTTCAAATAAAAGCTGGGAAAAAATGTCTTCTTCTTTAAGAAGGATAGAGAATATAGATCCCATTACCTACTCAATATCATCTTTAAGATTGAAGCAAGAATGGAAAAAAGATAAAGAAATCTTATAACACTATGAAGAAATGATCACTCACCTTTAAGTCTAGGTTTTCATTGACTTGCTATTTGTTAATGCAGGAATACCTATATTGTAAGTTTGTAACTTGCCTACAATCAACTTCAAGGTTCCAAGTCCAACTTCTGAATTAAGAGCTCACAATCTCACAACTAACAAAATATGCAAGAATAAATGATAGTTTCAATTGCATTTATATCAATCCATATTTGGCAGATTCCGTGAGATTTTTAAATGTTATATTAAAAATTTGGTGAATCCCGTGTGATTATACAATGATACGTTATAATTTTCAAGGCGATTATGGACCTACGATTATCATGGAGGTGTCATGATGATTTCCGAAATGTGTCATCAAATGTAATATTTTTTTTATGTTATTGGCGAAATGGGTCCTCATAAGAAACTATTTATAAATTTTAATTGGTAAAATGGGTCCTCACAATAAACTATTTGTAAATTTTAATTGGCAAATATGTAGGTGATTTATTACATGCTTATGAGATTCTAGGCAAAAAAATTAATTGATCCATTTGAAGTGCGTAGTTTGCTATGGCGAATAGATTACTTAAATATGCCTCATAAAATAAATCGATGGAAAATGGACATGCATTGGACTGATAATTCATAAAACCTGAGTGATTTGGCCACCCTATTGGGTGCAATTAATTCACCAATTTTGACTTGGCCGGTATCTAATATTATCCAATTGGTGAAGATTCACCACTAAAGGTTTCTCTGGTTGACCAGATGCATAGAATAAAAAATCTATTATGGGTTAAGGCTTCATCTCCTAGGCTTTATGTCCTAGAGTTTAGGGTTTAGAGTTAAGATGCTTAGAATAAGAAATGTATTATGCAGGTTGAGGATTAAGGGTTCATCTCCTAAGCTTTAGGTCCTAGGGTTTAGCAATTAGAGTTGACAAGATGCTTAGAATAGCAAATCTATTATGGTTTAATGGTTAAGGGTTAATCTCCTAGGATTTAGGTCCTAGGGTTTAGGGATTAGAGTTAACAAGATGCTTAGAATAGAAAACCTATTATGGGTTAAGGGTTCATCTCCTAGGCTTTAGGTTTTAGGTTTTAGGGTTTAAAGTTGACAAGATGCTTAGAATAACAAATATATTATGGGTTGAGGGTTAATGGTTCATCTCCTAGGGTTTAGGTCCTAGGGTTGGGGATAGGGTATAGAGTTGAAATGATGCTTAGAATAACAAATATATTATAGGTTAATGGTTAAGGTTTCATCTCCTAGGGTTTAGGTCCTAGGGTTTAGGGTATAGAGTTGAAAAGATTCTTATAATAAAAAATCTATTATGAGTTGAGGGTTAATGGTTAATCTCCTCGGATTTAGGTCCTAGGGTTGAGGGATAGGGTTTAGGGTTTAGGGTATAAAGTTGAAAATCCTCTTAGAATAACAAATTTATTATGGGTTAAGGGTTAAGAGTTCATCTCCTAGGCTTTAGGTCCTAGGGTTTAGGGTAAGAGTTGACAATATGCTTAGATTAAAAAATCTATTATGTGTTAAGGGTTAAGGGTTCATCTCCTAGGCTTTAGGTCCTATGGTTTAGAGTTGACAAGATGATTATAATAACAAATCTATTATGTGGGTTAAGGGTTAAGGGTTAATCTACTAAGCTTTAGTTCCTATGGTTTAGGGATTAGACTTTACAAGATTCTTAGAATAACAAATCTATAATTGGCTAAGGGTTAAGGGTTCATCTCCTAGGCTTTAGGTCCTAGGGTTGAGGGTTAGGGTTTAGGGTTGAGGGTATAGAGTTGACAAGATTCTTAAAATAATAAATCTATTATGGGTTAAGGGTTCATCTCTTAGGCTCTAGGTCCTAGGTCTTATGGTATAGAGTTGACAAGATTTTTATAATAACAATTATATTATGGGTTAAGGGTTCATATCCTAAGATTTAGGTCCTAGGGTTGAGGGATTAGAGTTGACAAGATTCTTAGAGTAACAAATCTATTATGGGTTGAGGGTTAATGGTTCATCCCCTAGGCTTTAAGTCCTCGGGTTGAGGGATACGGTTTAGGGTATATAGTTGAAAGTATGTGTAGAATAACAAATCTATTATGGGTTGAGGGTTAATGGTTCATCCCCTAGGATTTAGCTCCTAGAGTTCGGGGTTTAGAGTTGACAAGATGGTTAGAATAAAAAATCCATTATGGGTTAAGGGTTCATCTCATAGGTTTTAAGTTGTAGGGTTTAGAGTTGACAAGATGGTTAGAATAACAAATCTATTATATAGGTTGAGGGTTAAGGTTTCATCTCCTAAGATTTAGGTCCTCTGGTTTAGGGATTAGAGTTGAAAAGATTCTTAGAATAAAAAATATATTATGGGTTGAGGATTAAGGGTTCATCTCATAAGTTTTATGTCCTAGGGTTTAGGGATCAAATTTGACAAGATTCTTAGAATAAAAAATCTATTATGGGCTAAGGGTTAAGGGTTTATCTCTTAGGCTTTAAATCATATTTTTAGGGATTAGAGTTGACAAAATTGTTATAATAACAAATCTATTATGGGTTAAGGGTTAATGGTTCATCCCCTAGGCTTTAGGTCCTAGGGTTGAGGGTTTAGGTTATAGAGTTGACAATATTCTTAGAATAAAAAATCTATTATGGGTTAAGGGTCCATCTCCTATAGTTTAGGTCCTAGGGTTTATGACATAGATTTTACAAGATGCTTAGAATAAAAAATCTATTATGGGTTAAGGGTTCATCTCCTAGGCTTTAGGTCCTAGGGTTTAGGGATTAGAGTTGACAAGATTCTTAGAATAACAAATATATTATGGGTTGAGGGTTGATGTTTCATCCCGTAGGATTTAGGTCCTAGGGTTGAGGGATAGGGTTTAGGGTTTAGAGTCGACAAGATGCTTAGAATAACAAATATATTATGGGTTGAGGGTTCATGGTTCATACCCTAGGATTTAGGTCCTAGGGTTCAAGGTTTATAATTGACAAGATGCTTAGAGTAATAAATCCACTATGGGTTAAGAGTTCATCTCCTAGGCTTTAAGTCATTGGGTTTAGGATTTAGGATCTCTAGGGTTGACAAGATGCTTATAATAAAAAATATATTATGGGTTGAGGGTTAAGGTTTTATACCCTAGGATATAGGTCCTAGGTTTGAGGGATAAGGTTTAGGTTGAGCTACCCTTAATCTATCCTCTTGAATATTTTTAAGTCATTCTCATAACAACCCTTAAGCCATCCTCTTAGAACCCCTTAATTCATATTCTCTTAGGTCCCCTTAATCCACCCTCTTACATCTCTTTAAACCATATCCTCTTAACTACACTTAAGCCATTCTCTTAGGAACCCTTTGATCCATATCATCTTAGGTCCCCTTAATTCATCCTCTTTCATCCCCTTAAGTCATATCCTCTTAGGTACCCTTAATCCATCATCTTGCATCTCTTTAAGTCATTCTCTTGACTCCCCTTAAGCCATTCTCTTAGGACCCATTTAAGCCATATCCTCTTAGGTCCCCTTAAGTCATCCTATTGAATCCCCTTAAGTAATTCTCTTAACTACCCTTAAGCCATCCTCTTAGGACCCCTTTAAGCCATATCATCTTAGGTCCCCTTAAGTCACCTTAGATTGTGTACACTTAAATCCATTCGTTGAGCATCCCCTTAAGTAATTTCATAAATATATTTAATCATTTTTATTTTATTTCTCCCACATTGGCGGTGAGTAATTTTTCATTGAACAACTCATTCCAATTAATATAGTAGATCCAATTTTCTAAGAACCAACTCATGACATCACTTGAATTTGTAAGGAATTTCTAAGATCTAATTTTATAAATTTTAGTAAATTGTTCTTTTCTCGAATAAATTAGAGTTAAATGTCTCATAAATCATATAGTTACTTTACTTACATTAATTATTTTTGTAGGTTCCCATCAAGTCGATCTACCATGATTTTCATTGTAAAAAAGTTTTATCATATAAATTTTGTAAATATCAATTTGTGGACTTGAACTAAAAGTGGATACGATTTAATTGTATTTATATGCACATATGTTTCATCATGTTATAGTTGCATACATTAAATGATTTTTTGATGTATGAACTTCAATTAACTTATAAATCATATTTTATATTGTTTCAATTTTATCTTATACATTTTTTATATGTCAAGTATAGATTTTTGTTTGGTGATGTATATTTGCTAGAATCGGAAAATAGTTAAAATTAGGCCCTTAATTTATTATGAGTATGCTCTAAACTATAAGGAATGTATTAAATTTTCACCTAACCATGTGATTTTATTGAAATTTGCAAGTTAATCATTTAAGACATCTAAACTTCATTCAACAATGACATCTAAATATATGCAGTTTGATTCTATACAAGAATTTATAGTGAATTATTGTAAATGTAGATAATATATATATATGTGAGTGCATCTAATCACCATAATAAACATAACACACATCCGTGAGCAAATTTAAGATCAAAGTATATTAAATTCCACATGAAATGCTGGATATATCTAAAGCTAGTCTAGAATTTAAAACATGTACAAAAATGTATCTAGAAAATATATTAAAGTCAACTCATATAAATAAAAAAAAGCACGATCATAATGTATAATTTATGTGAAATGACATGGCACATATATAAATAAAGCTATATATAGTCTATAAAACAAAACTATCTAAATATTATGATGATGAGTCAAATCAAGTCTCCTCTTCATTCCTCGTGCACTAGATGGACATGTATCATGTTGTAGAAGAGTAGAAGAAACTTGAAATTAGATAAAGTTAAATAAATTTTGATTTAGTTTAACATAACTAATAAAATCATTAAATTAAAATTTTAAATCTAAACATCCGTATGCATAGATTATCATTTGATGATCTAAATATATTAGCACATTTACTTCAATGGATGGTATAACTGTCGATTGAGGATAAAATAATTGAGATGATAATTCCTAGATATTCAAATAAAGCAAACAATCTATGTTAGAAAATATTAGTGCTAAAAATGATTTTCATCGAATAGGAAATATAGTAAAGTTTAGTACCTCTAATGACATGGCCTCATGGTCACAACCCTAATCAAGATATTTCCGAACACCTATAAGGATACTTATATCATCCTACATATATGTACATATATATGAAACATGTATATATTTAAATTTAATTTGAATTTGAAAACTTAAAATTTTATCATAGTACATCTAGTGAGTTTTCAAAGCACATGTAAATTTCAAACTTCTAGATAACTTTTAAAAACACGCACCAGAGATGACCCATGCACAAAATTTGATGCTGAATCAAGAGCGCTCATCACACCTTGTGGTTGGTCAGTCATGGATATTGCATGACATCCCTGTATAGATACAATATATCATTTTAAACACATGTGTACAATTTTGAAAGTTAAATTAGATATGGACATAAATTAAGATATATATCGGTTTACCTGACCATAAGGTGTGCCCACTTCTACAATTGTCGATGTAAAACAAACACAATCATATCGAGATGGCCTCTTATGATGATGAATCTACACCAAACACTTCTTGAATCAATATTATATATAATTTAATGTTATTATTTACATGAATTTTGTACATTTCAAAAAAAAAAAATGTGCCTTGAAAGATGTACATACTTGTGTAGGATGATTGTCGAAACATAGTAAATCCTAAAATGATTCCATTGGTGCTACAAGTGCATTTGAAGTGGATGCTTGAGTATGCCCATGGAATGGATGACTAGTATCATCTCCTCCATTCTCTCTATCACCCACTTCAACTACCATGTGGGTAGTCTGATCAATGAGATCTCCTGAGAGAACTCAATGCTCCTAATGTCAACATAATTGTCTAGTGTTGATCTGGAGCCGGAATACCAAGAGATGAAGGAGAAAAAATTAATGGAATCAAAGCACATCGCTAAGGATTGACATGTGCTCCTAGTTTATTTTGGGGCATGCCATACCCAACTCCCTGAAATGACCTCATATCAAAATTGTTGGGTTTTTTACCCAACTCAAACTCAACCCATAATTTTCTCAAAAAATAAAGAGGCATCTCACAATTGGCATGTGGTGAAGTATCAAAGACCATCCACCATCTATCCCAAAAATGTACAACTATTTGTGGTTACCTACACCATTTAATTAAAATTCATTTTTTATTGGGTGGAATTGGTTGGTTTGTATGGGGGTTAATGAAATATTGGGAAATGGTTTGATTGCTAGTATGTAGGTCTTGGATCTCTTTATAAGATAGTCTATCTACATAAAATTGTCTCCTCTCTTCTCTCCATCGATGGAAACTATCTAGATCCACATTTCTGGATCGAACAGAGTCAAATTTTTTTTGCATCAAAGATACAAATCATGCTAGATGGGGGGAATGCTAGGCTCATTTCATCCAATTGATATTTTCTTGAAGGATATTTAAATTTGCATTTATCTTTTCTTGTAATTGAGTTTGATCAATTTTGGGACCTGGGGGGTTAGGAGGTGGAGAGGGTGGAGGTGTGGGGTTTTTTGGTGGCGGGCTATTATGTGGAGAGGATGGATGTAAGGTTTTTTAAGGTTGGTCACTATGTATGAAATCCTCTATAGTAAAGGCTTCATATAATGGTAAATTTTCCTCCATGATGAAAGTGCAACTACATGTTAAATAAGTAAAAAATATATATCAACAAAATAATTAAATAATGTACATGTAATTTGAACTAAAAACACATTGAACACACAAATTCAAAATACATCATTTAAAGACACATTCAATTTAACATTAAAAATGTAGAACATGAATTTAAACTAATTTATGTTCTAGAAAATACAAACAATTCAAGCCTCCCGTAGAAAATACATTAAAATATACAATTAAAGTTATGTACCCAATGTGACAATCAATGAAATAATAAAAAAATATGAATCCAAACTTCCCTTCTCAAGCTAATACTAGTAATCTCCCACCTTCATCCCATATTTTTGCTAATAACCCTAAAGAATGTGATAAATCATGTAGCAATTGCAATCCACACAATCTAAAATATCTCTTTCAAATTTTATAATTTTCTTGAACTCTTAAAGACATCATCCAACACTTTCCTTAAACAAAATATTACATTGTACCTATGAATTTCAAAAGGTCAGAGACGAAAATTGAAACACACATTTTTCTATTGCACCTATATAATTCCAAAGAGTTAGTTGAACCTATATCATGCTATTTGTAACTATACATAGTTCGATAACTTGTTTGAATGATGTGACATGCATTTAAGAATTGTGATAATTATTAATTATACCTACTTAATTATAGGTCCTAAGAGGGGTAATGTATTGAACCATGTATTTAAATTTGGAGACACCTATCTTTAAGTATATAAAAATGATAATATCAAGTGCATGTTACTAGTGAATTTACACACTAAAAACTAGATAATGTAGGTAACTCCTTTGAGGTTAACCAACGATAAGAAATATTTAAGTTTGAGTTGGTGGATCCTTATCACAATAATCTATTATAGGTGTTTTAAAATGTGTTATAGATCACCATAATTTATTCTATACATTTTGTAGATAAATCTATGTCTAATATGATTTGAGTATAAAAAAATGGATTTTCAAGAAGACCTAAGTAGTGCAATAGAGAAAAAAGGGACCTATCTAATATTAAAAAAGTTGAAAGTGGAAATATTCTAGGAAGATTAGAGGAAGAAGATGGATATAAAAAGATATATTGCTAAGAAAGGTGAGGATAGAATATATGCATTAAGTTCAATTTATAATAAGATCTAGAGCTTGTGACTTGATTATAAAAAGGGACCTCTAGCTAGATTATGTGAAATAAATAAATAATATTAAAAAGTGTTCTCTACATACATGATCTAGTTTTACTAATTAAATTATTGTGTCTTTAAAAAAAAAGTTTAGATTTGAAATTTCTAGTTGGATAATCCCTAATTGGAGGGCCTTTGACCTTAACTACATGGATATTTAATAAACCTTAAAAGAAAAAGGTGTGAAATACAAAAGATTCTAGTCAATATTTAATACTTGTTAATATCCTTGAGTTTGTACTTAAATGTTCCTACTTTTTCTATTATTGTATGTACAAGGTATTGATGGAGACTAGAGCGGTATTAGGAGTATGTGAAAATAGTGGAGGCACATATATTAGTGTTGTGATGTAAGAGCTAAGAAAATAGTTATGAATGGATTGGACAAATTATGATAAGTATTGATCATGGGATGAGATAGAGGGATAGTAAATAGATATATGAGTAGATGTTGTGGTAACATAGTGGTTATAAAAGTGGTAGGATCAAGTAGGTGTGGGCACAATTCTAGAACAAATGAAAGCACTAGAGCAATATTCACAAGGAAAGGAATGTAACAATGGGGTAGGCCATATGATGGATTAAAGTTAATGGGAAAGGTGGTAGTATCCATGAAAGTGGTATAATTTCAAGTTTGGAATAGGAGGATGGGTTGGAGAAACCGGGTCATTAGAATGATTAATTAATTTAATCTAAGATATTATAGAATTTATGTATGATTAAGACATCCCATTAACATGTCTTATAAAAGAGATTCGATAATTAATTATGTGATGAATTAAATATCAATTTTAGGGTTTAAGGTTTAGGGTTTTAGGTTTAGGTTTTGTGGTTTAGGGTTTAGGGTTTAGGTTTAGGTTTTGTGGTTTAGGGTTAAGGGTTTTAGTTTTTAGGTCTATTTTTTTTAGTACTTAGGGTTTAGGGTTTTGGTTTCTAAGTATAGGTTTTGTGGTTTGTGTGGTTTAGGGGTTTAGCTAAATTAGGTATATATTTTGTCATTTTCGATTTAGAATTTAAAGTTTTTAGTTTAAGTTGATTTTGTTTGTAAATACAATATAAAAATGATAAAATGAACAAACTAATTACAAACAAACCCTAGTTACAAACAAATAAAAACTAATACAATTTTAAAACTATAAAATGAACAAACTAATTGATGATTTTTGTTTGCAAATACAATTTTAAAACTAATTACAAATAAAATAAATAAACACCAAATTACAATTACAAACAAAAAATGAAATATATAAAGCCAAAAAATACAAACTTTATCAAACCTAGAGGTCGATGAGATCATTGGCCTTGACAAGAGGAGGTGGCAGCTGAAAGTTGGGGTGGTACAAGTCCTTGAAATGCGTATGTGTTGCTCTTTGTCACTCTCAATCACCTCTGAATCTGTAGGGAGAAAATGAGGCGACAATCATTTATTTAAAAAATAAATACCTTTTTGAAACGAGTACTTGTTTTGTAATGCGTACCTATTCTAACAGGTACCCATTTAATAATTCATACCCATTATAACTTGTACCTATTTAATAAAGCCTGCCCATTATAATTGTAATACCCCTCCATTTTGCTTCTTGTGCGGTTTTCTTTATGCTATGTTTGGTTGCAGCTACTTTGATATTGGATATATTTTGTTATGATGTTTTGATCGCTATTATTGAGCGACAACTATATTATGTGATGTGATTTGGTTATCTGAGGCTTTAGTTTACATGCGTTAATGATGTAATGATGTTAGTAGATACAACATGTGATTTTATATGAGATTATTGGATTATAATGGAAGTGTCAGTTTTGATGATTGTATTGGTGAAGAGGATAGGTTCACATCACTTGTTTGCGAGCGCCCTGCGAATCCATGATTTCTCCTTCATGGTTTGTATTATATGCTGGATATATTGTATGATGTTGTTTACTTGGTTTCAAGATTGCAGGTACATGACATCGACTCCACCTGGTTTCACAAGTTTGAGTGTGTCGATCCAACGGTTAAGTTGAACGGGAGATAGTAGCTAGGTAACATGTGTCAAGTCTACGCCCTAGCCTTAGTGTGTCATCAGCTTTGGTTGTTGAGTCATAGTTTACCTCATTTTAATATTATTTGATTCTGAAAGGTGCGTATTATTCAATCAATATTTAGAATAATTGCATTTAAATCATGTTGATGGTTATTTAATTTAAATTATGCAATGTGGATAAAAGTTTATATCTAAATTAATTAATTATATTTAATTAATTAAATTTAATCCAAGGGGGTTGAATTTAGTTATTAAATAATTAAATTAATTAATTAAATGTGATGCAAGAAAATGAAAGGAAATAAAATAATTAAAATTAATTTTAGAATTTAATTTCAACTTGTGGAATTAAATTAGAAATTGTAATTAAATGTTTATTTGGGAAAGGAGTTTCAACTTTGCAAATTAATTTATTATTTGAAATTGCATTTTAAATTGAAAGTGGGTTTTCGAAAATTGAAATTAATATCTAATTTGCAAGCAATGTGAATTAGGGTTGTAAAAATTGAAAATTGAAATTGAAATTGAAATTAATATCTAATTTGCATGTAATGTGAATTAGGGTTGTATTAGGTATTTTTGATTTATAAGGAATGCATGTTTTAATTTTAGGGCAAAAAAAAGTCTTTAGGAAAATTCATTTTTACAGCAGAGAAGAAATTTTGGGAAACTAGCATCAAGAAGGGTTTGAAGAGAGTTTTGATTGGAGGAAAGATTGTTGCATTTGTTGGGTTTTGGATTGGATTCGTTGGATGATTGAAGGAAATTTAGGAAATCTTTGGAGGAGGCTTGCATCAGAAATTCATCTTTCCTATAGCTTCTTGAACCAGGTTTTCTTCTTTGTGTTTTATTGTTCTTGGTTACTTTTAAAATAATAGTGAATTAAGATTTGTTTGTTAAATCTGTTATAGAAAAGAAATTTGTAATTAGAAGAAAAGAATTAACTAAATTTTAAACTTTTGTTTTATGTGAAAATTCTTTAGTAAAATTGTGAAAACCTTAGTAGAATTTAACTGATTAGAGAAAATGGATTAAAGGAATCGGTGTTGAAACTATGTGAAATTGTGATGTTCTCTGAAAAATTTGCATAATTTTACTTCTAAATGAATGTTTCAGAAAAATTTCTTCAATTTATTTAGTAATGGAAATTCTGATTAAATATATATATCATATACTTACATATATATATATTTTAATTAATATATATATACACATATGTAAATACATATGATATATATAATTATATTTTACTGTTATAAATTTTATTTTTTTTATTCCCCATTGTCGTCCGTACGACATTCATGGTTTTGGGTTGCAAACTGAAAATTTATTTTAAATAAAATTCGTTGTGTTTGGGGGAGGCTTGGGAGGCGCTACCTCCATCGTCGCCCCCATGAGGGGACGACTATGGAGGAAGGGCCTCTGCAGCCCCCTCCCCTTTCCCTGCACTATCAATGTTTGTGGGGGGCACCGCTGCCATTGGCAGCGCCCTCCACACAATGTGTGGAGGGAGCGCTGCCCTTGGCAGTGCCGCCCCTCATTGCTTACGACCACCCAAGGTTTGGGGTTCGACTGTGCTAAGCACAGCCGCCCCCCAAACATTGGGGCTTCCTTTGGTGGTTGATGGAAATGGTGAATCCGGTGGCTCATCCGCCATACCCTTGCCTAGTTTTTTTTTTAAATGCGAATTTGCTTGGTTCGGTCTTGGCCGCCATTCCTTAAGGATTCTTAGGGTTTGGTGAATAATCCTTGGTTTTTTAATAAAAATATTAATATGATATTTTTATTACAATGAAAAGTTTTAATAAATATTAAATATGGTTAATTAATAAAATGGATATTATGATATAAATATATATATTTATCATTTGAGTTAGTGGGTTAATGAAATGAATCAAATGGGTACTTTGTAAACTTGTACATTTTGAAATTAAATTATAAAATATTTTAGTTGCATTTAAATAGTTGGATAGCATAGACAATTGGAAAATTTAGTTAAGGAATATTATTATATTTTATTGGGATAATGTAATCTTTTTGGTTATTGTAAAACCGATATATTTAATGTATAAATAAAAGAATATATATATATGTTAATATATATAAGAATAGTTAGGTTATGCATGGATGGCATATTGGGTACATTTAACGAATATATTACATAAGTAATTAATATGGAGAATATAAGCAGTATTTCATGTTGCGGTATTCAGACGCATGTAAATGAGTTTTGCATGGAGTTTTTAAAAGATAAAGTTGAATGCATGGTAAATTAGGTAAGAAAGAAGATTTTTTTTTATACATTGAAGGAATTGTAGGTATAAATAGGAAATTGATAAAAGATATAGATTTTGGATAAAAAGATTTAATATAGTATTTGCAATAGTTTTATATTGTATTAGAAGCAAATTTAGGAAATGATTATATTGCAAAAGGCAAATATTTATTATGTTTTATTTACTTTCATAAGGCAATTTAATCTATTGTGAATGGAATATTAAAGAATACATGTAATTAAATTTATTAATATATATATATTTGGTGTCTATATAATATGGAGTATATATATATATATATATATTAAGTGTAAATTCATTATCGTATTTTATTTTAATAAGATGCCTGCAATATAGTATTGAATAGAGACTTTAAAATGGATTGATTAGTGTATGTGGGTAAATAGATAGAGAAACGATATTTTATTATATTAAAGTGATTTCATGTTCTAAATAGGAAATTGAATGAAATGTAATATTTGGTTAGGAAATGGAAAGAGTTTACTTGCATGGATTTGTGTTGATTTAAAAGTAAATTAAGAAGTTGTTTTCTTGACGAGGCAATCAATTATTTTATTTATTAATTTCTAGTTAGATTAATTGAATCATTGTGATTGGATTATGAAAGAGATATGGATTTAGTATATCCAAAAGTAGTATCTTCCTCATGATTATCTTAAAGGATTTAATTCTCTGTATTCAGTTAGGGAAGTAAGTCTAATTGTTTTGGATGTCCAATAAGGAAAGAGGAAATATGGTTATATGGTTAGTTCAGTTAGTCTAGGTATTGTGCCTTTGACTTTGTCAACATTCTCTATTGAATGATTATGGATTTAAGAAATCCAAATACTAGATTTGAATTAATGTCTTGAATGCTTCCATAGCTAGGTCATCATGTTGTACATTGGGATATGGGATTATGTGTTAGTCCAAATTTGTAAGTCTTCTAGAAGAACTTAGTGAATGAGGGTTGTCGAATATTTATGTCAACCAGTTGTTCTTCCCTTGTGCAGTGTATGGTGTCTTTCAGTTATTACCCGATTTTCATGAACGGGGATGTTTTGTACCTCCTGAGAAAGGAGTGGACTATGTATTTTGTTGCCTCCAAAATGGTTGGAGTGAGTTCTTATATTTGTTTCCTCCTTGAGATGGAGTGGTTATGATTCTTAGGTTGTATGCTCTTGATATTCCCTTGGTGGTTGGTATTTGTATACGTGTATGGTTCTCTGAACATAATTGGTCTATTCTATGTTTGGAAGTAATGTGACCTATGTCAGTGATATTAGTGTTGTACCTGAGTTGTATTTGTTTAGTTCATTTGTTTGGTTATGTCAATATGAGTCTGCCTTTGGTTAGTGATTGTAGATCTTTGTCCATGTTATGTGGTTACTATCTCCTAGCATGGGGGGTGGGCCTTCGGGTACCACATGGTTGGGTGGAACATGCACCAAAACCGTTGGGTCCCCCTTGATCTTCAGTTCTTGGTGGCGAGACATCCAGATGGACAGCTCGCGGTTCTTAATGTATTTTCTTGCATTGTAATATTTCAGATTGTATAAGTTATTTTATCCCTCTTATGTTTATGAGGTGAGATTATGTAATTGTTATACTTTTGTACTATTGTCTCATTTTGGGAATGAGTGATGTAACTATTGGATTAAGTTAATGTTTATGAGATTGTATCTTGGATGTTCATCTTATTATGTTATGTGGTATTCTTATGATGTATGATATTTATTTCATAAAGTTTATAATGCTTTGGTTATGTGTAAGATGTATGTGTGGGTTTAAGTAATCCTAACCTTGTAGCCTTAGAGGTTGTTGTTAATTAGTAAGTGAATGTGTATGTTATTGCACTTTATAAAAAAAAAATTGGTTCACTTAAGTCGTTAATTACAACTCCCTTTAAGGTTATTTGGCGGGGCATTACAATAATGGGTACTTGTTTAATATCATGTACATGTTATAATAGGTACCTATTTTGTAGAGGGTACCTGAAGCACAACGAGTACACATTCAGATTTAGGCTTGAGTACTTGTTCCTAAGTGGGTACCCATTTTTTTAAAAACACACACATTTTGTGTGGCTCTATTTTTTTGGTTAAAACTTCCCCTCTTCGTGGACCGAACTTCTTTCTTTTACCCCCTTTTGGTTTGTCATTTCCATGTGCCTACCTAGTTCTTTGTTCTTTGATAGGTTTTGAGTGTTCCCCCCTTTTCTTCACTCATGATTTGTGGTGTACATTCAATTATCATGACCTTGTCTATGGAAATATCATAGTTGATTGATATATTTACCTTATTTATCAAATCTCATGAAACAAGGTAGAATGGATCACCTTCATATTGTGGATCTAGGATCTTAAAAATAGGATGTCAACTATCTTTTTCTATCTCATAAAATATTAGTGGGTCCAATAGAACTAAGAGTATAATATTTTTAATGGCTAGTACCTTAAGGTTTTTATAGCCACAAAGTGTCTCTTTAAGATGTAATGTTTGTCTAGTCATAACACATTCTATCTAAAAGGGATAAGGGAATAAAATTGGATGCAAGATTGTAATCATGAGGGTCATTTAGTGTAGCTTTTAGATCCATACTTGTAATTTAATAAGGTACCTAATATCCTCTCCTAGATAAGTTTCCTTTTTTTGGTAATTTCTTAAGTTCAAAGAAAAATCTTCGATCATGTAATTCTATATTTGGAAAACTGCGATCGGGATCAACTTGATTAATTTATTCCTAATGATGTTGGGTTATATATGATTTCAATACTTAAATTCAATATGTAACATGCCCATTGTTCTACCTAGAATTTTTTACTATGTTTTACCCACAAGTGAATAGTTTATGCATCTAACATAATGAGTAATACAAATTTTATTTTATTTTCAATAATAAATGCACCATTTGAAAAATAACATTTCCAAACTTTTCCATTGCATAATCAAAGAATAATTTCAATAATATAAGTATGATTTCACTTTACATAAATATATTCAAGATAACATTTCACATTTACAATTTTCATATAGATGGACACATGATTACATACATAGCTTCAACAAGCTTACATGAACTAGAAATACAATTGGTCCAGAATGTCCTCCCAAATATTGGCTGCCAACTACATGAGGAGAAGCATCACTCAAGAATTTTTCCGCCAACCATGGATTTACTGTGGTCCCTCTCACATCTACCAAACTTGGTAAGATGGCCCTCCCTTCGATGAATAGATTGGTTTGGTAACCTCATCCTTCATATAGCCTTTCCCAAGCATAGTGATGTGTCCTAAATATCTAGAGCTATCATAAAGTATGCTTCTACATGTATGATATTCCCAACCTAGAATGTAAATTGGATCACAGTGAGCTGATAGTGTAAATAGTGGCTACTAACACTACTTTGGCCAAATATTTATCACCTAGTACTTTGAGTGATGGTCATCTATTTTACCACAATAATTTCTCAATTTTTATTGACCATTAGTATTCTATTCTAAGGTTATATCCTCTCCCTTGGATTATCCTAACCCTAGGAATAACCTTTCCATTGACTCACATTTAAATGGAATTAGTACTTACTATCTCAGAACAACTAGATATATTATGCTATGCACCTAGAGTATTGTCATACCATGGATAGTATTGACAAGCTTCATATAGTATAAATAGTATACATTTATAGAAAACCAAATATAGTATAAATATCTATATAAGTATAAACCAAAAAAGAAATATTTCATAAATTAAATACAAGAAACAACCAAGAGACATGTAAGCATATCCAAGCATCATAACACACATAAAATACAATCTTTCCAAACATGACAACATAATAAACAGTCTTTCCAACATAATAACAAATGGGTAGAAATTAACACACCTATTTAAAGCTCCAACCAATTATTCTTCCCTCCTAGCTTAATGGCTCAAGCTCACTTGCAACTTCCTTTAGGAACAACCCAAATTCCACTACTAGCCTCTCTCCAAATCTCTCAACAATACTAATGCAAATCAACGAAACAAATCTCTAACTCTCAATATCTCAACTCACTAAATCTCAAGCTCACAACTCACTTTGTATAGAAATACAACATAATAAAAAAAAGGTAATCATATTGAAAAGTATAGAAAAGGGTAGAATGAGCACCTCTATATATACTAAAATGTGAGCAACCAAACGCTACAAACAAGCTAATACTTTTGCTACCTTTCTATTCCCATACAACAACTCATCAAACTAAATTACAAGTTTGCAACACATAACAATCCTCACCTTTCAAATGGCTAAGTCAACTTGTTTCAAGGGACATAGAGAATTTTACCGAGCAAAAGAACAACAAGATTCTTAGAAAGTTTCCTATTTGGTTTACAAATTGAATTTCTTTTTATATTTATGCCAAGTTTACATTGACTAAGTCTCATGGCTAAGATATTTCTTTTTCAGACTTTTGCACAGTAAAAAAACTTCTTGTGCATTGTATTTACTACAACATTGGTCCCACATTTCATAAACTGGTTCCCTTTAAGATAGCATGAGTTAGACTATTTCTTAATTGCTTAAAACTACTTTCACTTCCTTTTGCAATGTGTACATAGCAACACTTATTTCATATGTGCCTCATAGTCTTTGTTGACTTGGTCTTTTTTTGCTTTATGTGTAGGTTATACTATACAACACATTACCAAGGAAACACTTATATGCTTCATGCTTCATTTAAGTGCTTTACTATTATCGGCCATAATGCTATGCATTACACTTTAGAAGTATCTATAATGATTATCATTTATATATTATATATATAATATATATAATATATATAATATATATTTATATATATCCTTAGTAATATATACATATATATATTAATATATATTCATTTCACATGGTTATCGAATACATTAATTGTCGATTATCAAACATATATAAATATTTATTAATATATATGTAGCTATATTATTTTATACACACACACACACACACACACACACAAACACACACACACACACACACACACACACACACATATATATATATATATATACATAATATTATTTTGATACCTTTATAAAAACACTCATACTCTCATATCCATCAATTGACATATATACACAAAGTGTATATATATGAAACCTTAGTCCAATCGGTATTCCCACATGAATAGGGGTAATCCATCCATGAGCATGCATAGGTATGTCTACCTACGTATATTCATGCGTATTCACTCACATGTATGAGTTTATCATAGACACGTACATATATCTCATCGACATAACAATAAACACACAAGGAATTCCACTCAACATCAAGACTTAATCACATCCCTCAATCCAAACACTCATAAAACAAGATTGCAAACCAATACAAACATTCACAACCAAAACTAAAGATCACTTACCATTTACCCAAATTGAATTGAATCAACTAAGAACAACTAGGGTGTGAGTGTGTGAATGCTCAGTAAGGCTGAATTAAAGGTTACCAAACCAAGTTCTTCTCTTGAGTGATACTTCCCCTCTCTTCCAAAGGTTTGATCTTGTTCCTGCATCCAGCTTAGTACAGCATAATAGTAGTTAGCCGATAAAAACACATTCGTATGCATCACATGTATTTTATATATAGAATTATTATAAAACATTAAATAGAATAAAAAATTCATTCATCATATTCTATCAGGATTCATATATAAAGCACATTCACATATATGAAAGTAATTTTCCAAATAAGGTAATAGTAAATAGGTAATAACACATAGAGTGTAACATATTTCCCCCTTGTGAATCATCGTCCCTAATGATTTTTAAGTATCAAATAGGATCATAACATAAAGAACAACATCACAAAGCATTACATCACAAAACACCATTGTTTTCAAGAGTTTTTAAAATCTAGCAAGACTTATGGAAAATTTTCCTTCATTTCAACATAGTCTTTCCACTTGGCATAATCTTCTACATACTGATCCCATTAGACCTTGCATTGCAGAACCTCCCTATTACATAAGTGGAGTTTACATGTTTCAAGCACCTTGAGAGGCTCGATTTTTACCAACTTTGGGTCTTGTACCTATAAAGCATTCCAATAAATAACATGGTTATTTCTTGGTATATACTTCTTAAGACATAAGACATGAAAGATGTTATGCATCCTAGCAAGATATAGCATTGAGGAAATTATATACATGACATGGTTGATTTCCTCAAGAACCTCAAAAGGACCTACGTAGTGCGAAGCTAGTTTGGATGACTTTACAAACTTGATAGAACTTTTGTGAGGTTTAACTCTCAACAAAACCTTATCCCATACTAGAAATTCTTGGGTACCCATTTAGAATCAAAATAATGTTTTTTCCTCTTGTTATCTTTTGTTAACCTTTTCTTGATAATTCCAAATTGTTCCTCCATTTTTGATAACATCTCTAGCTCAAGGCTTATCCTATCCTCTAGCTTATCAAATCTTATAGGATTTTGACACTTCCTACCATATAATGCTTCAAATGGAGCCATATTGATTGGATACTAATAGGAGTTATCATATGCAAACTCTACTAGAGGTAGGTAATCCTCCCATTTGTATTGTTGGTCCATGCAATGCATCCTTAGTAGCTCCTCTAATACTTGGTTCACCCTTTCAATTTTTCCATCTGTTTTTGGATGATAAGCAAAACTTATGTTTAGTTGAGTCCCAAGTGAAGTAAATAAGGTTTTACAAAATCTAGATGTCACATGAGCATCCCTATTAGAAATGATCTTATTAGGAATTCCATGCAATCTAAATATCTCTTGAATAAAATTTCATGCTATTATAGGAGCTCCATCAGCTAGAGTCCCTGGTATGAAGTGAGCTACCTTTCTAAGCTTGTCAACCACTACCAGAATGGCATTGTGATTATTCCTTGACATTGGGAGACCTTGCATAAAATTTGGATACTAATAACTTGTCACTTAATTTTTGGAACTTCATGTGGATACAAAAGACCCGTAGGATGATGATTCTCTTCCTTCACTGTTTGGCACTCTAAGAAACTTGCTACAAATATCGCTGCATCCCCTTTCATACCCTTCTAAAAATACAATGGATTTATATCACCCAACATCTTGGCTACACTAGGATGTCCTGAATATGATGCATTGTGAACATTTTTTCCATAGCATGCTCCTTAATTCTTGAGTGTTAGGTACATAAATCCATCCCTTAAATATCAATAAACCATTAGGTTCAAAGTGATATTATTCATACCTACAATCTTGTAGATTGTTCGAGAGTGCTTACTTGAATAGTTCATAGAACTCATCACCCTTATATTTTTGCAACACTTGATCCTTGAAATCAGTTTAGATTGATATCATTGAGGAGATATGCCTCCTACAACTTAGGGCTTCGAAAAAATGATTCTCCTTCCCCTTGATATAAATGATGTTGAAATCATAATCAAATATCAACTCCAACCATCTCCTTTGTTGTGCATTCAAATTATGTTAAGTAAACAAATAATTTAGACCATGATGATTAATCTTCAGTTCAAATGGTTTCCCAATAGATAATGTCTCCACATCTGTAGATAATGTCTCCACATCTGTAATGCATGGAAAATTTCTGCTAACTCCAAATCATGCGAAGCATAGTTTTGTTCATAGGGCTTCAACTTCCTTAACCCATAAGCTATGACTTAACCTTATTGCATCAATAATCCACCCAAACCTTCTCCTGAAGTATTCGTAATAACTACAAAGTTACCATATGGATCTAGTACCTTCAATATCAGTGTTGTGGTCAAATTTCCTTAAGTTGGTCAAATGCTGCTTGAAATTTCTCAGACCACTCAAAATTATTCCCCTTCCTTTGCAATGATGTGATGCAAAAATCTATTCTTGAATTTTTTTGCAAATTTCTTACAGTAATACTCAGCCAAACCCATAAAACTTCTAACTTCTGGTACATTTTTGGGCACCAACCACTCTAACACAAATTTTATCTTTGTTGGATCAACCAAAATCCCATCAGCCAAAATTACATGACCCAAATATTGTACTTCCTTTTGGAAGAAGGCATACCTCAAGATTTTTCCGTATAGCTTATGCTCCCTTAATCATTGAAGATCAATCTCTAGATGGTTGAGATGTTCCTCCTCATTCTTGGAGTATATTAAGATGTCATCCAAGAAGACCAATACAAACCTATCTAAACAATCCCTAAATACATTGTTCATTAGGTTCATGAATGGTGCTAGTGCATTCGCTAGCCCAAAAGATAAGACTGTGAACTTGTAATGACCGTATCTAGTCCTGAAAGCTATTTTGAAAATGTCTTCATCCTTGATTCTTAGTTGGTGATATCTTGAATGTAGACCAGTCTTCGAAAATAATGTCGCTCCTCAGATCTGATCAAAGAGATCACTGATACATGGCAAAAAATACTTATTCTTTATTTTTGCTTTGTGAAGCAACTGATAATCAATACATAAGTGCAGTGTACCATCTTTCTTCTTAACAAAGATCATTGGCTCTCCCCAAGGTGAAACACTAGGTCTTATCAATCCTTTAAACACAAATCTTCTTGTTGTGCCTTTAACTTCATTAATTCAATTGTGGTCATCCTATAAGGTACTTTCTATATAGGTTTTGATTGTGGTACTATGTCAATGGAGAAATCAAATATCCTCTTAGGAGGCAATCTAGGTAATTCTTCTAAAAATACATCCATAAATTTCCATAAAATAGGATATTTCTCCATATCTATTTTTGTAGATTCCAACACCTCACCTTCTTCAACATCTTGGGAGTCTTGAGGTATCTAATATACTACATCATCTTGATAAATGAAATCCTTTTATTCCTCAAGTTTAAACCTTTCTTCTTTGGACTATGCATCTATACTACATATATCTATCGTAACTTAACCTCTCTAGGTGCTCCTTGCAAAGGAACCCGATTACCTAGATCGTCTAAGAATTCAACTATTTTTGCATGACAATCTACTTTGGCCCTATATTTCCATAACCAATTCATCCCTAAGATGACATCATAAGAACCTAAGGGATCTAGATAAAAACCCACTTTCATTGAGAAACTTGAAAGTTCAATCCTTGCTTTGAACATATATTGACTTAAGCTCTTGTCTACTTTGCATATTCTACAACCCAAGAATTTTCCATGTAGCTAGATTTTCTAGAAATTTGAATAGCTATTCTAGGAAATAATTTTTTCTGTGGCACCAATATCTATTAAAATTGAAATGGGAATTCTAGACAAAGAACCTAAAACTTCTACTAGAGTAATCTGGTACTCCACTTGTCGATTATCCACTGCAATATGAATCATTTGTTGGAATGCACCTCTTTGAGATGGAAGAGAGTTACCATGTGGTTGTGTCATAGATGGTTTTCTTGGACAATTACTCACATAGTGATCCCCACCACAAGTATAACATCCCTTCGTTGGTCCCCTCCTTTTCGCAGGTCTTCTAGAATTACTTTCATTTCCACTAGTAGTGCTTTTTTGTTGAAATTATTGTTGTTTCCCCTTCAATATCTCCTTGGCTCATTCCAATTATTCTGGGGTACCTTGTCCCCTTGATTTTTATTTTTTTTCCCTTCACTAGGCTTCCTTGGAGCTTGATTGGTCTATACCCAGCCAAACTTTTTATTTCTCCCTCAGTAGTTTGAGATAGATTTAAGCCTTTGTTCCTAGTTAATAGCCTTCTTGTACACCAATTCCATTGTAGTTGGACCGTGCATTTCTACCTCACCACCTATTTGTACATTAAGACCCATGATAAATTTATTTATATAAAATCGCTCGTCCTTTTGGTACATAGGTACGTACTTTAGGAGTTGAGTGAAATTTTCCCAATACCCATTCATTGAGGAGTCACCTTGCCTCAAGTTCTAGAATTCAGTGAGATTTTGGTCATAGAAGAGTTGGGGCAACCATCACTTTTAGAAAATATCTTCAAATTTTCTCTAGGTGAGACTTAAGGAACTAAGCCCAAGCTTCATTTTCTTATTCATCCACCAATTGGATGCTTCACCAACCAATTAAAATTCTCCCCAAATGGCTTTATTGACCTTAGAGTAATTTCATATTTCAAAATACTTATCCATCTCCATAAGCCATGCTTCCACCACATCTCTAGTAGTACTACATTCAAATTTTGGTGGTGTGATCTTTATCATGTCATGTGATAATTCACATTCCAAATGCTTCCTTTTGGTTCCCTCAGTCTGAGATTGTGACTTATCATTCTCATGATCACTAGATTGAACGTCATCATGGGAATTCTCCCCTTCTTCCTCATTGTTGGGAACTTCCTCTTCATTATTTGGGACTTCTTTTTCCTCTCTTTCCTTTCCCCTAACTTCTTGTTTGAGGTTTCCTATTCTTGCTCTAGTTTCATCCATGATAGCCAAAATGTGATCCAACTTATCTTTGGAATTCTTAGCACCTTGACCTACTTCTTGACTTCCCCCAAAGTTAGTTCTTGTCCTAACCATTTTTCCCAAGAATAGTTATACCTAGGGTTTCATTTTAATTAGATCTATGAAGGTATTCTCAATGTTAACAACATTCCAAAATATCTATCATTCAAATAAGAAATTCTATAAAAGAACTCATTCAAAAATTTTACCAAAACATGTTTTTCATTATAATAAAAAAGGGTTTCACTTTCCTTGAGTTTACATAGAATGAATATTCAAATAGTACAAGGGAGATAATCCCTCAGATTCACTTTCTGATACATAACTTCACGAGGTATAACCCTAAGATTTTTTCTCATATACATCATCAAAAGGGAAATAACCCTTTGATCTATCCTTAGACACAAATTTTTGAGGTACATAACCTTATGATTCATCATTTGTGGCTTTTAAAATAGCTTTCGATAAAGGAATAACATAAGGATCCCTAAATATCATTACTAGACTAAAAGTACATTCCGAGGGAATATACCTGGAAAGTGGTAAAGAGTCTGACTTGGCTAGGGAGACAAAAGGTAAGAAGTTGAAGTTGGTAGCCTCTCTCATCCTTCTCCTCTCTTGATTGATTCATGAAAGGGCATGACTAAAAGTCTCAGTATCACTCAACCAAATGGAATTTTCATAATTGATTCCCTCAATGATTCAAAAAAGGGCTTCTCTTTCCTTGGCCCATAGGTAGCACTTTTTGGCCTCCTATAATGATTTTAAAAACTAAGCCCTTGTAGTTGTGATTCAAAGATTGGACATCTAACCTGAATAGCTATCTCAATCATCATGAAGGTGCAGTTAACTTTTCAACCTAGGGATGTAAACTTGAAATGGGTCAACACACTATGTGCACTAGGAATCCAAAGTAGCCATATTCATCCTACAACGAAGAAAGAAACAATGCTGAAAGTAAATTGCTTGGAAGGAAATAACATAAGTGCTGAGCATCAACCAATAACTATACTAAGCTGAAATACATGATCAAAATGAAAATTTGAGTGAACAAATAGGAAACTAGTCTGTCTGCTTTGGCTGCAGGAACAGTCACATAATGGAATTCTAGTGGTTGTAGGAATAGACAGTGCCAAAATCTTAACTAATTATTGAACATAAAATACTAACTAAACTAAAGGATGAAATAATTACCAAGTGGGCCCTCTTGGATGAGTATCCTCTAAAAAAATGTAAACTTAGATGCAAGAACTTACAACTTCATTTTATTCATTAGAAAATATGAGTACAATCAAGCACCATGATTGTATTATTGAAAAAATAAGAATGTGAGTACATCATTAGATTAAGCAACCTCCTGAGAAGGAGCATCCGAGTCTTATTTATAGGAAAAGAAGCCACTAACTAATCACCTAGCAAGGAGGTCAACTCCAACAGATTTAGAGGATGCCACTTTAGGGAAAGCATAGAAAGTGGAGAGGTGATTACGCATGCACAAAATATGGTCAGGAATGTTTGCCTTAACACAAATTTAGCACATCAGTAATGCTTATATTCACTCAATAGACAATTAAGACCATTTCCAAGGTACTTATAATTTTGATTTGAATGAGGAATCTCCTCCCATTGAGAGTATTCCCTCCATTGAATGATCACCTTGTTGACTGATATGACAAATGACCAGCTAGTGGAATCTTCCTTAATTGTAGGCCTTTAATTATATCCGCATGAAAATATTAGTATGCACAAAAACTCCATATATGTAACTATCTTAAAGGGACATTCATTAATCCACATGTAAAATTAACATAGATAGTTCATATAGCATGTCAATGTCATTTGAAGGTTACAAAAATAAGCTTATGCCCAATGTTTATGGCTTTGAGGAAATATCATAAAAAGGTCAACATCCAATCATCAAAGTCTATGAAAACTGCAACAAATGGATAATAAAATCTACCAAAATTGAACCATAAATTGGACTCATCACTCCCCCCAACCTAAGGTTTTTTTGGTCCTCCGATAGAGGAAGAGTTGTTCCTTTGCTTGGTCAATTCCCTAAAATTTGCAACTGCCAGCTATCCTACATTAGTTATTCTTGTGCGTGAATTAGGGTCCTAATAGAACCCTTGTTGTTTGTCCAACCTGCTCCAAATCTGCCTCTCTTTAGCTATATCATACCGGTAATACCTAAAATTTGGCACAAGCCACAATAGGATAGGTGGCTGAAAAGTTAGTGGAAGCCAAAATTGTCCCTTTGTCCTTCCAATATGTATATAGCTATCAAATCTCTTAAGTTCTACAACATAGTTCTATGTAGAGTGAGGCTCAACTTTTTTTAATTCATCAATTAGGCTATTCCACCTTTGTGACAGGTATCTTATTACAAATTCCCCTATGGTTTTTGCTACCCACTCAAATTCTTTATAAATCGCTTCTCTCTTAGATAGGATCCTATTGCCATAGCTTGGTCGGTAAATAATTTTGTGCCAATCCCTTAAAATGTCTCCTGGATTTCTAGATTCAACCCTGATAAACAGGGGAGTGTTGGATTCAATTTGCCTATAAGTCCTGAACTATTTCCCCCAACTAATTTCAATCTATATCCAAGACATAAATGCCCTTAATTGGACATCTCTAACATACAAAAATGGATTCCAATCATGGTCTTTGGTCACAACATAATTATGCAAATAGAATTCACACAAGAAATTATTCATTTCAAGAGGAGCAATCTGATAAGCATTGAAAAATTCAAGAGGAGTCTTAATGGAAGGATTCAAACCTGAAACAATCCTTTCTAGTTTAAAAGAAAGATGCTTCTCCCTAAAATATAGACCATAGACCCTTGGAGGAGTCTTGCACTCTAATATCTGAGGTACTAAGGTTTCCATATTATCCACCTTTTTTTGTAAAGCAACGATTTCTTCATTCTTATCTTCAATCTCTTCATCTCTCTTTTGAATTTCCCTCTTTAGCCTCCATTTCTCCTTTTTCCATTCTTCTTCCCTTCTTCTTCCCTTCTTTGAATTTCTTTCCATAAGTTCATGGTTACCATGTGCATTGAAAAATCAAAGGGCTTATGTATTCCTACCAAAAAAATTTGTGGCACTTTCGCTTGCTCATCATATAGCTCCAGCTGTAGGGATTCTATTTGTTCAACCAATTCTGGTTGCAAGGGTGTTGACTATTCTCCTAGTTCTGGCGGCAGTGAATATTTTTCTTGCTCTTGCTCTTGCTATATGAACTCTTGGTTTTGCTCTTGCTGTAGGAGCTCCTAATTTTCCTCATACTCTTGGGTTTTAACTTGTTCTGTGATGTCAATAATATCTGCCAACGTCATGTTTGCTGCTTCCTCAAATATGTCATTTTCCCCGACATTCACCTGCAAAATTGGAGCTTCTATATCCTCCCATGATGTTTCTCTAGGCTTAGGGCTTCCTTCCAGAGATACACCAAAGGCTAGCTCAATAGGTCTTGATTTTCTAGGAGGGCTTTCATGTTTTTCTTTTGTTGCAGGAAGAATAGTGTTAGCCTTCTGTTTCTTAGAGCTTGGCACTTCTTTTTCTGTTGTTTTCTTTTTAGCTTTTCCCTTCCTTATTTCTACTTCCTTCTTCTATGCCCTTGTTCTCATTAGGATTCCAAGAGGAACATCATCATCAAAATCTCAAGAGGAACTTTCTTTGTCTAAATGCTTTGTCTTAGAAGAACTAATCTCTATGGTTTGTTTGGTTGCACGAGGGATTACACTAGGCATTGCACCAAAAGTTTAGGTCCCACGAGTGGCTCCAACATTCTTCATTATCCTACTAACCCTACGAGGTCAAGGCAAAACCCTAGGTCACAAATGCTCTGGTTTAATTTGATCAATATTCAAGAATTCTTCCCAAGTCATATCAGACACATCATGCAAAGACTTCTCAACTAATAATTTGATTAGATAATGGTGGGAAACAAAATTGTCCCTACCTTTTTGGGTCTCAACCACCATGATTGAAAGGTGGTATAACACGTTTGGCACATTCATTCTTCTCACATGACTCAAGTGATTCAAGAGTTTGAAGTGCACAAAATGTAGATTCAACTAGCGACCTTCATAGGTAATGTACTTCACAACATAAATAACAACTTGCTTCCATGGCTTAGGTAGAGAGGTTCTCTTTGCACCTTGTTTGTCCGCACTCAATGTAGGGTCACCAAGTTCTGTAAATTCAACCCTAGATGACCTGGTGTCTTTGGTAGTAGGGTAATGTTCACCGGTAGTAGGAAACCTTATAACTTATGCAATCCTCTCTTTAGTAGCTATGAATGCCAACCCTTTGACCATGGCCTTTCCTTCAGATAATGTCTGGGAAAATTCCAACACAACGTCTTCATTAAAACCATTCAGCTTTAGGAAATAATTGAACCACCCATATTTTTTGATCTCGTCCAGGAAAGGTGCATCCTGTAGTAATAAATCATGAACCGTGTGTTCATTTTGAATTATCCCACCTCCCATTGTTCATTTGTTTGTAATCAAACAATCAATCTGCAAAGTTTTCCTTCGTGCAATCTTCATCTGAAAGCTAAAATTCTCCTTCTTGCAATGTTGCTAAATTTCCAACGCTAATGTCATCTGAATTTTACCTTTTTGGCTTAAGATTATGATAGGATAAATACAGGCAATAAAGGAGTAATAAATGAAGGCTATGATCAAGAAAAGTGGTGGTAGTTGATTGTCATTTCACACATGTGAGCTTTCATGTCAATCAAAATTTAAATTGGCTCAATAATTTAAACCTTGTTGATGTGAACCAATATGGAATTCAAACTTTCCCCCCCAACCTAAATTTAGAAATGTGTCCTCACATGCGAGGTGGTAATGGCGATTTGACAGGGGCAAGGAATAATTACATGTTATGGAGAACGTCTATATTAACGTACAACAATTAAATGAATGTACTAAAAGACAATTAAGATATAAAAAATTGATGTGCACGTACCTAAATTCTTGGAAGATTTGTTGGGAAGATTTGTTGCAAATATAATTGAGAAATTACCAGTCACTTTTAAGAAATCATTTGAAAAATTAACGAAAGCGAAGTGGAATGAGATGAAATGGAATGAGGTGAAATGATGGTGATGGGATGGAAGAGAGAGAAAGGTGGAGATGGATGGGCAGATGGGTGAATAAGTGGACCCCCACAAATAGTGGAAGTCTTTATTATGACAAGTTACATACCCTAGTTAGCTAGAAGGAGGGACACTAGGTCCACTTCCTTCAGCTGCAGGAAGTTTGGGTGTTGCATGTTGATTTAATTACTAAAGGAATTCCTCCTTAGAAGTTGACTTGTGATACAACCTGAGGCGATGTCCATTGACAAGCAACTTAAATCTGACAGGATCAATGGTAGTGAGCTGAAAAACTCCATTGGAAAAGACTTCAACAACCTCATATGGTCCTAGCCACCTTGTTTATAATTTTCCTGCATTATCTTGATATCTTGAGTCATAGAGCAGTGCCCAATCACATGGCTGGAATTTATTATCCTTTATGAATTTATCATGCCACTTTTTTCTCCGATTCTGCACTACCTCTGTGTGATGCAAAGCTACCTTCCTCATCTCATCCAAAACATTCAACTGCATGATTCTATCCCTTTGTGCCTTAGAGATATCCATCCCCAAGTCTATTGCAATCCTAAGAGTCTTATGCTCAAATTGAATGGGCATCATAGCTATCTTTTGATACAACAACTCAAATGGAGTGAATCCTGTAGTTGTTTTCCAGGTAGTTCTCTTGGCCCAAATAGCTTCTGGTAGCCTGCTTGCCCAATCCTTTCTATGGATAGCCACTGTTTTGGTTAGAATGGCTTCAATTTCTTTGTTAGTCACCTCAACTTGGCCATTGGCCTGAGGGTGATAAGGATTAGACTTCTTATGCCTAATGTTATACTCATTGACCAGTGCTGTAACAAGGGTTGAAGTGAATTGAGCCCTTTGATTAGTCACTATCTCTCTTGGAACCCATACCATGTAAAAATTTCCTCATAAAGAAATTTTGCAACCTTATTATCTCTTGCATGCTTCATGGCCTTAACTTCTACCCACTTGGTTACGTAATTAGTGAATACCAAGATACAGGATTTATCTTTTGATGGAGGATCAATGGGTCCTACAAAATCCAAACCCCACTTATCGAATGGAGTGATTACTTCCTGGGGGTTAAGTGACATCTCATTAGATTTGGTTGGTTGGCCCATCCTCTAGCATCTGCCACACTTCCTTGTATATCTCCTTGCATCCTTGTGGACTGTGGGCCAGTAATATCCTATGTTCATAATCTTCATTTATGTCCTCCTGGTTACAAAATTCCCTCCACAGGGTTCATTATGACATTCATGCAAAATATCATGTCTCATCTTCCCTCAAACATCTCCTCATGACATGGTCTAGTCCAATGTAGAACAAACATCCAAAAATCCATGAGAAAGGAAAATATTTTTCAATGAGCACCCTCCTCTCTTTTGGAGAGAAGTGAGGAGGAACTCTCCCTATGACCAGATAATTAGCTATGTCAACATACTAGGGTGTCTGCACATTGATGAAAAATAAATGCTCATCAAGGAAAGAGTCATTTATGACTTGATTGTCCTTTGATGTAGTCAACCTTGAAAGAAAGTCTGCAACAACATTGGTCTTCCCTAGTTTATCCACAATGGTTATGTCAAACTACAACATCGGCAATAACCATCTTGCTAGCCTACCTGAAATTAGAGATTTATTCATGAGGTATCTAATGGTTGCATGATCGGTGTGCACAAAGATCTGGTAGCATGTTATGTAGTGCCTGAATTTGTTTAGAGCATAGATCACTGCTAAGATTTCTTTTTCTATCAATGTATAGTTGAATTCAGCTCCCTACAAATTTTTGCTAACAAAGTAAATAATATTTTCAATAGCTCCTTCTTTCTTTCCTAAGACTGCTCCTATAGCATAGTCTGATGCATCAGTATGGATGTGAAAAGGAAGCTCCCAATCAGGACCCTTGAGTATTGGAGCATGAGTTAAAGTTGCTTTCAAGTCAAAAAATGCCTTGTCATAGTCTTTTGTCCATTGGAATTCAACATCTTTAATTAGGAGATTATACAATGGTGTTGTTGGATTTTTTTACTGGAACCAGGTTGATCTTCTAATCTACCTATGGAATTTCCAATTCCAATCAAGGGCAGCTCGAAGGACTTGGGTCAACTGACAAGGATTTTAAAGACCTCCTACACTTTGGGCTCTGCAAGACCCGAGAGGGTGATCCCTTAATGTGTTTACAACCTCTGCACCATTATCATAAACAAAATTAACAAGAATAGATAATCTCACTTAATAGCTCAACACAACGGGATAATATTGAATAGAATTGGATATTCATCAACAATATCAACCATTTGGAGCATGAGATAGTCACAACAATACTTCAAATTAAAATATATTCATTGATTTTCAATTTGTAGCAAGCTCCAAGTGAACACAAACAAATACCAAATCTCACAAATAGGTACAACTTAGATCAGTGCCTTATTTCCATTGGAGGAGTCAAATTCACAAACACCTAAGGGTTCATATCAGATTCAACACATAACATACAAGATCTTCGATAAAATTTCCTTACAATATCACCAATATGTACCCTAACTCAATACTACTTATCAAATCCTTGTACAAAACATATCAACCTACAATCTCATTTAAGAATTTTAATTAATTTCTTGATTTAAATCTAAAAAAAGAATTGCACACACCACAACCGTGAGATGAACAAAATAACCCTTGATCACTTTATTCAAAATTCAAATATGCTTGTACACAAGAAAGACATGAGCTCAAATTTATCAGTTTAATTCAAATGCGAGTACTTTCATAAAACATTATATCTCCATGAATTAAAAACCTACAACAAAATTACTCAAAACCTAACTTACATTTTCTCTATAACTATCAGACTTTACAATTGATCTACAACTTCACCTAGACTCCACCAAAACTTTCTAACTTGCTAACCCGTACTTTTGGCCTTGAAATCCTTCTTATAGAAAATCAAGGAGAAAATAAGCATCAAGCCAGAGAGCACACATGTCACCAACCACTTGGACCGCTTTGTGACAATTCAAAAATTGGTCACAACAAATACCTCCCCTGGAGAATCTTCTTGTTCTAGCAGCAACAAATCTTCAAGAACTTCATGCTTAGATTGCCACCAAAACAAAACTGGAAATTGTTATAATTGCAACAGTCGATTGATTAACTGTAAGAAGATTATTCCTGATTTTACTCCTTAGTTAAATATGTGTTCACTGACAACTGATATTCCTCATCACTTGGCCAGTTAAAACCAATTACCTCATTTACTTTGACACTATAAGGTGTATATTTAACTACCACTTGGTTTGTCTCTCATTCAAAAGAATCAAGGAATGAATTGGTGCTGATAATTCTATCCATGCAGCTCACTAATAGATCAAAATATGAGTCATCACAAATTAAAGTAATTTGAGCATTGATGACCGTATTAGCCCGATCCTGCCATTGCTGAAGATACTTGATATTACCCTGCTCATCAATTATGTCAAGCAACAATGTGTCACTCCAATCATTAAAACTCTTTACCAATTCCTTGATCTTCCTACTCAAGTCATTTGGTAGGGCTTGAAAACCTTGCAATGACTTAACCATCACTTGTGTAGGTCTTAATGACTGGGGCCTATTATTGATATCAAATCTTGAGGCCTTAAACATTACATCCAAATCATTTTCCCTAGGGATCCACTTCTCAATTAATTGTATTGCTACTTCCTGATCCCTATCAATATTCTTTATTGCACCTAGTAATGAAGAATAAGAAGAATATACACTTGACAACCTATCATCAACCTTTTCATTCAAATGATGCAAAGCAATAGTAACAGTTTCCTTTTGTCTTGAAGATACCCTCTCCTCACTTACCTTCAGAGAGTTTTATAGCTCTGCAATTTTTTGCATTAACTTCTTCGTTGGATCAACAAAGCACTCTTAATACTCCTCAGTTGGTTCCAATGTGGGACTAAGGGAAGGAGTCTGACTGGGAGATCCTAGTGTGGAAAAAATGGGGGAAATAGGAAGCAATGACCTTGATGTGGAAGGAAATGATTTAATCACAGGAGCAATTGATGCTTCCCCAATCTGCCTGCACTTTAACCTCTCCACATCTGTTTGCAGTTCAATATTCCTTTGCTGCACCTTATTATACTCTCTAATCATAAAGTTATACTTTTCCATAAGACTCCTTTTTTCAGTTTCCTCTCTCTCTGTAGTCTTCTGTGCCAATTTGGCCACATTCACAGTTAAATTTGTAGCCTCTATGGTTGTAGTATCTGAAGCTCTTTTTTATTATTAACTGTCCCCTCAAATTTGGGTTAATGTTAGTTATACTTGTCTTTCTTCCTTGTGGGGCCAAAGCCCATATTGCCAAGGTTTCATATTCCTCACTAAAGGCAGAGTCTTGCAATGCTGCCTTGACTTCTTCTTCTAAATTATGGAGGGGATGTTTGGAATTCAAAATATCATTAAAATCCATTGCATCAGCAATATCCCACTCAAGTAGAATCAAGACACGAACTTGATTAACCAACTTTCTCCCTTCTCTTGGAGTGATGTTCCTAAACTCATTCATCATTTTAGTCTTCACCTCATCATCATTTTCCTGATCTGACCTATCAGACCTCTATTCTCTTCTTTTCTTGCACTTCTTCTGATACTCCTCCAACTTCATCCTCCATACCAGTTGCAAGAAGATTGGTGATTTCATAAAAACATCATCATCCAAAAATTCTTTACAAGCCTCCATCCTTGCATCCTGTACACATTTTCCCTTCATGTCCAAGTCTGATAAAATTAAATCAACTAGTCATGGAGGGGAAGGCATGGCCATTTGCATATCTTGGTCAATAACAATAATTTCATCCACCAAGTCCTCCTGGGACTATTCAATCCTTCACCTCTTGGGGTGTGGGGATGATGGTGGTGGTGAGGGACTCCTCTTAGGTGATGAATCAAGATCAATTATTTTTATAGCCCCAGGTTTTTTAAGATGCGAACTTGGTTGTTCATGCAGTTTCATTACCTATTTTCCTTTTATATCTCTTTCTTCTTCATCAGTACTGTCATCCCCTTTTCTCCTATAAATAGGATTGTCATCTGGAGGTTGGTAAGTTGGCCTTTCTTCAAATTGCCTCGTGGCTTGTTCCTATATACCCAAGTCCAAATCCAGATTTATTTTCTTGGTCATCAAAATACACATGATTTCCTTGAAATTCTCCATCAAAAAATCAATATTTTTATGATAAGGACTGAATTCCATCAATGGATCATATTTTGGATCCATCTTGTGTACTATAGCCAATAGCTTATCATAAGCTACCCATTTCTCTTTATTTAACTCCTGCTTATTCAAATCAAATTTAATTCTGACCAAGTCCTTATGAAAATTGAATTCATGAACAAACTTAGCACCTTTTATTCTTTGTCTAAACAGAGCAAAGAAACCCTTAGGATCATATTGCCTCCTAGGACCAAAACTTAAATGGCATAAATCAAAGAGTTTTCCAAAATGTACCCAACCCCCCTTTGAAATTACAAAATCAGACACCACCATATAATTAGGGTAGAAAGTCCCCTTACCCTTTCCAGTGAGGTTATTTTCATGAATGCATCCAATTTTCCACATGACCTTAGCAAATCCAATCCTTGGTGGCACATTATAAGGAAATATATGTGGGTTCCCCTGAAAACTATATACCCTCAAGATAGTGTTGACTGGGTATGGGATAATGTCACCCCAATTGTGGAAAATATTCAAATCAAGCCTCCTCCCCTTGGGCCTGAGAAAATAATGCAACTCTTGAGGAACCCTAGGTAAATTCACCATCAATCTAGGTCTTAGTCTTGATGCAAAGCAATTTTCAAACTGTACATAATTGGCATTAGCTCTATTGTATGAAAGGTTAGCAGTCCACACCTGTAACGACAACCTCTCTTCATTGAAAAATTGATTCAATCTCATTTTCTCAGAGAAAAACTCAACATTCTTGAAAGAAAACATGTGCATAAGCATAGCGTACCAGTAAAAGGGAATGCTTGTATCATTCTATTGCAGTTTCAATAACCCTTCATGTATCTTCTCAACTAGGAAAGAAGCAAAATCATATACCACAAAGAAATTCAAGTGTTGTATCTACACCCCCATGAACATAAACGCTATAGGAATCATTGTATTAGGGCTAAAACCCAAAATCTAGCATAATGAATAGAAGGTAGCCAGGAAGTGCTTGGAAAAACAATCCAATCTAAAAGGCTCTTGATCACTAGGGCTGATATGAACACTTTAACCTCCTACCCTGGCCAAATGAGGTGGGAGCATCTTAGCTCTGAAGAGGGACTTCATCTTCCCATTTCCCGTTTCATTCCTTCAAGCTCAATAGGGACCAAGAATTCGTTGGGCTCACTCAAATCAAAGACCTGTCAAAACTCCTCTTTGTTAATACTTAGCAAAACCCTTCCATTGTTATCCCTAACCACTCGTGTGATAGGATCATATCTTGCGACCACTACCTTGAGAAAATCAGCATTAGGAAACACATTTGGAACTACCAATTTCCCAATGTCATAAATACAACCATTTGAAAAAGTATGAGGCAAATTTATTTGTCCAAACCATAGTCTAAACATCTCCAAACCCTTAAGTGACACCCTAGCATCGGCTATATTAAAAAAATTATACACTAACCCCTCCCCAAGGGTTTTTCTCACATTAGGACCAACCCCCTCTTCCAATCATTTGTTGACAACAACAATTGATCTAGGAAATCATCATACAGGTTTCTATTCAAAAATTCAATCTGGTCGAAATGATGCTTTAATGGTGCCATCTTGAGGAAACTAGGTCTTCCTTGTATTATAGGCCTTAAACAAGCTAGGGCTTCTCGAGAATACAAAATTACAAAACAAGTACTTTGCAATTTCCAACAATTTAACTCACTTATAATCCTAAAAATATTTTCAATAAACTTCCCAACAATCACACAAGAAAAATCCCCAAATTTGGATTGCAATTTGACTAGGAGATGCAAAATTCAACTTATAGCTTTTTGCTCGTAGAAATCCTAAGTCTTCACTGCAACAGCTCGTTAATTCATCCTCAGCTTTAAGATTTCTTTGCAAAATTGCTCGAATGCTTTGTGATACAACATAACAGGAAAAATAATGGTTTATTTCAATCAAATCATGCCAGAAAATGTCTCGTCCGCCATTAAAGCTCACTCGTGTGCTGCACCAATGATTCCAATCACATTTGATGCAGGTTTGGATATTATCCGTTGATCCTTCATTTTGGCTGGATCATCGAACGATTGTCTTTTAGTCAATCTGATGTGACCTCCACCATGGAAAATGGCCCACCATATTTTTCATCACCAAAGAAATTGACATGTCGCCTTTCCCTTGATATCCTATAACTTCCGATCATGCGATGGCGGGAAACCATAGATCTTAATCATCAATGATCCTGCTCATTCAAAACAACTGCCAACTCTGACCTTAAACATCGAGCATCTTACCCGCCAAGATTAAAAAATCTTCATCCATTTGAAGCATGTGCGTCTTATAGCTGTTTTAGTAACTTGCAAATTAATGTATTAAAGTTGGTTGAATATATTAAAGTACTCCCAACATTCCTTCAGCTTCTCTAGATGTGACAAATGGTGCCCGCCTGTGATATTGTGATCTTACAAAACCATGTGGTGGGGTTATCACAGGATAGTGAGGAACGATTGAGATCAAACAACCATTCATCAATGGCCATGAAAAATCACTCCTCTGCAAAATATAAAACATTTATTAAAACAAGAGGGGGCATGACTAGGTCGATGAAAAATGATGAAATGAAGTTGTTTTTAAAAGGGGAATGCGATCCCATCCTAGACTTAGGAAGAAATAAAGTCTAGCAAAGGAAAATATAACGACGGATCAGAAGGGGACCAAACCTAGATGGATCGATGGGAATCAAGTTGTTTTTAAAAACCTCCTCCAAAAGTAATGACCAAATAGATCCAAGCCACAGTATCAGATAAGAAAGTAAGGTTAACACAAATGCTTGGAAACAAACATAAAACCCCAACCCTAGACTTTCCAAAACATCTTATAGAAAAAAAACAATGTAGAACTAGAGACATAGGCAAGATCAAAAGGAACTTGCAGAAAAAAAATTTAAGTTCCATCAGGTGCTGCCATTTTGCTGAAGTATTTGATGAACCTACTATAATAACCTAGATGTCCTAAGAAACTCCTAACATCTTTTTGTTTTGCAGGGATAGGTAGATTGGTGATCACCTCAATCTTTGCAAGATATACTTGAATTCCTTTGTGAGAGATGTAGTGGTAAAGAGCTACACCTTCCTGCATCATCATGAAGCACTTTTCACTATTTAAAGATAGATTTTAGTCTTCACATCTCTGTAGGACTCTCCTAATATCTTACAATGCTTCATTGAAATCAGCACTATAGATAGTGAAGTCATTCATATAGATTTCCATGCAATCATGAGAGATGTTTGAGTATATGTTAATGACTGCCCTCTAAAAAGTTGCAGGTGCATTGCATAAGACAAATGGAATTATTGAGTAGGCATAGGCCCCCCATGGATAGGTAAAGGTGGTCTTATCCTAGTCCTCTGGTGCAATTTGGATTTAGTTATAGCTGCTGAATCCATCTAGAAAAGAAAAGTACCGCTCTCCTGCAAGTGAGTCCAAAACTTGATTTATGAAAGGTAAGGGAAAAGGGTCCTTTTTGGTGGCAGCATTAAGTTCACTATAATAAACAAAAACTCACCACTTCCCTCCTTTTTTGGGCACAATAACCAATGAGGACACCCACTGGCTATTTGAAATGGGGTAGATAAATCCTGCATCTAGCAATTTTTGTAGTTCTCCTTTTACAATTTCTCTTAATGCAGGGTTAATTCTTCTTTGTGGTTGCCTCATTGGTGTATAATCATATGTTATGTATATCCTATGAATGCAAAGCTTAGAGTCCAATCCATTCATATCATGATAGTCCCATGCAAATGTATGTTGGTGGGCCCTCAGTAAGCGTTCCAATGACAATTTTTGTTCTTCACTCAGTTTGTTATTGATATTCAAATATTTTCCTTCTAACACCTACACTTGTGTAGGTAACTCTACCATAGTTGCTTCAATAATTATTGGTACCTTTAGTTCATGTGGTAACAATGCATGAGACATACTTGTTGCTGTAGGAAGCTCATCTATAGGAAGAGCAGCTGCAGGAAGAGTAGGCAAGAGTGTCTTCACTGGATCTCACTAGAATCAGATGCATGAGAGGATGGTGCTTCCTCTATCTCACAATGGTTCTGAATTATGTTAGACAATACTTCATCTTCATCTTGAATCTGCATGAAATAACTTCTGCCTAACATCATAGGTTGTGCCAAAGAATTAACTTTCTTGGCCTCTTCACGAACATGTGGCCATACAGGATCATCCCTATCATGGGATGGCTGAGTAGGAGGGTAGAGAACAAGATTTTTGGTGCTCTTTTCATAAGAAATGGTCATGTCTCCTATCCAACATCCAATATAGGAATTTTTTTTTGCTAACCATGGCCTTCCAAGAATAATGGGGTACCTGTCTAGTGTGGTTTTAGGAGAAAGAATCATAAAATATGTTGGGTACTCCCAAGATTCTAGAGTTACCACAAGATCCTCTACTATACCATCAAGCTTAACAATAGAACTATCAATAAATTGCAGGATAGTAGGAGTATGTCTCATGCTTGCAACATTTAGTTGTTGCAGGATGTCCTTAGTCATTGCATTTAGTGCTACTCCCAAATCAATCAAAGCATTTTTATTTGGATCCCATTTATAAAAACTCCTACCACAGGACCCCCTGGGTCATTATATTTGGGAACAATCACTTTCCCAAGCATGATGTCAGCTAGCTATCCCACCACATGAATCATAGTGGGGTCTTTCTTCTTCTTGCTTGGCTTCTTAAGACATGCTTCCTTGATTGCTTTTCCATTAATGGGAACATATTTTATGACTTGAAATAGAGGTATCTAGAAACATATATGATTCAACTGATCTAAATTGTCAAAATTTGTGTCCTCCTTCTCTTCCTTTTGTTTCACAGTTTCCAACCTCTGGGGAAATGGTGGTTCTAGTTCAGTTTGCTTGACTGGGACTGGTTTAGGATTTTTAGGTGCACTTGGCTGAATGGGGACATGTAGAGGCTCCTCTTCTTCTACAGAAAGCTCAGTGATAATGGGTGTGGAAGGAGCTAGAAAAGTAGTTCCTAAATGCAAGCAGATGTCACTTACACTCACAACATATGCAAGGAATTGATGTGGATTAGCAGAGTATACCAGCTAATGCCGTGATTTATTATTTGGGTTAGGTGTGGGCTGAGCTGGTAGCTGAGTAGGTTTAGGTGCATTTGAACTTGAACTAGCAGGAGGAGGCATTATAGAAGGTTGTTGAGGCTGAGAAGGTGGTTACATGTAATTGGTTGTCTAGTTTGGCCATTGTTTTCCTCCCCTCCATTGAGATGTTTGCTGCTAGTTTCCTAGAGGTGGCTGCCAATTTCCTTGAAACTACTACCAATTCCCCTGAGGTTTCTGCCACTGGGGTGGAGAGTTTTGGTGATTGGGCTAGGAATTTGGTGGGTTATTCCAAGGCTATGGTGGATATCCTCCATAATTGGATGGATATGGGAGTTTCCATTGGTTACCTAATGAGTAAGAATTTAAATATGTCCCAAAAAAAGATAGTGGATCTATCTTGGAGCCCATGGCCTCCTTTGTGAAATATAGTACACTTGATCATCTTCACCCTGGATTGGCTTGAACTCAGGTGCCATATGCTTGCTGTCAATATTAGCTATCATCTTGCATCTGTAGTCCTTCTTTTGTTTGTAATGAGGGCAATATTCTACCAACATTGCCTCTGCCTCCTCTTATTTCTTCTTGGATTGAAGTGTATCCAATTGAGTAGCCAGATTGTTTATGATGTCTTGCTTGAAGTCTTCCAGTAAGTGAGTAATATCCATCCTTGAAACTCCACTGGTAGATGGCTTACCCAAGGAGGATTGGTAAGCTCTCCCTTTCTTTGAAGCTACCCTAGAATAGTTCTAACATATATTCTTGATATCCAAGCAAGGAACTTGGGTGATATCTCCTCCTCCCATCAGGTCCAAGGCATCTATGCAACTTTCATTAATTCCTCTTAAGAAAATAAGCTTATGTGATTATTCATTGAGTGTATGGTGTGGATATTTCTATAGGAAAAACAAAAACCTTGAAATTTAATCTTCCAAGCTCTCATCTTCCTTTTGTTGCATCTTAAAAATGTCATCTCCCCTCATGTCACTGCCACTGCAATACTCCTTGTATTTATCAAGGAAATTTGTCTTCATGTCCTCCCAAGTATCCACACTATTTCTGCCTAGGCTCATGAACCATATTAATGCAAGTTCTTTCAAGGTGGTAGGGAATAGCTTAAGCCTATGGGCATCAGTGGAATAGTCATAACTCCTGTAGAGTATATCAAACTCAAATAGGAATGTATCAGGATCTTCTGTGACAAGTCCATAGAACTTAAGAAGGACTGAAGCAAGGATATTTTTGAGGTTATCTACTTCATTCTGATGAGAAATGGGGAAAGGAAAAGCTGGTTGGTTAGGTTTGTTTCTATTTGCATCACCCATGCCTACCTAATGAAGTTCCAAAGAAAAGGGGTTCTCAATCAGATTTTGATCTTTAGAGGAAACTTCAGAACTGGTCAAATCTAGAAATGTATTAGCAAAGGGATGTGGCTCTTCTTATATTCTTCATCTCTTGGAAGGTTCTGATACTCAACTAGCTAGAATGGATTAGGATTGTTAGGAAGGAATCTCCCATGAGCATCTCTCCTCCTTCATCTATGCATACAATATCAACTCACTATCAACTAGCTTACACAAAGAATTGGTGAAAGAATAGGGGGGTCATTAATTTTCTAAATGAGGAGTATACTAAGAAAAAACTTCCAAAAATACTACATCAAGAAAAACTATCAATGACTCCAAATAACTCCCTAGTTTGACACCATCCTTGGCAACAATGCAAATAATGTTGGCCTCCTACAATGATTTTAACAACTAAGCCCTTGCAGCTATGATTCAGAGATTGGAAATCTAACCTAAATAGCTATCTCAACCATCATGAAGGTGCATTTAACTTGTCAACCCAAGGACGTAAACTTGAAATGGGTCAGCATAGTATGTACACTAGGAATCCAATGTAGCCATATTCATCCTACAACTAGGAAAGACACAATGCTGAAAGTAAATTTCTTGGAAGGAAATAAAATAAGTGTTGAGAATCAACCAATAACTATACTAAGCTGAAATGCATGACAAAAATGAAAATCTGAATGAACAAACAAGAAACTACTCTATCTGCTTTGGTTGCAGGAACAGTCACAAAATGGAATTCTAGTGGCTGTAGGAACAAATAGTGCCAGATTCTTAACTAGTTATTCAACAAAAAATACTAACTAAAATAAAGGATGGAATACTCACCAAGTGGGCCCTCTTGGATGAGTATCCTCTAAAGCAAATGTAAACTTAGATGCATGAACTTATAACTTCATTTTATTGATTGGAAAACATGAGTACAATCGAGCAACATGGCTATATTACTAAAAACTAAGAATGTGAGTACATCATCAGATTAAGCAACCTCCTGAGAAGGAGCATCCAAGTCTTATTTATAGGAAAAGAAGCTACTAACTAATCACCTAGCAAGGCGATCAACTCCAACAAATTCAGAGGATGCCACTTTAGGGAAAGCATAGAAAGTGAAGAGGTGGTTATGCATGCGTAAAATATGGTCAGGCATGTTTTCCTTAACACAAATTTAGCACAATAGTAACACCTATATTCACTCAATAGACAATTAGTACCATTTACAAGGCAATTACAATTTTGATTTGAATGAGGAATATCTTATCGTCGAGAGTCTTCCCTCCATTGAATGATCACCTTGTTGACCAATATGGCGAATGACCAACTGACAAAATCTTCCTCAATTGTAGGTCTTTAATTATACCTGCATGACAATATTAGTGCGCACACCAACTGCATATCTATAACTATTTTAAAGCGACATTCATTAATCCACATGCAAAATTAACGTAGATAGTTCATATAGCATGTCAATGTCATGTAAAGGTTACAAAAATAAGCTTATGCCCAATGTCTATTGTTTTGAGGAAATATCATAAAAAGGTCAACATCCAAGCATCAAAGTTTATGACAACTACATCAAATGGATAATAAAATCTATCAAAATTGAACCATAAATTGGACTCATCAGTACTCATTTTCGATTACTAAATTTCTTGTAGTCATCTAGAGACACAAACGTACCATCTTGGCACAAGAATTTCCAAACATTAAACTCATATAATGTTGGATTGGAAACATAGAGAGCACATAGGTTCCAGAGATAAACTTGATAGCTTTGATACCATGTGTAACATGCCCATTGTTCTACCTAGTAACTTTTACTATGTTTTACCCAAAAGTGAATAGTTTATGCATCTAATATAATGAGCAAAAAAAATATTTTCTATTCAATAATAAATGCACTGTTTGAAACATAATCTTTCCAAACTTTTCCATTTCCTAATCAAAGAATCATTTCAATAATATAAGTATGATTTTAGTTTACATAAATATATTCAAGATAATGTTTCACATTTACAATTTACACATAGATGGACACATGATTACATACATAGCTTCAACAAGCTTTCATGAACTAGAAATATAAATGGTCAGAATGTCCTTCTCCCAAATCTTGGCCGCCAACTACATGAGGAGAAGCATCACTCAAGTGCCTTTCCACCAACCATGGACTTACTTTGGCCCCCCACACATCTACCAAACTTGGTAATATGTCCCTCCCTTCAATGAAAATATTGGATTGGTAACCTCATCCTTCATATAGTCCCAAGCATAGTGATGTGTCCTACATATCTAGAGCTATCATAAAGTCTACTTCTACACGTATGATATTCCTAGCCTAGAATGTAAATTGGATCACTAATGAACTAATAGTGTAAACAATGGATACTTACACTACTTTGACCAAATATTTTTCACCCAGTACTTTGAGTGAGGGTCATCTATTTCACCATAATAATTGCTCAATTTTTATTGACCATTAGTATTCTATTCTAAGGTTATCCCCTTTCCTATGGATTGTCCTAGCCCCAAGAATAACCTTCCCATTAACTCACATTTAAATGACATTAAGTATCTCAAAACAACTCTATCTTATGCTATGCACCTAGAGTATTGTCATACTATGGATAAAACTGACAAGCTATGTATAGTATAAATAGTATACATTCATATAAAACCCAATATAGTATACATATATATATATAAGTATAAACTAAAAATAAAGGTTTCACAAACACAATAAATAACCAAGAGACATGCAAGAATATCCAAGCATCATAACACACATAAAAGACAATATTTCTAAACATGGCAACATAATAAATAATCTCTCCAACATAATAAAAAAGGAGTAGAAATTAGCATGCTTGTTTAAATCTCTAACCGAATATTCTTCCCTCCTAGCTTAATGGCTCAAGCTCACTTGGAACTTCCTCTAATAACAACCCAAATTACACTACTAGCCTCTCTCCAAATATCTCAACAATACTAATGCAAATCAATGAAAAAAATCTCTTACTCTCAAGCTCTCAAATCACTAACTCTCAAGCTCACAAATCACTTTGCATAGAAATACAACAAAATAACAAGGTAATCCAATTGAAAATTATAGAAAATGGTAGAATGAACACCTCTATATATACTAAAAATGTGAGCAACCAAAGGCTACAAACAATCTAATACTTATTCCACCTTTCCATCCCCAAGTAATGACTCATGAAAACTAACTTATAGGTTTGCAACACATAATAGTCCTCACCTTTCAAATGGTTGAGTCAACTTGTTTCAAGGAAAACACGACTCTTTTACCGAGTCAAAAGAACAAGAAGCTTCTAAGAAAGTTTCCTATTTGGTTTGCAAATCGAATTCCTTCTTATATTTTTTCTAAGTTTATATTGGCCAAGTCTCATGGCACCACATTTCATAAACTGTTACCCTTTAATATAGAACAGGTTAGACTATTTCTTCATTGGTTAAAATTTTATTCAATTCATTTCGCAATATGTACACAACAACACCTATTTCATACATGCATCTTAGTGTTTGTTGACTTTGTATTTTTTTTCTTTATGTGTAGGTTATACTATACAATGCATTATCAAGGCAACACTTATATGTACCTATGCTTCATTTAAGCGCTTTACTATTATCAACCACAATGCTATGTATGCGCTTTATAAATATCTCAAATTATTATCTTATATATTATGTATATGTATATATCATTAGTAGTATATACATATATATATATATATTAATATATACTCATTTCACATGGTTATCAAATAAATTAATTTCCGATTATCAAAGATATATATATCAAATAAAATTACATATATATACACAATTATACATAAATATATAATAATATATATGTAGCTATATTATTTTATACATATATATAAATATATATAATATTATTTTAATACCTTTATAAAAACACTCATACTCTCATATCCATCGATTGACATATATACATGAAGTGCATATATACATATATATATATATATATATATATATATATATATATATATATATATATGTCACCATAGACCAATCAATATTCCCATGCATATGGGAAATCCATCCATGATTATGTGTAGGTACATGACCTACATATGTACACTCATGTATGTATTCACTTACGTGTGAGTTTATCATAGACACTACATATATATACATATATATATATATATATTATACATATGTCTCATCTACATAACAATAAACACACAAGGAAGAACTTCCAATCAACATAAATACTTAATCACATTCCTCAATCCAAACATTCATAAAACAAGATTAAAAAACAACATAAACATTCACAACCAAAACTGAAGATCACTTAACATTTACCAAAAATGACTTGACTCAACTAAGACCAACTAGGGTGTGAATATTTGAATGCTTAGTAAGGCTGAATTAAAGGTTACCAAACCAAGTTCTTCTCTTGAGTGATACTTCCCCTCTCTTCTGGAGGTTTGAACCTATTCCTGCATCCAACTTAGTACATCATAATAGTAGTTAGTCGATAACAATACATTCATATGCATCACATATATTCCATATAGAAAATCATTATAAAAAATTAAATTGAATCAAACATTCATTCATCATATTTCCATCAAGATTCAGATATAAAACACATTCACATATATTAAAGAAATTTACCAAACAAGGTAATAGTAAATAGGTAATAACACACGGGGTGTAACACAATACCCTCCAAGAGGCTTATATAATGTAATAAAGAGTTCCTTAGAAGATGAATGTAAGAGATATTTACAAAATTTATTAATTAGCTTGTATGGGATGATGACACTTGAAGTAGGATTCGTTGTTGATACCACATGCCCATGATATTCTCTTTTTAGGGTTGCACATGAATTTTTTGAGCATCACCATTTTGGACAAGTTTGAATAGCTCAATATTTTTTTTCTCCCCTTTTATGCCTAACTAATTAGGGGTATTTTATTCTTTTGGTGGAGTGATGATGATCAACATTGATGTAGCAAGGATAAAAAAATAGGTTTGCTAGAACCATTATTTCATTTATGTGATGGTAAGGGATCTTGGTAGATCTATGGATTAAATATTTTAAGGGTAATAAGCCCTTGGTGGTTATAATTTATATTTTATTATGGAAAGAGGAACATTTCAATGAGCATGTACTATTTTTCTTCTAGGAATTTGGATATGAATCAATTGTACTCCTAGAATGTTTAAGTAGCATGCCCCTTTTCTTGTGGAATAATTTTTTTAATTGGGATTCTAATCTTGAGGCCTTCAATATAGATCATATTAGTTATTCTCATATGCATGATCATTTTATTGCCTATTGTTTCTAGGAGGGATAATCAAAAAAATTAACATCAATAATAATATCATTTTGATTAATATGATATTATTAATGGAGTTATCAATTCCTCCATTATAATAGTATTTTTTTCTATACTTACTTGGTAGGGAATTTGTAACTCCATTAATAAGATCATTTTGATTATTTTTCAATATTTTGGGTATTGAGGGGTTATTGTTGTTTTTTTTTTAGTTACTAGGTGAATTTTGAATTACTATTCTCCCATTAACACCATGTGCTTGCCTTCAACTTTTAAAATTATGGTTTAGTCGATTAGCAAGGAACTCTTGAGATCTTCCTTATATGATCTATAAAAGAGTTTCTATAACTTCTCCTATATATCATTGTTTAGGATATACAAGAAAATATCATAAAGTTCCTTATGATCCACACATGGTACACACATAAAAAATTAGAGAAGTTGTCCCTATTAGGTATGAATGTGCAACCAATTCATTGGAATTTTCCTTAACACGAGGAACTCTTGGATTCATGTATTTAATATTTTTTCATATCAAAGGTAGAAATAAACCCACCAATGAGTTATCAAAAAGAGTGAGTTAAGGCCTCGAGGAGTCTATAATACCAATATAATGCTATTCCTTCCATTTTTTTGCGAAGGGTTTGTGCAGGATCATCATGGAAAAAATAGGCCCTTAAGTGGCGATAAAAAATCCGAAAATCATAGTTAGGGAACTTGACGTAAAAATTTGAATAAGTTATCTATATTATTTCAAAAATATGTAAGAAGAGAATCTGTAGCAAACTGAATTTAGTTTCTAAAGTACTAGGTTTATTTAAAAACAAAAAAATCTATTTGGTAAAAATTTGATATTTCAATGCAGTAGCACTTAAAATTATAGGGAAAAAATAAGAAGTAGGAGTCTGTCTAACCACCCTAACCACAATAAAATGATAATATTTTTTTATAAGATTCTAGATATAAGTAGAGGACTCATGTCCTGATGTGATGCACTTTTTTTTTAAAATTTGTTTCCAAGTAAATAATTAATTATGAATTTTTTATTACATATTTAAAAAAATATAAAAAATTGTCTGTTTGACCACCTTAACTTGGTCAAAACTTCATGAAATTCAATTTTTTTTTTTTTAATCCTATAGTATGCAAAGCATAGAATGTGACACATATTTTGGATTCAAAATATGTGATACCATTTGAAAGCTATAGATGTTTTTCAATCAACCTATCAATCAAGACTTTTGTCATAATTCAAATAGAAAATGAATAATAATTATTTATTAAATTCAAAGTAAAGCATAATTTATATTGGTGGAAAGTTGAGAATCTCCTTTAAAAACCCTTTCGTTTCATCAATTTTGGGTAAAAAAAAATTCATCAGCCACATGGGTCATCATATCACTTACATATTGCCACTTTTTGGCCCATCATGATCCTGCACATACCTGAAAGATCCTAGAAAAAATTGCATCCTAGGGAAGAAGTTCTTAAATAGTACTAGTGTAGGTTTTGATATGTGAGTTAGGGTTTCCTTCTCTCTTAAACTAAAGGATTCAAGGGCAAGTCATAGTAACATAAAATTGTGAATGGTATGATCTATTTTAGATATTTAGGATAGGTCCCAAAAAAAGGGATCATGTGTGGAAGGAAAGATTCCTATGAACATGATTCTTATGGAGGGACTTGTTGACTAGGTTGTATCCAAAAATTAATGTTTATTTTTTTTATCTTAGGATGTTGAATAGTTTTGAATAGTTATGCTCAAGGGTGAAAAAATTGGTGGGGTCATATAGTTCTAAGTTTGTAATGTGGAAATATTACTCAATTGGTTTACATTTATCAAATTATACAACAAAGTTTAAACATACATGAAGGTCTCAATGCTCATGTTGTGTGAGTAAAAGTTAGTAGATGGGAGTAACTTGGTACAACCCTCATTTTTATTTTTTCTTTTTATAGTAGAAAAATGGTTGGTATGGATCTACTACCTTGGAGATCTTGGTCTCTCATTTATTTTCATAGGGTTTTGGAGTGGCCCTTTAGCACCCTCAGCCTCAAGCATCTTTATTTTTTGTACTAGGGTGGTTATGAGTGAATTTGTGGTTGATCAATTTGTATGATTCACATTTTTCCCCCATTTCCATGAGGTGGATTTTGTTGATGTTGTTATGTTTCATGTTGGGGGGGGCAGGGTTGAGGGGATTTTTTTCATTACCTTAGTTAGGTTTTCAAGCCACAACTATTATGTGGATACTTGATCATTCTAGAGGAATATTTTAATGGTCCCTTTAGCTATTTAAACATTTTCTATATCTCTTTTGAGGTGATCTACCTCATTATTAATTTGAGTAGTTATAGATCCCTATAGGTGGCTAGGATAGGTTCCTACATATGGATCTTATTTTGAACTATAACATATCGAGATCTTATTTGGTTTGGGTTTGGTTGTAGATTTTTCTACTAATAAATTAATCCCCTATGTGGTTATCAAAGGTGGTATAATTGCTTCTCAGTCAGTCATTAGGAATTCATTCTTGGTCTTTGTTGTCCAAATTAGTATCCTCATTAATGTACCTACTTGAAATAGGCACCATGGGATTGAGAGGAATTTACTAATAAAATATGAGTGTGAGAGGTTTGTTAAATGAAATTTTACCCTAAGGTCTTGTCGATCCTAACACATTTGAAGAATCTTAAGTATCATATGATAAATGGATGATTCTAGTGAAGGAGAAAGAGGATAAGATGTAATGAGATAAGAGTGATCAAGCATGTCCTCAAAGGTTTTTCTCTTCAGGTTAGTTTCACCAAAATGTGTGCTACTCCAAATCTACTCACTATTATGTATGAGTTGGAAGTGGGGTGACACATGTATTGCACGATTGGGGTCCATGTCTAGATAGATCACATGTAATCACATGGTAGAAGCTAGTATAATGGGAAGTGACTAAAGGACCACCCTCTTTATGAGGAAGGAGTTTTCTAAAGTGGAAATGTGATTTATATGTGGTGCAGTTGTGTTGATTTGATCGCTATCTTCATGAGGAAGGAACATTTGAGGATGGATGGGCATGTTGATTTATGGTATGGTGGTGATAGTGTCATAGATGTGTGTTATAAAGAAAATATTAAATATGTGTGGTGGTGATAATAATTATATTTTTATGCTCATTATTTTTCATAAATTACTTTGAGCTCCTACCGAGTGTTACCAAGGATATTGTTCATTCAAAAAATTTCTATTTAAAATGAACAACTCTTCTAGAAGGGCTAACATTAAAGATCATTGGATTTGGTGTTTTTTTTGTATCTATTGCAATGGGTGAGATTTCTCTTATATTTTTTCTTGCTCAACCACTTTGAAATTCAATTTAGTTTTCCTAAGCTCATTTACAATAGATTATACCTATTCCTTTCTAACCCTAAGATACACAAGCTTGATATGTTGTGTTTGTGGGTGAGAGAAGAGATAGGTAAGCCACACTTTAGTTTGCTAATTCGAGCTCTCAATTTTTATATTTATTATTATTATTTTGAGTTATTTTATTGGAATTTACTTAATTGATTTTGTTTTCTTGTCATCTTGTCTCATTTGCAAGGATTTTTTTGCTCATTCATTTTGTAAGTTTTGAAGCTTTGAAGCTTGAAAGTGCAAATACCTAAGAGTTGAGCTAATATTTTATTTTGTGTTTTTGAATGAAATTTCATTGATAAGATAAATTATTCTAATTGAAACTAAATGTTAAATTGTGTTATTTAAATAAAATAAATTAATGATCTATTGAACACTTGAAATATTGAGGGGAGTGAATCAGTATTCTATTAAATCATTCAAACATTAGCCATCCAACTACCAAATAATATTCAAATATTATAAGGAAAGAACACATGAACACCAAGATTTTTACATGGAAAACAAAAAATGGGAAAAACCACAGTGAGGGTTAGCTCATTGTACCTAATTTAGCTTCCAGCTCAATTAGGTAGAGATGAGACAATTTTTTCAAAATAAAGATAAAGGTACACATTCAATTCTGCTAAGTTACATTCATATGCATATAAGTAGTTATCAAATAAATTATATTTTATTATGAAAATGTATATAAGAGAAAGATTTCCAATTTTTTTGCATAAATGTTGTATTTATTGATAATTACAAATGTATGGTGTCCCACACAAGCTATGGGAATAACTATTTCAATTCAATAGAAGGCATAAACTATGCATTTGAAGATATAAAAAAAAAAATCATATGGAAAGAGTAGGGATTCATCATTGCCAAAATGAAAAACTCCAAGTTGAATTGCTTCATCCTTGTCTAGTCCCTCTTGCTTGGTTTCTCTAGATGTTGCTTTCCTACTGCTTGAAATTCTTGCAAGAGATGAAGAAAGTTGTGTTAGAGCTCAGGACCCATATTATCTACATATGCTACATCAAAAAACATATAGTTTATTCTCATAAGGCGTTGAAATAGTTTTGTAGTATCACATATATCAATAAAAAGTAGAGGATCATCATCAATATCCATTAATTCTGAGTTTCATTGTTTTATCTAACATGTTTGTTCACTGTGTAGGTATAGGTGAAATTTTCATTGCTGAAAAAATTCAGTTTGACATCATTGCATGTGGAGTAAAATGGGCTCCTACAAAGGTTGAGCCCAAAATGTTTCCCTCTTGGTTTAAGAGGGGAGAAAAAGGGTATGTTTATCATTACACATCAAGAAGATTTACATAAGCAGGTATTTGACAAGCTTTCACACTCAGAACATATGGAAGGATTAAGGAGCATTCAAGTTAAGAATGCGAAAAAATGATAGTATGAATCCCAAAGGCAACAATGACATTCATGAAAGAGCAAGGGAGAATAGATGCCCTTCATTAAAAGCATATATCAATATAAGTCAAGCATCTGTTTGAAGATATTAGTGTGAACACCAAACCTACAACAAGCTAACATAAGATCAACAAACACTTGTTAAACATGTTAGAAAGACAAATCTATCATTCCCTATGAAATTCTTAGTTAAAAAAAGAAGAAAACATGAAAATTAACATAACCAAATAAATATAGCATGTAATCTAATTGAAATAACTAAACCTCCATCCCATAAGGGGAGTGGTGCTCCTTTGATGTTAAAATGAATCCCTTTCCTAATCTCTTTGATAAAATTGATAATTGAAGATGATTCTAAGTATGAGGTTGACTCTAAATGATGATAACTTAGCTAAAAATGGTGAAAATGATAGATTTCTATGAAGTGAAAATGCTATAGTGTTAATGCTTAAAGTTGTGGATCCATATTGTGAAGAGAATTCTTCTATTTATAGATCTCAAGGGTTGAAGAATTAGAGGATTTGGTGAATGTGGGATAAAATGAGAGCCAATGAGAATGTGTCAAGTGTCACAATTCTATTGGAGGAAGGTGGCACACATTTTGGGAAATGTGTTGAGGAATGGGGGATGTAAGAGAAATAAATGAGAATGGTTGAGGATTTGAAAGGTTGTAAGAGGAATTGAATGAATGTGGTTGGAGATGTAAGAGGATTTGAAAGGATGTAAGAGAAGTTATTACAAATGTAAGAGGATGTGATAGGTTTTTGAAAACCTTTGGAGGGAAATTGAATGAGAGATGGTTGAGAGGAATATTCCTCAGAATAGGCCTTTGTGAGGATAATTAGAGGAATTAGTTAATTAAAAGAAATGAATTTCATGTGCAACCTGGTTAGTTAACCATGAGTTGATTTAACTCTTGAGGAGTTAAAAGCTGGAGGATTTGTTAATGTTGATTAGAATGTGATTTAGGACTAATTAATTCAGATTTAATTAATTGGGATGAATTAGATGATTGTGACATTTGATTTGATTTATTTAATAAAATGAGAAGACTTAGGGGGATTTAATCAACTGATTTGATTTAATTAAATATAATGAAAATTAGTTAGAAGAAGGGTGAATTAATCAATAAATTTAATTATTTGATTAATAGTTGAAATTTTCTGAAATTAATTAAATAATGTTGATTATTCAAATAATTGGTTAATTCAAAGTGATTTTAGAAGAAATGGTGTTAATTTATCAGAATTAGGTATGCAGTATCAATCATATATGTTTAACAAGTGTTTTTTGATCTTATGTTAGCCCTCCTTCTAGCACCAAAATGTGAACACCAAATCTGCAACAAGCTAACATAAGATCAACAAACACTTGTTAAACATGTTAGAAAGACAAATCTAACATTCCCTATAAAATTATTAGTTAAAACAAGAAGAAAACATGAAAATGAACATAAACCAAATAAAGATAGCATGTAATCTAATTGAATAACTAAACCTCCATCCCATAGGGGGAGTGGTGCTCCTTTGATGTGAAAATGAAGCCCTTTCCCAATCCCTTTCATAAGCTTGATGAGTGAAGATGATTCTAAGTATGAGATTGACTCTAAATGAGGATAACTTAGCTAAAAATGGTGAAAATAATGGATTTCTATGAAGTGAAATTCCTATAGTGATAATGCTTAAAGCTGTGGATACATATTGTGAAGATAATGCTTCTATTTATAGAACTCAAGGGTTGAAGAATGATAGGATTTGGTGAATGTGGGATAAACTGGGAGCCAATGAGAATGTGTCAATTGCCACAATTCTATTGGAGGAAGGTGGAGCACTTTTTGGGAAATGTGTTGAGGAATGAGGGATGTAAGAGAAATAAATGAGAATGGTTGATGATTTGAAAGGTTGTAAGAAGAATTGAATGAATGTGGTTGGAGATGTAAGAGGATTTGAAAGGATGTAAGAGAAGTTATTGCAAATGTAAGAGGATGTGATAGGTTTTTGAAAAAATTTGGAGGGAAATTGAATGAGAGGTTGTTGAGAGTAATATTCCTCATAATATGTCTTTGTGAGGATAATTAGAGGAATTAGTTAATTAAAAGAAATGAATTTCATGTGCAACCTGGTTAGTTGACCATGAGTTGATTTAACTCTTGAAGAGTTACAAGTTGGAGGATTTGTTAATGTTGATTAGAAAGTGATTTAGGATTAGTTAATTCTGAATTAATTAATTGGGATGGATTAGATGATTGTGACATGTGATTTGATTTTTTTAATCAAATGAGAAGACTTATGGGGATTTAATTAAATATAATGAAATTAGTTAGAAGAAGGGTGAATTAATAAATAAATTTAATTATTTGATTAATAGCTAAAATTGTTGAATTTACTTAAATAATCTTGATTATTCAATTAATTGGTTAATTCCAAGTGATTCTAGAAGAAATGGTGTTAATTTATCTGAATCAGATATGTAGTATCAATTAGATATGTTTAACAAGTGTTTGTTGATCTTATGTTAGCCCTCCTTCTAGTGCCAAAATGTGAACACCAAACTTGCAACAAGCTAACATAAGATCAACACACGCTTGTTAAACATTTTAGAAAGACGAATCTAGCATTCCCTATGAAATTCTTAAGTAAAATAAGAAGAAAACATGAAAATGAACATATACCAAATAAAGATAGCATGTAAACTAATTGAAATAACTAAACCTCCATCCAATATGGGGAGTGGTGCTTCTTTGATGTGAAAAGGAAGCCCTTTCCCAATCCCTTTGATAAACTTGATGATTGAAGATTCTTCTAAGTATGAGATTGACTCTAAATGAGGATAACTTAGCTTAAAATGGTGAAAATGATGGATTTATATGAAGTGAAATTTTTATAGTGATAATGCTTAAAGTTGTGGATCCATATTGTGAAGATAATGCTTTTATTTATAGAACTCAAGGGTTGAAGAATGATAGGATTTGGTGAATGTGGGATAAAATGGGAGCCAATGAGAATGTGCCAAGTGTCACAATTCTATTGAGGAAGGTGGAGCACATTTTGGGAAATGTGTTGAGGAATGGGTGATGTAAGAGAAATAAATCAGAATGGTTGAGGATTTGAAAGGTTGTAAGAAGAATTGAATGAGTGTGGTTGGAGATTTAAGAGGATTTGAAAGGATGTAAAAGAATTTATTGCAAATGTAAGAGGATGTGATAGGTTTTTGAAAAAATTTGGAGGGAAATTGAATAAGAGGTGGTTGAGAGGAATATTCCTCAGAATATGCCTTTGTGAGGATAATTAGAGGAATTAGTTAATTAAAAGAAATGAATTTCATGTGCACCCTGGATAGTTGACTATGAGTTGATTTAACTCTCGAGTTAAAATCCAGAGGATTTGTTAATGTTGATTAGAAAGTGATTTAGGATTAATTAATTCAAAATTAATTGATTGGGATGGATTAGATGATTGTGACATTTGATTTAATTTATTTAATCGAATGAGAAGACTTATGGGGATTTAATTAAATGATTTAATTTAATTAAATATGATGAAAATTAGTTAGAAGAAGGGTGAGCTAATCAATAAATTTAATTATTTGATTAATATCTAAAATTTTTGAATTTAATTAAATAATGTTGATTATTCAATTAATTGGTTAATTTGAAGTGATTTTAGAAGAAATGGTGTTAATTTATCAGAATCAAATATGTAGTATCAATCAGGACTTTTTGCGTGTCTACAAGTAGCATAAAAGAGATCAATAATTGGAAACAATTCCTAATGCATGAGGACTGCCTAGTAGGAGTGAGCAGTTAAAAGGACAGTGCTTAAATCTAGTGGATCAATAACAGATGACAAAGTACCATCATAAAAATCTTGGACAGTGATGGAAGGGACAACTAAAAGGGATAGTCAAGTTACTAATAGGCAGTCCTTACTAGGGAAGAGACAACCAGTTTTCAAAAAAACTAGTGATACAGAGGGGTTATGCAATCAAATATCTAAGCATGATGTCATGTCATGGGCTAGTACCGTAAACACCAAATTTTGTACCCTTAATCAATTGGTTTCTCAACATATCTTATAGGTTTATCTTCATATGATCTTTAGCTAACTTCATAAGCAATGCAACTTATATTTAAAGATGAAGCCTTTACCTTTCATTGTTGATATATGTTGATGGGTCCATCATCATTTAAAAGGACAATGATTAGCAAGTTTTGCAAATCACCGACAACTTGCTTCATATAAGAAATGTCTGATGCTTTCAGACAATCATGATAAAAGCATGCAACTTACAAGTAGTAGATAAGTCAATCACATAAGTCTTGATGATTAGTGTATTGATGAGTTTAGTTGATATGTTCATGACATTTGGGTTATATTGAAAATGCCAAAAATATAATAAAACATCAGGGACAACATAGGCTCAATTTTTTTATGAAATGAAAAAGGAGTCTCACCAATGCTCTATACAGTGTATAAAGAATTTTTCTTTTTATCAACTATAAGTGCATGTTAAATGCTAGTTCAAGTACAGTGGCAAGGTCAGTAAGGCAGCAAAAATAGATTTCTACTATGACCAAATGCCTGATATGATGAAGATCTTGGTGATTGCTTTGTATTTGAGTATTTTAATGCTTGTATATTTGGCTAGAGTGAGATCCAATAAGGCATAAATGAATCAAAAAGAAACGAGGGTTGCATTTATCAACATGAAATTCTCATCTTGAAATTCAAATAGGTAGAGGGTAGATTTGGTGTTTGTATGATCTAGTTGCCAATATGAAAGGGATTAGAGGTTTTCTTCCCTATCCAACAATCGAGCAAGAATTCAACAAGAGAGGAAAATCATGTCATTGATATGACATTAGCCTCATATAGCAGTGTTTTTAGGTATGGTGAAAGAATAAAAAATACATAGAAGAATCAAAGGCATTTTCATATTTTTCAGCTTAGATGGAGGCTCAAGGCCAAGCATGGATAATATAAAGAGGAAGGAAGCCACAACCTATGTAGTAGAAATAAAAACCCTCATTAATTTGCAAGAAATGAAAAGCCCTCGGCCTGCTATGAAAAGGAAAACAAGGAAAATGAAAGCTCGATCTCTCTTGTGTTGGCATGTGAGAAAGAAACATAGAGTAATGGATTTTTAAACATTTTTCCTTTTGAGAATGAGAAAATAAATGCAAAGCTTCAGAATGTCGATCATACACAAAAATATAAACATTTTCTCACCATTTTTCTTCCATAAAAGAGTCTGTGATAGTGTTGTTTTCCACACATATTGAAAGGAAAAGTTTTTTTATATAGACAAAGAGCTTACCCAAGCTCGTTTTTGTCAATTTATCATAGAATATGCATGCAAATTTCCATCTGAAACCTCCATGAATGCTCCAATTGAAACCCTATGTTGACGAAGTGAAGGGTTCAGAAAGTGCAAGTGAAGAATGAAAATGCATTGTGCAAGTCTGGCTGAGTTTTGTCTTTAGGGTTTCAACCCTAAGTGACCCATAGCCTAAGGCATTTTTTCCTTTCTTTTTAAACATTGTAATAAAAACTAATTCTCCTTTGTGTTACGTCATCATGCTAGGTGTCTTAGGGTCCCCTTTAGGACTTGTGAATTTTTGCATTGACTCCTAAGTTGGTCGCGTCATGATGCCTTTATATTTTGCACCAAAAGTCTAATGTAAAACATGGTTGAAATGGTAGTTTATAAACCATTTTAATTAATGTTATTTATTGTGTATAATGCAAGATAAAGATACGTTTTGTTTTCAAGATATGGTCAAAGGAGATATAGTTGAGAATTTATAACTAAGTGCCAAGCATATAGGGGAGGTTGGAGAGGTTGAAAGACAAGTGGAGGGAATGTAGGAGTGCTTTTGACTTGGTTTTCAGAGGGAATGGGATCATCTAGGGACATTTTCTCATGCTTTTATGATAGTTGTGGTAAAGGCTTGACCTTTTCTTCACCTTTGAGATTTTTTGGAGTGGATTTAGAGGCTAGATTTTAGGCTTTTTGATTATGCACGACCAAGGGAGTTTGTAGTTCCTATCTTTGTGCAACTTCTTGGAAAAGAATAAGTAACTTCAAACTTCTTTTTTGAAGTTAGTTCTTATCATTCTCTTTTGTCTACTTTGTGACTTTTGAAGTCCTTTGCAGAAAAAGACAGTATTTTTAACTAATTTTGACATGTATAGAAATTTACACCTTGGAGATCACTGGAGATAAGCAATTCTGCCTTCTTAATTTTTTGTTCTATTGTGTGCATTTAGATGATTGATGCAATTACTTATGAAATTATCTCATTCCTTGTTGTTGTCTTATTAGTAGCACCTTTTATAGAAAGTATATGTATTTTATAGGTTGTGAGTTGTGTTGGAGTGCAAATAGTTCATGTTCTGAAAGGTTTCTTTCCTTCTAGGATTGTGTATTATATCCTCATGAAATATTGATGCAAAAGCATATAGAATTGAGTTGTGCATGTCAAGCTGTGTTTTGATCAAAATTGTGTGTGCAAGATATTTTTACAAGTTTAGTTAATGTTTTGGTGCATCACCCTTAGAGTTTAGTTTTTTTCAATTTATGCAATCTTTCTTACCCTTTTCCCAACAAGAAGTAGTTTAGGTGAGTACCATAAGAGCCAGCTTTCTCTAGAGGTTATTTTCTATTTTAGGTGACCCATAACCTTAGAAAAGTTCCCATGTTTCTCCAATATTCTAAGTTCTACAACTTAGTAGGGGCACAGTATTAGGAGACAACAATTTTTGGCATGCTCGGTGAGACCAGTGTGATGAAATTTGCATCACAGTATTGAGAAATTTGGTGTTTTTCTCAGTATTATCAGCCTTTGGAGGCAATACGAATGAAACCATGAATACTCCAATCATATATCAGTTGGTTTTAGCAGTCTTGATACTTACTACTAAATGAGGTTAGTGCTACTCAATTTTTATCATTTGAAGTATTTTCTCAGCACCTGGTGACTCTAATTGGTGTTTTTACCCACTTTCTAGTGTTTCAAGACCTTTTTGTCTATTTTCATTCCAATTTTGTTGTCTAGACTTGCCTATACTTCATGTTTTATCCTTGCAATGTATAATAATCACCATCACTATGGTTACCCTCCATACCATGAAATTTCAAGCTTTTGGCCTCCAAACAACCCTTTTCCTCATTGTAGTCATAAAACTCTTGCTCAACTTTCCTTGCAACATGTTTATGCCTATAGTTAGTCTTGTGAAACCCATTATGCTCTAAATCAAACATGCAACCTCCCTAGTCAATCCCAAAATGATAGTATTTTGGGTAGCATTAAGAGTTTGTTGTTGGATCTCCAAAGACAAATTTCAAAAATAGATAGAGAAACACAATATAGCGTGTAACAAGAGGAGCTGTCCTATTAGATTTCTTGTTATCAATAGGAGTAAGAAAATAGAAGGGTGTATGCAAAAGAATTCTTGAACATGCAAGTTGCAGCCAAAGAAGAACAAATAAAACACTTTCTTGCACAAGTACAAAGGTATGAAACCTAGTCAACCCCTTGCATTCCTAGTTTCAGTTCAACTCTTCCTATAATAATGAATCATATTTTGAATGGATAGGTTTCCAAGTCCAAAATTCCTATTTTTAAACAAGAAAAACCTTTTGAGTCCTCATGTAAGCCTCCTTGTGTCAAAATTCCAAGTTTCAAAAGTTTTTCTTCAAACCAACAATTAATTCCTAACCAAGAGCAACCCTTTCAAATCCCCTTACCAGCTGAATCTAGTATGGACAACTATGATGAAATTGATTGCTAATTTGGAAGAGCATGTGTTAACAATCCCAAGCTTCAAGAAAATCACTTCTTCTCTTCCTTAAGAGTTACAAAATCCTCCTATACTAGCCAATCCTCTATCAACATTCCTCAAATCTTTTGAGGAGCTACCCAATCATTCCAAACAAGAGGAGGTCGAGCTAGTAGTGGAACAAGAGTTTTTTTTTCAATTCAAGACTCAAAATTGATTGAGGATCTTCCTCAAGTGGAAGGCACTTGTGAGGTTAGTTTTGAGGAAGGAAAGAAAATATATGTTGTTTATCAGCCTAGATGAATGGTGTCAATAATGAAAAATCAATTTTTTTGCAAAAGGATGTTGAGGGTGATCGGTTGGAACAACAAGGTGCAAGGAAAATGGATGGGGATCAGAAAGAAGAGTTGATTTTATCATTTGATGAGATTCCTTGTTTTGTTGGCAAGGATGAAGATTTGAAGCAACAAGAAGATATGTCTGTGATAACACAAGATTTGGGACAACTACAAGATGTTAAACGGTGTAATGAGTTGCTGGTTCATCAAATTAAATATGAGAATGGAGCTTTGGCTCATGAGGTAGTTTCATTTTGGGATGATCTAAAGTATGTTTTGACTCATGAGGAAGCCTCTTTTTGTCCGAATTTTGATATTGAACCAACACAATTTGAAGCAGAAGATCAAAAACAAGATGAGGAACAACAACATTATTTGGAACAATAAGAAACCAACATGGAGAGTTCTGAATTCACTCTTTCTAGAGGATTCCCAATTAGGCATCTAGCCAGAATGGAGGCCAACAAGAATATTCCTATCTTGATTGCACTCAAGAATGAAGGTACAAATAAGGAAGAGTATATTCAATTCACTTTTCTATCTCAAGAAAGGAATGTTTATATTCCATATGAAAAGGTTAGTGAACTTGTGTATGTTCTTCAAGAGGTATTGTAGCTCTTTGTTGAATTTCTATCCATGTTTCATCTCTTTCTAGCTATCCCCAAGCATGGAAAACATTGTAAATTTTGTAGAAAAGGCAACTACTTCACCCAACCAGTGAATGGTTTCATTTGAGTTAGTGTCTTTCTTGGTTAAGTGTAGAGTAGGGTTAGTATTCATTTCCTCCCAGTGTTGTTTTGCATATTTGGTCAATTTGACCTAAGTAATTGGTAGATGGAATAAGTTTTCAAGGTGTTTTACACTATTTTGATGAGTTACAACAATATGAAAGAATATTTTTTAAGTCTTTTCAAGTTCCTTTTGACTATGTGACCAATGGATAGGTTCAGGAAACTGGTCAAGATGTTTAGCAAACAAACATATCACAGATGTCACCAAAAATGTTACCTAATTTAGCTTCCAACTCAATTAGGTAGATCTGAGATAGTTTTTGCAAAATAAAGATAAAGGTACACATTCAATTCTGCTAAGTTTCATTCATATGCACATAAGTAGTTATCAAATAAATTACAGTTTATTATGCAAATGTATACAAGAGAAATATTTTTAATTTTTTTTCATAAATGTTATCTTTATTGATAATTACAAATGTATGGTGTCCCACACAAGTTGTGGGAATAACTATTTCAATACAATAGAAGGAATAAACTATACATTTGAAGATATAAAAGAAAAGAGCATATGGAAAGAGTAGCGATCCGTTATTTCCTGAATGATAAAACCCATGTTGAACTACTTCATTCTTGTCTAGTCCCTCCTTCTTGGTTGCTCCAAAAGTTGCTTTGCTACTGCTTGAAATGTCTGCAAGAGATGAAGAAAGTTGTGTTAGAGCTCAGGACCCATATTCTCTACATATGCTACATCAACAAACATATAGTTTATTCTCATAAGTCATTGAAATAGTTTTGCAGTATCACATATATCAATAAAGAGCAAAGGATCATCATCAATATCCATTAATTCTGAGTTTCATTATTTTATCTAACATGTTTGTTCACTGTGCAGGTATAGGTAAAATTTTCATTGCTGAAATATTTCATTTTGACATCATTGCATGTGGAGTAAAATGGCTCCCACAAGGGTTGAGCCTAACATGATTCCCTCTTGGTTTAAGAGAGGAGAAAAATGGTATGTTTATCATTACACATCAAGAATATTTCAACATCCATTACATAACTAGGTATTTGACAAGCTTTCATACTCAAAACATATGACAAGATTAAGGAGCATTCAAGTTAAGAAATCAAAGACATGATAGTATGAATCCCAAAGTCAGTGATGACATTCATGAAGGAGAAAGGGAGAATAGATTTCCTTCATTTAAAGTAGATATCAATACAAGTCAAGAATATTTTTGAAGATAGTAGCATGAAAGAGCTCAATAACTAGAAACATTTCCTAATGCATGAGGACTACTTATTGACAGTGATCAGTTAAAAGGATAGTGTTGAAATCCAGTGGATCAATAACAAAGGACAAACTACCATCATAAAAATCTTGGATAGTGATGGGATGGATAACTAAAAGGGATAGTCAAGTTACTAATAGGCAGTCCTTACCAGGGAAGAGACAACCACTTTTCAAAAAACTAGTGATACAGAGTGGTTATGCAATCAAATATCCAAGAATGATGTCATGTCATGGGCCAGTACCATAGACACCAACTTTTGTACCTTTAATAAATTGGTTTCTCAACATATCTTATACATTTATCTTCATTTGGTTTTTAGCTAACTTCATAATCAATGCAACTTATATACAGAGAGGAAGCCTTTACCTTGCACTGTTGATATTTGTTGATGGGTCTATCATGATTTAAAAGGAAACTGATTAGTAAATTTTGTAAAGCACTGACAACTTGCTTCATATAAGAAAGGTTTGATGATTTCAAATAGTCAAGATAAAAGCATGCAACTTTCAAGTAGTAGATAAGTCAATCACATAAGTCTTGATGATCAGTGTATTGATGAGTTTAGTTGATATATTCATGAAATTTGGGTTGTATTAAAAGTGCAAAAAATATAATAAAACATCAGGGCTAGCATAGGATCGGTTTTTTTATGAAGTGACAAAGGAGTCTCATTAATGGTCTATACAGTGTATAAAGACTTTTTATTTTTCTCAACTACAAGAGCATGTTAAATGACAGTTCAAGTACATAGGTAGGGTCAGTAAGGTAGTGAAAACATATTTCTACTATGACCAAATACCTGATATGTTGAAGATCTTGGTGTTTGCTTTGTATTTGAGAATTTCAAGGCTTGTATATTTGGCTAGAGTGAGATCCAATAAGGCATAAATGAATCAAAAAGGAATGAGGGTTGCATTTATCAACATAAAATTCTCATCTAAAATTCAAATAGGTAGAGGGAAAATTTGGTGTCTGTATGATCTAGTTGCCAATATGAAAGAGCTTAGAGGTTTTATTCCCTGTCCAAAAATCGAGCAAGCATTCAACAAGAGAGGACAATCATGCCATTGATATGACATTAGCCTCACATAGCAGTGTTTTTAGGTATGGTGAAAGAATAAAAAAATACATAGAAGAATCAAAGGAATTTTCATCTTTTTCTGCTTAGATGGAGGCTCAAGGCTAAGCATGGAAAATATATAGAGAAATGAAGCCATGGACTATGTAGTAGAAATACAAACCCTCATTCATTTTCAAGAAATGAAAAGGCCTCGACCTGCTATGAAAGGGAAAGCAAGGAAAATGAAAGCTTGGCCTCTCACTATGGAGGCGTGTGAGAAAGAAACATAGAGTAATGGAGTTTTAAACATTTTTCCTTTTGGGAATGAGAAAATAAATGAAAAGCTTCAAAATTTCGATCATACACATAAATATAAACATGTTCTCACAATTTTTCTTCCACAAAAGAGCTCATGATAGCATTTTTTTCCATAGATATTGAAAGGAAAATAAAGTTTATATAGATAGAGAGCTTACCCAAGCTCCTTTTTGTTGATTTCTCATAGAATATGCATGCAAATTTCCAGCTGAAACCTCCATGAATGCTCTAGTTGAAACCCTATGTCAGCGGAGTGAAGGGTCCAAAAAGTGCAAGTGAAGAATGAAAATATATTGTGCAAGTTTCGCCGAGTTTTGTCTTTAGGGTTTAAACCCCAAGTGACCGACAACCTAAGGCATTTTTTCCTTTCTTTTTAAACATTGCAATAAAAATTAATTCCCCTTTGTGTTACGTCATCATGCTAGGTGTCTTAAGATCCCCTTTAGGACTTGTGAATTTTTGTATTGAATCCTAAGTTGGTCGAGTCATGATGCCTTTATATTTTGCACCAAAAGTATAATGTAAAACATGGTTGAAATGGTAGTTTATAAACCATTTTAATTAATGTTATTTATTGTGTATAATACAAGATAGGGATACGTTTTGTTTTCAATATACGGTTAAATGGGACATATTTGATATTTTATAACTAAGTTCCAAGCATATAGGGGAGGTTGGAGAGGTTGACAAAAAGTGGAGGGAATGTAGGAGTGCTTTTGACTTGGTTTTTAGAGGGAATGGGAGCATCTAGGGGCAGTTTCCAATGCTTTTATGATAGGTGTGGTCAAAGCTTGACCTTTTCTTCACCTTTGAGATTTTTTGGAGTGGATTTAGCAGCTAGATTTTAGGCTTTTTGGTTATGCACGACCAAGGGAGTTTTTAGTTCCTATATTTGTTCAACTTCTTGGAAAAGTATAAGTAACTTCAAAATTCATTTTTTAAGTTAGTTCTTATCATTCTATTTTGTCTACTTTGTGACTTTTGAAGTCTTTTGTAGAAAAAGAGTATTTGTAACTCATTTTGACATGTATAGAATTTTACACCTTGGAGATCAATGGAGATAAGCAATTTTTCCTTCTTTATTTTATGTTCTATTGTGTGAATTTTGATGATTGATGAAATTACTTGTGAAATTATCTCATTCCTTGTTGTTGTGTCTCATTAGTAGCACCTTTTGTAGAAAGTATATGTATTTTGTAGGTTGTGAGTTGTGTTGGAGTGCAAATAGTTCAAGTTGTGAAAGGTTTATTTCCTTCTAGGATTTTGCATTATATCCTCCTCATGAAATATTGATGCAAAAGCATATAGAATTGAGTTGTGCATGTAAAGTTGTGTTTTTATCAAAATTGTGTGTTTAAGTTGTTTTTACAAGTTTAGTTAATGTTTTGGTGCATCACCCTTAGAGTTTAGTTTTTTTCAATTTATGCAATCTTTCTTACCCTTTTCACAACAAGAAGTAGTTTAGGTGAGTACCATAAGAGACAACTTTCTCTGGAGGTTCTTTTCTATTCTAGGTGACACATAGCCTTAGAAAAGTTCCCATGTTTCTCCAATATGCTAATTTTTGCAACTTAGCAGGGGCACACTATTAGGAGACAACACTCACAATAAATTATAACTGGTTATAGTATATTATAGAAGTGCTAACTGTAGGTGGACTCACTACCCACAGAGAAATAGATAGAATAAATAAGGTGGCTCATAGCCTATTTGAACTATTAAAAAATCATCTACAATATGTAGGGATATAGTTCCAATGAAGCACAATAAAAAACTTCGTATTGATCCGGATCAATGCTTTGCTTTGCTTCGTATTCACACAATTTTGATCTCAACATTCACAACTTATTTTCACACTGATTTGATCAAATTTTCATCACATATCTCACATCCAACACATCACTATCTCAAAACACCAAAAACAATCTAACATATATATTAGCATCAAGTGTAATATCAATTAGGTCGTCCTACTTGGATGTAACACACAAAATTAAATTTGTCTGCTCCAAACCTTATCATCCATAACACACATAATTTCAAATATAAAAATACCTTAATATAGGTTGGCATGGACCTATAATAGATCCCATATAAAGGCTCAACACATATTAATCCTTCACATACTCATCAAATGTGTTAGGTCAGCATACCATAGGACCTAAACAAAAATTATTCAACTGTTCATCAAATTTGCAACACATGGACCTCAAAACATGATACCATCTGAAATTCACACTCAACTAGCATCTATCAACATATCCTCAACATTGCAAAATCAAAGTCTCATCCATGGAGAATTGAAAAAACTCCCACACTATCACATTGTACAAGAAACGACTGTATTATGCCAGACTGGACTTTTTCATTCATATTTCTCATAATACTTCACCAAACCAAATGAAATATTGGATTTAGATTCTTCTAAAAACCACAAAAATTAGGTTAGAATTGTAATGCAAAATATTCCTTTGTGGAGTTGTGCGAACCCAAAAATTGATGTACTGTAACACAAAACTGGTAGTTTTGACACTTAGGCAAATTTTCACATAACTAACCTTTCTGGACCAAATATTCTTGCACAAATGAATTCCTTAGCACCTCAAAAACATGTTAAGATTAATCAAAATAATCCACAAAAATATTGACATCAATGACAACACTGTATTACATTGCTATGCACATTCTCCATGCTCATGTTTCCAACCAACATCATCAATGACAATCTCTGATGGGTTCATCTATTAGCCTATCTTCTATTGTTTTTATGCATACTTTCAGACATGATCAAACAATCCTTTCAAAAAATACTCATATGCTATGTGTTAGAATTGGCTATGGCTGCCAAGATCTTGAGACCAAATGGAAAGCATAAAAAGAGAGAGAATAAAATGTGACAAGAATGAACTGTATTCTTATCAATATGATTCAATGATATGAGATGATTATATGATATGTTACAATGAGAGACCCCTTGGTTATATAGCCAAGGTGAGATACAAGATGTCATAGGATTATGACAAGTGTCTTAATCATATGACACGAGACAACTAATCACACTTACCTAGGTTCACATTAAGTAGTTGTCAAAAGATAAGATAACAACTAATGAAAACTCACACCTTTTAGAAAGATTACTTCCTATGACCTAAGTAGGCAACTAATATGTAAATAAGTCCCCTAGTAATGAATTAACTAGGTACAAGAATTTATTTATACCAACACCCCCCTTAAGTGCAACTTAGAGTAGCAGATTATTATGCAAATGAAAAAAAGATGGGTCCTGACTACTGGGCCATGTTAGGTACCCATTTACATATGCAATGCAATCTCTCACAAACAAAGAAAAGGAGAAAACCTAATGGGACAAAAATCCTCCCCAAAAGAGAGATGAAAGATACAAAAAATAAATGCTCTCAATGATGCATGAGAAGGTAAAATCCCCATGTGAGGAAAAAGACCCCCCCATAAGAGAGAAGTAGAAGAGAGACAAGGTAGACCCCCCTCAATTTTGAGTCTCCTACAATGATGGTAGAAGCTCGACATTGAATGCTGAAGATGATCCAATCTCGTCAAACAAAATTCCTCCCCTTAGAGAGAAAAAAAACCATGGATGTATATAGGATGTCAGGAATATGGATGATGTGTGATGTCTTTGAAGCATGCTCAAGTGTCTCCATGTCAATGCCGAAAGCTGACACACTCCAAATAGGTGTTCTAGGCCACACTGCTGAAGAGAGAAATCCAAAATCTAATAGAGATGAATGTAGAACATGATCCAAAGACAATGATATCCCCTCTGTAGACAAAGAAGCCTCCTCCAAATGTGTCCAAAAGTATCCACACTCACATGAAACTGTGAAGAATGATCATGTAGAGAATGAACAAGAGGGTCAGAGTGCTCCCTAACAACAATTAAAGAAGGATCATATTCATCAAAGAGAAGATGAATGCTATCGATGATCTCCTCCAAATCTGCAAGATGAGACTCCAAAAACAAGTCTAAAAGACCTGTCAAGAAGTCATCCAAAGTAGTCAAATCTGAGAGACAATGAGGTATGTCCTACTACACTAAATCACTAGGAACCAAAACTATGGAATCACAAGCATCCTCAAGTACAACAGTAGATGGAGGAGATAAAATGCATGACTCAAGAACTAGATCTGATGTGAGAAGTCCCAAGCTCAAGAAGCCAAATGTCTCCTCTGAATCAAGGTCCATATGATCAACAACCAAAGGAACAATGTCACCATCAGAAGAAAAATATGAAAAGGTATACAATCGAGATGAATGATCAACCACCCTAGTAGCAATGATCTCTCGACTCTCCAAGTCTTGAATGATGACTTAATCAGGTGTGAAATCCACAGTTCTCCCATCTCCACCATTTGTAATCTGATATATGGAAAGAAGATTGTTCATCAAATGAGTAACACACAAAACATCCTGAAAAGTGTTGTCCCCAAAACTAATAGATCCCTTCCTAGTTACACTCATGTATGTATTGTTTCCCATCAAGATAGGAGATATAGTACAAGGCTGAAAAGAAGAGAAGATAGCTTTCAAAGATTCCATATGATGAGATGCTCTTGAATCTAGAAGCCATCTCCTTGATCCTGGACCTGAAAAATCACAAAGAGCTTGTCCTTTATTTCTTGATATAGATGTTTGAGCTTTGTCCTTTTTAAACTGTTTTGAAGAAGGAGAAAAAGTTGATTCAAACATTCTAGAAGGCAAATCAATGTGATTCTTTTTGAGAAGATTTTTCAACTCATCAATATTCTTCTTATAACAATAGTGTTCTTCATGTCCATCCTTCTTGCAATATGCAAAAGTAGGCCTCTCTTTCTTAGATGAATTCTCTTTGGAAGATGATTTTTTATTTGCTTGATCCAAATGTGGATTATTCTTTACTTTCTTTTGTTTCTTATCTGATTCTAATTCTTTCACCAACAATACTTGAGATTTAGAAGTCTTGATGAGACCCATTGAGATAAGCTTTTGTTGCTCATGTATCAACATCTCATAAAATGATGCAAATGAAGGTGTAGTATATGCAGACCCCATAGTCAATCTATGAGTATGAAAGCTAGAAACAAAAGAGGCATAATCAAGACCAAGTTTTTTCATTGTATTGTAGACCAACTGAATGTCCTTATCAATTCCACATGCTTTACATTGATCTCTTAGATCATTAAACTTAGTGATGTAGTCTTGGATGTTGTCAAAGTCCTTGGGATCAAGGCTCATCAATTCATTATCAATTTGATAGCCTCTTACTTCATCTATAGTACCATACAATGTTTTCAACTTGTCCCAAGCTTCATTAGAATTTTTACATGATTCAATTTGGAACAACAAATCTTGAGAAACAAGTCTATGAAGACACCCAAGAGATTTGATATGTTCAATCATCCATTTTATCTTTTTATCTGCATCTATAGGTTCAAATACCTTATTTTCAACATAAAGAGAGTGACCTTCAGTCATTAGAATACTCCATGCATTTTGATGCCATGTTGAATAATTATATGATGTGAGTAAAGGCACCTTAGAATGATCCATGAAAATAAGAGAGCACAAGCAAACAAATCAAAAGAATGCACCAAGCGACCCCCCAAATCACTCAATCAAGAAACCCCTCAAGTAATATCTGATTTGACACTTTATATTTAGTGTGTTTACAACTACCACTTGCCAAAAATAGTGAAGTGGACTATGATCTTAGTGCTTATAGATGCCAAAATAGGCCACAAAATCAAGTACAATTTTTGGTATAAAATGAGATCAATTTGATCATAACACTGAGAATTTCACAAAAAATCATGCACTTTCAAAAAAACCTACACCCAAAAATGTTACCGTAGGAGCAAGATATGAGCTCCCAAAGTTCCCAAAATGAGGACAAAGCAACAACACCTATGAGAATATGCAGATTTTGGAAAATCCATGCACCAAAACCAAAAACTGATTGTATCACTATGAAGAGCACAAAAAATTAGCCCTTTTAGAAAAAATTTCTCAAAAAAACAAGATCGTGAGCACAAGTTATGGTCCTCTGAAGTTGAGCTGCAAAAATGAAAATTCAATTGGAGAGGGGGCCAAAATTTTCAAAAGAAAGTTGATGTAATCACTGATGTGATGATGACATCAATCAATTGATCAATTAAATTTGATGGCCAAAGGCCTTCCAAAGTCACTGTTGTCCTTGAGCCGGAATATGCTTTCTAACGCTGTAATATTCTATTTATCACTGATTTTGACTAGTCACCACCAAGAGGTTGTGGTGGATCTTGTGAGATGCGTGGTGGGCTATGGAAGTGCCATGTGGTGGAATCAGGAGTGTCGGTTCTTGAAGAATAAATTTTGTTGGTTGCCAGATTTTCCTTTTGTCAGCCGGTTTTAAATGACGCCAAAATTTTGTGACTGGCAGCGACCGATGAGGTGTGGGGTCGCAGTGGTGGGGCCTCCTACCCTTTCCACACGACAACCTGTGGAGAGCTCTTGGGTACACGGTATTGCAGTCATCTATAGGTTGTGTACTAGCTGTGGTACCTCCGCATAATTTTCTTTTTCTTTATATTTTTTTTTAAACAATTTTTTTCAAAATGAATTTAATCGGTATAGATTTAATTTTTATTAAAAAAAAAATTCAAAAAATTTCAATTGAGAATTTTTATTTTTTATTTTTTTTGAAAAATTGTACTAGGAGTAATTATGATGATCTAGGGGTCATATGGCTCTTCGAGCAATTTTTTTTTTGCCTCACTGGACAATTGCTCTGATTTGGATGATTTGGTATTTGATCTTAGGGTTTTTGGCCCTTCTGGACGCGATGACAGAGTCAAATTTGACCCAAAATGCTCCAAAAATGTAGCTACCTTCTAGATTTGGCAACCACTCTTTAGCTTCAAGCCCTCATAGATTTTGCCTCATATGTCCGATTTGGATGAAACAAAATGAAAAATCAACTTTCTCAAACCTTCTAGACACAATGGTGAGCTTAGATTTGCACCAACAAGCTCCGATATGAACCTGCAATAAAGAGCCAAAAATGGAACCTCCCCAAATCGAGCATCTCTCTTTAGAAAAAGACTCTCTAATGGCACCCAACCCACTCTGATACCATGTTATAATTGGCTATGGCTGCCAAGATCTTGAGACCAAATGGAAAGCACAAAAAGAGAGAGAATATAATGTGAGAAAAATGAGCTATATTCTTATCAATATGATTCAATGATATGGGATGATTATATGATATGTTACAATGAGAGACCCCTTGCTTATATAGCCAAGGTGAGATACAAGATGTCATAGGATTATGACAAGTTTCTTAATAATATGACATGAGACAACTAATCACACTTACCTAGGTTCACATGTAGTAGTTGTCAAAAGATAAGATAACAACTAATGACAACTCACACCTTCTAGAAATATTCCTTCCTATGACCTAAGTAGAATTAACTAATATGTAAATAAATCCCCTAGTAATGAATTAACTAGGTACAAGAATTTATTTACACCAACATTATGATATCTTTTCATGCTTATTATACAACCTTGGACCTAAATTATAGTAATTGAAATATAGCTATGATATAATAGCATTACATGGTTTATATGTGAGTATGTATGAAATGTGGATGGAATTTTATGTTTAATCATGTTATTTAGCTTTGTGTATATGTTTTTATGGATTAGCCTCTTGCAGCCCAAGAAGGCATTGTAGCTTGAAACAATTGGAAGCTATAGCCTACAACAAAAGGAGGACTTGGACAACGAAATAGGGGAAATGCCAAATCAAGCTGAATGCAATAAATACCATATGGAGGCACCTGATGGAGTTAGTCATGCATCATTATGACAATTAATTAGGTTCCGAGGAGAAGAATTATTTTGTTGATAGGATTCTAGATGATTGTTTGTGTGTTTTACATGCGGATCTATTTTGTAGAGTTTCAATTCTATTAGAACTCTTCTTTCTTTTAAGTTATAGTTTGAACAATTCAATCTTAACTATATACTCTGATATCTAGGAATTATAGTTAGTGATTTTAGTTAGGATTTGTATTAGAATAAAACTCCCCTATGCTTGTATATAGCTGGTGGTTGAGTCCTTAGAGGAGTTAGTTGATTTTCAATATTTTTTTATCAGTTACTTTTCAGTTTCTTGTTATCATCTATAGACATGTTGATTATACAAGAATGATTTTATTGAATACAACTTGTGAGGAAGATTTTGTGTAATATTTTGTGATGCGTAATGATTGAAGTTCAAGTTCATATGAATGTGTAAAATATGAAGGTTTATATTTGGTTTAGTTAAGTGAAGACAACCACTTGAGCCAACCACTTGAGCAGGCCACTCCAAGTAACTTTTATGCACTATATTTACAGTTGTTTATCTATGTTTAGTAGTTATTTCTGTGTATCATTACTTAATAAATTGTATGCAAGTTAGAATAGATTCTCATATTTTGATTATCAGTAATGAATGTTCATGATCATGGTCACATTTAGTTAGCTTGTAGTCCTCCGAAGGTTAGAATAAGATCAGTTATTAGTCTTGATCATTTTTGAGTTAGTACAGTAATTCTTTATTAGCAATAGTTTAGTTATAGGTAAAGCTATAGGCACCCATAGCCATTAGCACTAGTTTTCTTCTTTCACTGTTATACAATTCTATGATTTTCCAGCAAGTAGAATACCTTGAATAGGATAAAATATATAGCATCAAGTCTCTGAAGGCACATATAGTGTAGCACCATCACAATTTTACAAACCTTGGTTGATAATTTAATGTAGTCTTTACAATGTTGAGTGGACTGTTCAACCAGTCATACCTTTGAATTGTGTGGTTTCCACCAAGTTTAAAAGACACTAGTTTAGACTCTACATTTTTGGTTTCATTTCCAGGGATGGTGCTATATTCATAGACTTGTTTTCCAAGCTTTCATAGTTTACTTTTTGTTAACAACATTAGGACTGCTAGACTTAATATTTTTCAACACACCAAAAGTTACACTAACACTGTGTAGGACCGCTACTATACAAATCCGTATTTATTTGTATGCGCAGGTAGAGAGATTCTTTGGGTAGATTCCTCCCCTCTACATGCCAATAATCCATAGCAAAAATTGGTGACTCTAGTACTCAAAGCGAGGGTAATACTGAAGATGAAATTTCCCTATCACCAACATCTAGCACATAAACATGGGACATATAAAACCATGGGTGATGTAGTGGATGATCCTGAATGTGCAACCTTTGAGTTCCTAATCACCAACCAAGAAAGGGCCACTATGCTAAAGAATATTCCTCCTTCAATATTACCAGTCTTTTATGGGTTGGTGACTGAAGATTCAGATATATTTATTTTTGAATTTGATGTCCTATGCAGAAGTTGTGACTATAATTTTGATCCTCACAAGCTCAAACTCTTCCCTGTCACTCTAAGAGATGCAACCCTAAGATTGTTTATGGGATTAAGCAAGGATGTTGTTCTTGATTGGGATACCATGAAAACACTATTCTTGGAGAAGTACCAAGACTATTCTAAGGGACTTGATAGGAGGAGAGATGAAATTTTCAGAATTTCGTAGAAGGAGGATGAGCCATTAGAATATTATGTGGAGAGATTTCAATTTGACTTGAAGAGAAACCCATAGAACGAGTTATCTGAAGAATCCCTCAATTTAGTATTTTTGAGGGGAGTCAATGGGGACTGTATGGATTCTCTCAATCTTATTTGGCAAGGATATATCTCTCAAATACCATTTGAAGACATTTGCAAGGTCTACATAAATTATTCCAGGACCTTCACTAAGAGGCCAAGAGGAGAGAGGACATCCACCATTAGCAAATCATCTACTGGGGTTTCAAAGATAGAATTAAGAAATTTATCGTCCAACATGAAGGAGGACATTATCAACCACCTAGAAAATTAGTTGGACACTCTCCACATCAAGAAGAAGAAAAAGGATGTTGAAGCAATGCTCATTGAATATTGCCCTAGTTGTAGGCAAAGGAAATAAAATTGTAAATGCAAGAGGGTGGCTAGTATTAAACAAGACAAAATTGAGAGACCTAATCAACCACTTGAAGGAGAGGATAGGAATTTTTTTAAATAGCTCAAATAAGGCCATGGAAATAGAGACAAGGTATGCCACATGACCCTCTTAACTTCAATTCATCTTTTCTAATTAGAAATCATAATTTTTTTGCCTGGAATTCTTATCCCTAGCTATCTAATCAAAATCAATGGAAAAACCCTCAATAATGACCACAACCTCAGAAAAATTGGAACCAACAACAACCCAATCCTTGGTCACCATGAAATTTTTAGAGTTCCAATTACAATCTTCAATGTCCAACACAACAGAACTAGCAGTGGCAACCTCAATGGAAAAAAGGCTAGCAGTGGCAGTAGAAAAATATGAATTATCAACAAAATATGCTTCTTTCTCAGCCCCAACAACAAGCCATTATTCCTCCATCAAATCCTACATCTCAGCCACCTAGACCATCACAATTACCTTCCTAACCTGCACCTAAACCTAATGACAAGCTTACCCAACTTTCTTATAATAACGAGGCTATGTAATACTCCACTTATGGGGTAGAGGTGAGTGATGTCCACCTCAAGTCAAAGAAATAAATAGCTATACCTTCACCCTCTCAAATCACTAATATAGAGGATGAGGAACCTATATTTGAAGCTTTAGAAAAATCACCTCTGGAACTTGAATCAAATCAGGTACACCAGACAACCTCAAGTCCAAAGCCTCATTTCCCTAAACTCTTATCCATTTAAAAAAATCACACACAGGCTGAGGCAAACCTATTAGGTCAACTAAATGATTTAAGCATTAAGATTCCTCTCATCCAAGCTATTAAAGACATCCCAATTTATACCAAAACTATGAGGGACCTATGTCTTAAGAAACTAGGGAGGAAAAAGAAGGATCCTCAGATAGTTCATGTCCTAGGAAACCTTGCTGATATCATGTTAGGGAACATCACTATCCCTAAATGCACAAAACCTGGTAGTCTAGTAGTGGGAATTAAGATTAATGGGACCCTTATCAAGAACACTTTGATAGACTTATGGGCAGAAATCAATGTCATGACTGAAGAAACAATGCAATTGCTTCAGTTAACAAACCTTAGACGTAGAAAAACTATCCTATAGTTGGCTAATAGGTCAACAATCAAGCCTAAAGGAATCATTGAAGATTTAGTTATTGCATTAGATTCTTGGGAATACCCTACATACTTCATAGTTTTGCAACCAAAGGTTAATCTTTTAGGATATCCACTCATCTTAGAAAGATCATGGCTAGCTACAATTGATGCATTCATAGGATGTAGGTATGGAAATATGATAATATCTAATGGGACAATGACCAAGAAATAGGTCCTCTACCCTCCAAACCAACCTTTTGTTGATCTTGAGAAAACCATTTGGCCCACTTTGTACGAGGAAGATAATTATTCCTTACATAATTTGATGACAATAGAATGCAACTCTCTATTGGGTAAATTCAAGAAGATGAGTCCATGAAAAGTGGAAGTTTTTGCCTTAGAAAAAAACCCAAAATCGACTTCAACAAAATGGGATCTCGATTTTTAATAAACAGGATCTCGTTTTAAAATGGGATCCTGCTTTTTAAAAAATGGGATCCTGTTTTGAAAATGAGAATCATCCAAAGAACTAGAAGTCATGCTGAGAAAAATGTTGAACATAAACAATGTATTGACTAAAGAACAACACAATTCCCTAACTACAGTGCTACAGGAACACACAACAACCTATGCATGGGACTACCATGATATGAAGAGTATAGATCATGACTTATGTATGCATAGGATCTATATAAATGATTGTTATAGGCCCATTAGACAGCCACATAGATGAATGAACCTTGCCTTGAGAGAAATAGTTAAAGCTAAAATCCAAAAACTCCTTGATGCAGGCTTCATTTATCCTATATCTGATAGTGAATGGGTCTCACTTTTAGTCATTGTTCCCAAGAAAGGTCAAAAATGGAGAGTATGTGTATATTATAGGGAACTAAACACAACCACTAGGAAGAACCACTTTACATTGCCCTTTATAGATCAAGTGCTTGAATCTTTAGTAGGAAAGAAGTAATTTTCATTCATAGATTGTTTCAGTGGTTACAATCAAAGCAAAATTGCTCCAGAGGATCAAGATAAGACAAAATTTACATGTCATTGGGGTACTTATGCCTACTCTGTTCTACCCTTTGGTTTATGCAATGCTCCAACTACTTTTCAGAGGGAATTTATCATCCTTTTTTATTATGCTCAAGACTGTATGGAGATATATATGGATGACTTCATCACATATGGGGAAACTTATGAGGAAGCCGTTAGAAATTTGGAAATGGTATTAACAAGATGTAAAGAACACAACTTGTACCTTAGTAATGAAAAATGCTTTATGATGATGACTTAGGGAATTATTTTAGGGTATTTCATATCTAGTGCAGGGATTCAGGTTGATCCATATAGGATAGAAATTATTTCTACATTACTTGTTCCAAAGAAGCAAAGAGATATCAAAATCTTCCTAGGCCATGTAGGCTATTACAAGAGGTTAATTAAAGACTTCAATAAGATTGTTGCACCATTGTTTGTTTTGCTGACTAAAGCCATTGAATTTGATTGGACACTAGAGTGCCAACATTCCTTTGAAGAGTTGAAGAAGGCCTTAACCCAAGCACCTATTTTAAAGGAGGAAAAAATGGACTTTTCCCTTTCATATACATATTGATGCTTTAAATTTTTCTATTGGAGCAGTTTTGGGTCAGAAATAAGGTGAAAAAAATATGTTATTTACTACATTAGCAAGAATCTTCAGTGAGCAAAGCTAAATTATACTGTTATAGAAAAGGAGATGCTAGCAATAGTATATTCCATTAATAAATTCAAGTATCCCATTAATGTTCATTTAGTTTTTATCCACACAAACCATACAACTATTAGATATTTGATGAACAAGCCTATGGGAGGGGGTAGAATAGTCAGATGGTTTCTCCTTCTACAAGAGTTTGATATTAAAATAGTGGAAAAACTTGGTAAAGCTAATGTAGTAGAAAATTTTATGTCAAGGTTTCCAACACAATCAACAAAATAGATAGTGGATAACTCATTTTTTAGATGAACACTTGTTTTATCTTAATGTAAATGTACCCTAGTATGTTGTTATTGCAAATTATTTAGTGACAAGGTAGATTCCACCACTTTTCTCCAAGGGAAAAGAGACAATTAGTACACAAATATTTTCCATACTCTTGGATATCTAGTTATCTATTCTATACTGGCCCTGACAACATCATGAGAAGGTGCAAAAGGAAAGATGAAATATTTTATATCATGAAGGCTTTCCATGATGAACCATGTGGGGGTAATTTTTCAACAAAAAGAACAACATTCAAAATCCTCACAACTAGTTATTACTGGCCTACTTTACACAAGCATTCTGTCAAGTACACAAGGAGTTATGATAGGTGCCAATGAATGGGTAAGCCAACAAGGAGTGATGAAATTCCATTGCAGCCTCAGTTAACACTAGATCCCTTTGACAAATGGGGTCTAGAATTTATTGGATCATTCTCACCTACTTTTAACAATAAAGAATGCATTCTAGTTTATACCGATTATCTGACTAAATGGGTAGAAGTGAAGGCATTACAATTTGCCAGAGATGGAAATGTGGCTGAATTCTTATGAGGACATTTTTACTAGGTATGGAGTACCTAGGGAAATTATAACTAATCAGGGTCCACATTCGGACCTCATCACCAAATTGGTTGAAGAATACCAAATTAGGCACAAAAATTCAATACGTTATCACCCTTAGGCCAATGGTTAGGTGGAGGTAACCAATAGAGAAATTGAGAGTATTCTAACCAAGACAGTGTAATTACACAAGAAATATTAGGTTGCTAGGTTACTAGAAATAGTATGGGCATATATAACATGGAAAACAACAATTGTTTTCACACCCAATGAGCTAGTATATGGAAATTAGTAGTCCTTCCAATTGAGTTTGAATAGAAAACATTAAGAATAACAATAGATTTGGACATGGATATCACAGTAGCTCAAAAGGAAAGGTTACACCACTTAAATGGGCTGGATGAAATCATGATGGAGGTAATCCATCACACTGAGATAGTATAAGAACATAGGACAAAGTGGCATGACCAATATATAAAACATAATAATTTATTATAGGATACTGGGCCTTGTTATATGATTCAAGATACAAGTATTTCAAAGAGAAACTCCTATCTAGGTGGTTGGGACCTTATGAGATCAACCAAGTCTTTCCTAATGGAGCAATACAGTTGCATACCATAGATACAGTGAGGTTCTCACTTCTAGTTAATGGCCACCAATTGAAACTTTATAAGAAACTGGTACAAAAGGAAGAATTTATATTTTCTTTATTTCAATAGTATGGACCTATTAGTGATCTAAATACAGGTTCAGAAACACAAAGTGATGCCTCAACAACAAAAGATATACCCAATTCTTCAATTGATTCTGAGATTGAGCTACATAGCTCAATCCTTGAGATCACTTTGGATTAATTTCTTATTCTACCTCACAAGCATGCACAACATAGTTATAATGATGTACATACTTTTTCTAGATGGACCTATCTTATATATACAATTATCAACATTCAGAAATGGTCTTGTTGCAGTAGGAACCTGTAGAATCACATGTGTCACTAGTCACACAAGACTTGATGTTGAAGGAACCCGTAGCATGAACTAGAAATTTTTTTTCACATCAATTGGTGCCACATTAATTTTATTTAACACATTTTCACCTCAAAATTCTCACATGCATTATCTATATTTTCATAATAAGTACTCATGTCACACTTATTTTATTTCCTACTACCAATTCAAATTTTGAACTTTTGAACTATCACATCACCAACTATTATCCATTTATTCTATTTCATTACCTTACATATACCACCTCACCATTCATTCACCTACAATTATTTCCAGTCACATAAAATCATATTTCAGATACATGCTATTCAACTCACATGTGCAAAATTCAATTAGTCACCTTTGATAGGTACGTAAGGTACACTATCATAATTATCATATATTTCTTAATGATTTAATTATGTCTTTCATATTAAATTAAGAATGTGATATATTCACAAAATTAATTTCCATAATTTCTAATCACACCTTCACTAATCACGAGTTGAAGTGCGGACACTTCAAACCTTAAGTTGGGGGGAGGGTACAATTCAACTAGTTTTTTTATTTTCACCATCTAAAACCAACTGCAATAGATATATATGACATGAAAAACCCTTTTTTGTCTTAAAAATTGCACCTAATTTTTGTTGATACTTTCAATTTCCAATCCCCTAATCCTATGAACTTGAGCTAATTCGAACCCATAACCCATTTTTGAGCTCAATTAAGCTAATACGAAGAAGAAGGGGAGTTGCAATTATAGTATGGTAGTGAAAATGCATGAGAAAATATCAAAGTAAAAGAAGGGTTTGAGGGTGGTGAAGTGAATTGAGTTGAATCTTCAAGCTAATTGAGTTAAATTTTCAAAGTAATACATTTGAGCAGAGTTAAAAGAGATTCATAATGGGAGGTGATGTCATTAGGAGAGATTCGCCGACTCACAAGTGGATACTAGAAGATGCAATGGTATTGCCTATCTTCACAAGTATGGGTTGGCTCATTATTTCCTAAAGTTGATAGAATTTGATAATGACATAGCAAGAAGATATGCAGCCACATTGGAGCACAATGAAGCAATGGTAAAAGGGTTGTCAGTAGATGCATTTGAAGTCGCCATAACACAAGTTTCTAGGCTTCCTATGACCAGAGAAAAGTTTATAGTTAGGGCAGATGCAGTGCCTGCACGAGAAGAATTCTATGAGTGAGGAGAAAATTTGGATTCATTGTCACAAGGTACAAAGAGACTTTCTCTTCCATGGTTTTGGGCCAACTGTACCTCCTATGTCATTAGATATCTTACTTGTGATGGTAGAAAAAATATTTTGTATACTATACACTTCAAGTTACTTAGTCACCTTTTCCATAATAGGCTAGTGAATGTGCCAAATTTTCTTTATAATATGTTAAAAATGATAGAATTAGAGTGTAAGAGGAAACAGAGTGACACTGCCTTATCACATCACTGTTTGATTTCTCTCTTAGTAAAAAGAAGCTTGAGAATTTAGTACCCACAAGTGGCCTGGGAAGATTTTATAAAATGTGAAGATATTAACAGTTTATTGGAGGCACTTGTAGTATTTGAAACTTTAGAGCCATAAGCTGAACCTATAAGAGAAATTTATCATGTAACACCTAAGAATTCACCTACTCATAGCCAAGGTGATCCTCAGGAGCACAATGTGCCAGAGTCTAGGTCACAAGAAGTGGAAGAAATTCTATCTTTTTCAAAACCACCAAAACTTGAGAACAGAAGAGGAAGTACATCCACACCTTCCAAAACAAAGAAGAAAAATAAGGATGCTCAAAAGAAAAAGAAGGATGTTGAGAAGGAGAAACCTACACCTAAGTGTTCAGGCCAATTAAAGAAGCAAGGTGTAATGAGGGGGAGTGTAGGAAAACCTGAAGAAGAGGAAAAGGGCCAAGAATAGTAGGAGGAAGATGTGATGTTGGTTGAGACAAACTCTGAAGGGAAGGGAAATATCCCTGGAAACGTGCAAACACCTATGAAGAGGAAGAGATATGTGTCTAAATTTTTTGATTCAGATTCAAAAGATGTGTTTGTTGCCAAGAAAACACAAAAAAACCCCCAGCCAGTCCTACTTATGAAGACTATTATTGTACATGGGGTGGTAATGACTAGCCTTTAAAACTGAGGAAACTTTTATAGAAGAAAAAAAGGTCAAGAAAGAGCTTTAGGAAGCTTTGGAAAGAATTAAAAATTTGGAAGAATTAGTGCAGATCTATGAAAAGATAAACAAGGAAAGGACTTGACAAAAATACAATAATTGGAAGAAAAATTGCAAACACATGGCCATGGTACAAAACTGGATTTATTGGCACAATTGACCATTACTAAAATAGAGGATGGAGAACTTGCAATACCAAATTAGAGATCTCCTCCCATAAGAACCCCAATTCACCATACAACCTTGTCTCTTGGTTATCATATATGGAGGGTGATTGATGAGTTTGCACAAGAAAAATAAAAGTGGAAGAAATAAAAATAAAATTTGATTGAAGAACATGCTAAGGTGCTGGAAGGGAAAGATATTGAGCTAAGAAAATTAGTAGTTAGACTAGAAGAAGTGGCAGATAAAGCTGCTCAAATCATAAGATGCAGACCTCCAACAAGGACATATGCATTATTTTTGCAATAATTTTTTTCAAGTTTTCAGTTTAGTAGGCTAATCAATAACCAATCAGTTGGGATGACGAGGGAATTTGAGTTTCTTGATGTTTTTGGTAAATCTACACTAGAAGAGCAGAATCAATTGTGTGAATACTATTTACACAACTATGTGGTGTCAAATGAAATAGACTGGAATCCTCTAATATTTTTAGGGGATCTCTAGGTAAGGGAACTAGCATCTTATTATAGGAATGAACAATTCAAGGGAGAAATAATGGAAGAATGTGAGGAGAGGGAGAAATTAGTTTCTCTCTCAAAAAGGAAAGAGTCTAAAGACCCTGATGCACTTATAGATGAATGGTTGAAACTCCTGGATCATAAAGGTGTAGGAAGGGAAATTATGAAACCGAGGATAGAGGATTATGTTGGAATGATGGATGCACAGGTGTCCTTAATGAAGCTGCAATACAATCTTCAATGGAGGACCTTTTCCAGGAAGAAATATTCAACCACAAAGAAAGTATGATAATGGAATTCAAAATAGAGATTCTATTATGATCTATCGGATGATTTATAAAGAGTACATATGCCTGATTATATAGGCAAGTGTTAAACCTAAAATGCAAAGGATGTTGCCAAGTGTTCAAATCACACTTCATGTGACAACAAGAAACCCTAACCAACTACCTAGGGAATGATAACAAGATGGAGATAAGTTCTAGAAAAGACAACTCATCTTCTAGAAGGGAATCTTATCTCAACAACTTTATTAAATGATTAAATGCAACTTAGGACTAATATGATTAATTAAAACCTAAGTTAACTTATGCTAGTGTAATAATTAATTAATTAATTACACTAACACCCCCCCATAAGTGCAACTTAGGGAGGAAATGAAAAATGCAATGATTATGCATGATGATGATGGGTCCCGACTGATGGCCATTTTAGGTACCCAAGTACAAATGCAATGCAAACTAAACTAACCGGGGTAAAGGAGAAAACCCAGTGGGAACAAAACTCCTCCCCAAAATAGAATGCAAAGAGCAACTAAGTGATGAAGGATGGAGGACTCCATAAGAGCCCCCAAGGACACCATCCATCACAAAGATACATGAAATAACCCCCCCAGAAGAGAGGAAGAAAGAGACCACAGATCCCCCCCAGAATGAAGTAGCCCCAAAAGAACTGGAGAAATTGCATCTCCTGAAAGAAGTGAGAGGGAAGAGGCCGAATGAAAGCAATCTCTGAAGGTGAAGTAGTTGTAGCCCATGATGTCTCCACAGAAGCAGGTGTGACCTCAACAGATGAAGAAGTCAAAGTGGGTGAAGACTGAATAGGAACCTCCCAAGCTGGATGATCAACTGGATCCTGCTACACTGAGATAGAAGAAACTACACCTGTAGTCATAGAAGTATCAACAAATGCAACAGTAGGTGAAGGAGATGGAATGGATGGCTCAAGAGCAGGATCTGAAGTGAGAACTCCAATGTTCAAGTAGCCAAATGTCTCCTCTGAATGATGATTCACACTAGAAGTGTGATGAACAACTGTAGGAACAAAAGCATCATTAGTAGCAAAATCTGCAAAGGAATACAACCGAGATGAGTGATCCACCACCCCATTAGCAATAACTATTCTACTCTCCAAGTCTCTGATGATAACTGAATTAGGTGTGAACTCCACAGACCTCCCATTGCCTCCATGCGTGATCTGATATATAGAAAGAAGGTTGTTCGTCAAATGAGGAACACACAAGACATCCTAAAAAGTGTTGTCTCCAAAACTAATAGATCCCTTCCCTGTAACACTCATGTAGGTATTGTTTCCCATCAAAATAGGAAACATAGTGTGAGACTCAAAGGAAGTGAACATAGACTATGTAGAATCCATATGATGAGATGCTCCTGAATCTAGAAGCCATCTCCCTGATCCAAGACTCGAAGAAGCACAAAGAACATGTCCCTTCATATCTAATGAAGTATGTAAACCGGCTATGCCCCTGTCATGTTGTACTAAAGAAGAAGAAGAAGAAGAAGAAGGAGGGGAATGAGATGATGCAAACATCCTAGAAGGCAAATCAATTTGATGTTTCTGAAGAAGATTCTTCAGCTCATCAATGTCCTTCTTGTAGCAATTATGTTTTGCATGTCCTTCTCTCTTGCAATATGCACATGGGCCCTTCTCCTTCCTAAATGATTTCCCCTTAGAAGAGGATGATGAATTTGAGGACTCCTTCTGTTGCTCATAAGATTTTGAAATTTTTTGTTTTTGTTTCATTCTTTTTCCTGTAGAAGCCTTCTGATCTCTGAGCTCCTGTGATGCAATAAGTGCCTGTGATGAAGAGGGCTTCAACTTTCCCATATTGGCTAACTTGGCCTGCTCTCGAGTGAGAGAAGATGCAAAATCATCAAAAGAAGGCATAGTAAATCTAGTACCAAGTGCATCCCTAGTAGCATAAAAGGTAGAAACAAAAAATAAATAATCTGGTCCAAGCTTAGAAAGAATGGACAATATCAACTGAGAGTCTTCCTTCTAAACACCTCACTGTGACAATTGCAATCTAAGACACTTGATTTTGGTGAAAAACTCCTGGATGTTATCAAAATCCCTAGGATTTAAGCCAATAAGCTTACTCTCTAACTGAAAATCTCTCATAGTATCCTACTTCCCAAACAAAGACTACAAAGTACTCCAAACCGCATGGGGTGTAGTGCAAGACTCAATGTGAAAAAGAAGGTCAGAAGAAAGAGATAGACATAATGTACCATAAGCTTCATTACACCTATTAAACCACTTTCTCTTTTCAGTAGCACCTGTAGGTTCAATTTTTGTGCCCATGGTTACCTTGTACAACCCTTTATGTTTCAAGTGAATCTCCATTTGTTTTTTCCAGCCAAAATAGTTGAATGGAGTAAGGGGTGCAATATTATGTGTATCCATGACATAAAATAACAATATATACTCTCAAATAAAATAAAATAAAACTAAATTTAGCTTGCAGGAAACGAGTTTTCTAGCAAAAACGTTTATTTTTAATTTGATTTCTAGAAAATCTACTCACTGTTTGTAGACAAAAATAAAAACCCGGAAATATTTTGATGCTAGAAATAAAACCCAAAAATCATTTCTTGATCCAACAAGCAGAAGATGAAAAATTGATTTTTTTTAACCTTCCGCCAGGAGAAAAATGACGCCTAACGCTTTTTAGACTACGATTTTCTCCAGATCTGTATAAGATATGCAAAATCTAAAAGATACCCAGTTCAGATTTTGACGCTCGCTACAAAACCCAGAAATCGTTTTTCCTGCAAATGAGTGAAAACTAGATTTTTGAAGCAAATATAATGATGGCTCCAATAAAAAACGGCTTGCAACAAACCCTTGCTTGCCAAAGAATCTCACTAGCCAAACTTTCTTGATCCTGGGATGAACCTTCATTGGAATAGCTCTGATACCATGTTGGAATGATGGATGCACAGGTGTCCTTGATGAAGCTTCAATACAATTTTCAATGGAGGACCTTTGCCAGGAAGAAATATTCAACCACAAAGAAAGTATGATAATGGCATTCAAAATAGAGATTCTATTATGATCTATCAGATGATTTACAAAGAGTACATATGCCTGATTACATAGGCAAGTGCTAAACCTAAAATGCAAAGGATGTTGCCAAGTGTTCAAATCACACTTCATGTGACAACAAGAAACCCTAACCAACTACCTAGGGAATGATAACAAGATGGAGATAAGTTCTAGAAAAGACAACTCATCTTCTAGAAGGGAATCTTATCTCAACAACTTTATTAAATGATTAAATGCAACTTAGGACTAATATGATTAATTAAAACCTAAGTTAACTTATGCTAGTGTAATAATTAATTAATTACACTAACACCCCCCCATAAGTGCAACTTAGGGAGGAAATGAAAAATGCAATGATTATGCATGATGATGATGGGTCCCGACTGATGGCCATTTTAGGTACCCAAGTACAAATGCAATGCAAACTAAACTAACCGGGGTAAAGGAGAAAACCCAGTGGGAACAAAACTCCTCCCCAAAATAGAATGCAAAGAGCAACTAAGTGATGAAGGATGGAGGACTCCATAAGAGCCCCCAAGGACACCATCCATCACAAAGATACATGAAATAACCCCCCCAGAAGAGAGGAAGAAAGAGACCACAGATCCCCCCCAGAATGAAGTAGCCCCAAAAGAACTAGAGAAACTGCATCTCCTGAAAGAAGTGAGAGTGAAGAGGCTGAATGAAAGCAATCTCTGAAGGTGAAGTAGTTGTAGCCCATGATGTCTCCATAGAAGTAGGTGTGACCTCAACAGATGAAGAAGTCAAAGTGGGTGAAGACTGAATAAGAACCTCCAAAGATGGATGATCAACTGGATCTTGCTGCACTGAGATAGAAGAAACTACACCTGTAGTCATAGAAGTATCAACAAATACAATAGTAGGTGAAGGAGATGGAATGGATGGCTCAAGAGCAGGATCTGAAGTGAGAACTCCAATGTTCAAGTAGCCAAATGTCTCCTCTGAATGATGATTCACACTAGAAGTGTGATGAACAACTGTAGGAATAAAGGCACCATAAGTAGCAAAATCTGCAAAGGAATACAACCAAGATGAGTGATCCACCACCCCAGTAGCAATAACTGCTCTACTCTCCAAGTCTTTGATGATAACTGAATCAAGTGTGAACTCCACAGACCTCCCATTGCCTCCATGCGTGATCTGATATATAGAAAGAAGGTTGTTCGTCAAATGAGGAACACACAAGACATCCTAAAAAGTGTTGTCTCCAAAAATAATAGACCCCTTCCCTGTAACACTCATGTAGGTATTGTTTCCCATCAAAATAGGAGACATAGCGTGAGACTCAAAGGAAGTGAACATAGACTATGTAGAAGCCATATGATGAGATGCTCCTGAATCTAGAAGCCATCTCCCTGATCCAAGACTCGAAGAAGCACAAAGAACATGTCCCTTCATATCTGATGAAGTATGTAAACCGGTTGTGCCCCTGTCATGTTGTACTAAAGAAGAAGAAGAAGAAGGAGGAGGAGGGGAAGGAGATGATGCAAACATCCTAGAAGGAAAATCAATCTGATGTTTCTGAAGAAGATTCTTCAACTCATCAATGTCCTTCTTGTAGCAATTATGTTTTGCATGTCCTTCTCTCTTGCAATATGCACATGGGCCCTTCTCCTTCCTAAATGATTTCCCCTTAGAAGAGGATGATGAATCTGAGGACTCCTGCTGCTCATAAGATTTGGAAATTTTTTGTTTTTGTTTCATTCCTTTTCCTGTAGAAGCCTTCTGATCTGTGAGCTCCTGTGATGCAATAAGTGCCTGTGATGAAGAGGGCTTCAACTTGCCCATATTGGATAACTTGGCCTGCTCTCAAGTGAGAGAAAATGAAAAATCATCAAAAGAAGGCACAATAAATCTAGTACCAAGTGCCTCCCTAGTAGCATAAAAGGTAGAAACAAAAATTGAATAATCTGGTCCAAGCTTAGAAAGAATGGACAATATCAACTGAGAGTCTTCGTTCTGAACACCACACTCTGACAATTGCAATCTAAGAGACTTGAGTTTGGTGAAAAACTCTTGGATGTTATCAAAATCCCTAAGATTTAAGCCAATAAGCTTATTCTCTAACTGAAACTCTCTCATAGTATCCTGCTTCCCAAACAAAGACTACAAAGTACTCCAAACCGCATGGGGTGTAGTGCAAGACTCAATTGTGAAAAAGAAGGTCAGAAGAAAGAGATAGACATAATGTACCATAAGCTTCATCACACCTATTAAACCACTTTCTCTTTTTAGCAGCACCTGTAGGTTCAATTTTTGTGCCCATGGTTACCGTGTACAACCCTTTATGTTTCAAGTGAATCTCCATTTGATTTTTCCAACCAAAATAGTTGAATGGAGTAAGGGGTGCAATATTATGTGTATCCATGACATAAAACAACAATATATACTCTCAAATAAAATAAAATAAAACTAAATTTAGTTTGCAGGAAATAGGTTTTCTAGCAAAAACATTTTTTTTTAATTTTTATATCTGGAAAATCTACTCACTATTTGTAGACAAAAATAAAAACCCGAAAATATTTTGATGCTAGAAATAAAACCCAAAAATCGTTTCTTGATCCAACAAGCAGAAGATGAAAATTTGATTTTTTTTAACCTTCAGCCAGAAGAAAAATGACATTTGATGCTTTTTAGATTACGATTTTCTCCAGATCTATAAAAGATATGCAAAATCTAAAAGATACCCAATTCAGATTTCGATGTTCGCTACAAAACCCATAAATCGTTTTTCCTGCAAATGAATGAAAACTGGATTTTTGAAGCAAATATAATGACAACTCCAATAAAAAACGGCTTGCAACAAACCCTTGCTTGCTAAAGAATCTCACTAGCCAAACTTTCTTGATCCTGGGATGAACCTTCATTGGAATAGCTCTGATACCATGTTGGAATGATGGATGCATAGGTGTCCTTGATGAAGCTTCAATACAATCTTCAATGGAGGACCTTTGCCAGGAAGAAATATTCAACCACAAGGAAATTATGATAATGGCATTCAAAATAGAGATTCTATTATGATCTATCAGATGATTTACAAAGAGTACATATGCCTGATTATATAGGCAAGTGCTAAACCTAAAATGCAAAGGATGTTGCCAAGTGTTCAAATCACACTTCATGTGACAACAAGAAACCCTAACCAACTACCTAGGGAATGATAACAAGATGGAGATAAGTTCTAGAAAAGACAACTCATCTTTTAGAAGGGAATCTTATCTCAACAACTTTATTAAATAATTAAATGCAACTTAGGACTAATATGATTAATTAAAACCTAAGTTAACTTATGCTAGTGTAATAATTAATTAATTACACTAACAAATTACAAAAGAATGCAAACATTAGTTATGGGCTTGGGTCAACAATGTTACAACTATATGCAGAACAGATGGAATATCTTAACACCAGAGCTATAGAGAAAGGAACCTCACTCAGTGTACAATTTTACCACCATGCTTGAGAGGGTACACTAATACATGAAAATTGGTGTTGACATAGGAATTCAATGGGTACCACTCACATTTCACATGCTACTCTATCTAGTTCCACATTAGACTGGGGAAAAAGGTGAGGAGTGTGAGAAAGTTGGGATCATCAGAATGAGACAATTTGCAGCTTATAGAGGTTTCTACTTAAAGTAGATCAAGGGATTTGATGCTATCATGGACCTCAGGGAGATCACCCTATGATATAATATGTACCCCTAGTGTTTTTTATTAAGGACAAGAAAAAGTATAGTTGGGGGGAATGATGGGTTCATCTATTAGCCTATCTTATGTTGTTTTTATGCGTACTTTCACATATTATTAGATAATCCTTTCAGACAATACTCCTATGCTATGATATATTTTCATTCTTATTATACAACCTTGGACCTAAATTATAGTAATGGAAATATAGTTATGATTTAATAGCATTGCATGGTTTATATGTGAGTATGCATGAAATGTGGATGAAATTTTGTGTTTAATCATGGTAGTTAGCTTTGTGTATATGTTTTGGCAGATTAACCTCTTGCAACCAAGAAGACACTATAACCTACAACAATTGGAAGCTGTAGCCCACAACAAAAGGAGGACTTGGACAACAAAATAGGGGAAGTGCTAGATCAAGCTGAATGTAATAACTACCATGTGGAGGCACCTGATGGAGTTAGTCGTGCATCATTATGATAGTTAATAAAGAACTAAGGTGAATAATTCTTTTGTTGATAGGATTATAGATGAAATTTGTGTGTGTTTACATACAAATCTATTCTGTAGAGTTTCAATTCTATTAGAACTCTTCTTTGTTTTTAGTTATAGTTTAAACAATTCAATCTTAACTATATACTTTGATATCTAGGAGTTGTAGTTAGTGATTTCAGTTATAAGTTGTATTAGAATAAAACTTCCTTGTGCTTGTATATAGTTGGTGGTTGAGTCCTTAGAGGAGTTAGTTGATTTTCAATATTTTTCTATCATTTACTTTTGAGTTTCTAGTTATCATCTACAAACATGTTGACTATTTCAGGAATTATTTCATTGAATACAACTTATGAGGAAGATTTTGTGTAATATTTTGTGATGCGTAATGATTAAAGTTCAAGTTCATATGAATGCATAGAATCTAAAGGTTTAGATTTGGTTTAGTTAACTGAAGACAACCACTTGAGCAAGCCAGTCAAGGTAACTATTTTTTACTATATTTACAGTTATTTATTTCTGTTTAACTTAGTTATTTCTATTTATTGTTATTTCATAAATTATATGCAAGTTAGAATAGATTCTCATATTTTGATTATCAATAATGAATGTTCATGAGCATGGTCATGTTTAGTTAGCTTGTAGTCCTCCAAAGGTTAGAATAAGTTCAATTACTAGTCTTGATCAGTTTTGAGTTAGTACAATAATTCTTTGTTAGCAACAATTTAGTTATAGGTTAAGTTGTAGCCACTTGTAGTCATTAGCTGTAGTTTTCTTTTTTTATTTCTATGCAATTCAATTATTTTCCAACAAGTATAATACCTTGAATAGGATAACCTAGGTAGCCCCAGGTCTTTGAAGGAACATATAGTGCAACACCATCACAATTTTACAAACCTTGGTTGACAATTTAATGTAGTCTTTACAATGTTGAGTGGACTGTTCAACTAGTCATACCTTTGAATTGTGTGGTTTTTATCAAGTTTACAAGACACTAGTTTAGAATCTACAATCTCCTCAAAATTCCAACAATATCCCCCTTTGTCATTGATGAACACAATGCCAAAAATATTCTCCAATACTCTCCCCTTTGACATCAAGGGTAAAAGGTGCCTATACAAAATTGTTTTGAATCTTATTGAAATTCCCCCTGAATGATATAATCATATATACAAAATGAATAGACTCCCCCTGAGTCATATATCGAAGAAAAAACTCAAAATTGTCCTATATGGTCCGCATATTTACAAAGAATCTGAAAATAAATGCATAAAAAGATAGAAAATGAGTCAATCAGAGGTAGTTGACATCTACAATTTCTTCACATGATATTCCAAGGCCTTCTTTCCTTGTTCCCATTCATGATTGGCCTCTGCAAGCAACTTGTTCTGCATTTCCAACTCCAATAGTAGTTCTTCTCCTTCTTGCGATGCAACAAGTACCAAATTCATCTTCTTTTCCTTTCTACACTGAGGAGAGATCGAGAACCAATTGTAATTTTGGGATTGACTAGATCCATTCTCCAAATTGCAAAATGATGTGTTATTTTTGTGCCTACATCTGGAAGAACTTCTTGTGAAGATCCTTTATGGTATTCCTTGTAGCGCAAGCAAGGTCAACTATTGGGTCATATGCATCGAAGGTTGCATTATTCTAAGACTCAATAGAGTCCATTTCCTTCCTTATACTTAGTGTGGCTCCAGGCCACTTCATACCATATTGTAATAATGCCTTAGCCTCGCCCATGCAAGCTTCTGCGTCCTTCAACAATTTTGAAAATTTCTTATGTGCAAAAACACATTTCTCTATAATCTTAAGCATTATTTTGTCACTCAATCTCTTCTCTACTTCTTTCTCTGCCTCTACCTTCAATCTAGATGCATATGCCTTGAAGGAATCAATCAAAATTTTGAGATTATCCATATCGGAGATAGATGTGTCTATGCTTGTTCTAGGTATGATCTCATGCAATGTATTAACGACCTCATCCATTAGCTCTCCGCTCCTTTAATATAGATCAATTATCTCTTTTGTGGTAGAAGTATGGAACAAGTCTTCTAGTTGAAGCTTGTGGATAGGGGAAATATTTTTCAAGTCCATATTACCTTGTTTCATCAACAATTGTAACAATTGTGAGTGGAAACTAGGCTACACACTTAATATATATCTTAGAGAATCTTTGGAGGAGCCAAAAGATTCACGAAGATACTTTGTCACTTTTGTAGCTTTTCCCTTATCATATGTTGTACCAGAGGCAATTGATTTATCTTTCTATGCATCTTTGAATGCATCCAAGTTTTTTTCTTCTTCTTCTTCTTCATGCTCTTCTTATTTTTCTTCATCAACTTTCTCTTCCTACTCTTCACCTTTCTCTTCTTCAACCTTTTCCTCGTCATCATCTTTATCTGCATTCATTTCCTCTATAATTTTTTATGTATTTATCGAAGGAATGACTTCATCATTTTGTACCAGAGGAGTGATGATGTTTTCCTTCGCAATGTCTTCTCCAATCATTGCTTCTTCTTCATTCACATTTGACATGTCCTCCACTTTTGGAGGGGTGTTATCTATTACAACTTCTTCATTAGTATCATGCTTATGTTGAGCATCATTAGTCTGCACATCTTCTTCTGTATTGAGTTCTAGAGCACTGAAATCAACATTCATTTCTTCCTCAACTACCAAAGTTAGTCCTAACTTCTACATAATCTCCTCAACTTTGTCATTGATTTCTTTCTGGATTCTTTCCAAGTCACTTTGGTCTTTTCCCATGATGACTTTGATTCTCTACTTAGTTCTCATCTCCTTATTGTATATAGTGACCAATGTGACCCTATCATCTTCTAAAATTGAAGAACCAACTCTTTCCAAGGCTTCATCTTTTAGCCTTTCATACTTGTTTATAACTTCTTCCCTTCTTTTCAGCAAGATGTACCATACATCATTTGGAATATCTTTTTTGATATTATTCATATCAACTTCAAGTACCACAATGTACTTGACAATAGCCTCAAGAATGGTGGCCTTGTCCACATCAATTTATTCCTTATACAAATATGCTATTTACTTCAACATATCATTCTGTACTATGCTATTAAAAAATGCTTCTATCTTCATTAGAGAATGAGGCCTTTCTGGTTCAAATTGCTTCTTACTTTTCATTGAAGTCTTCTTAGCTTCTGTAGTCTTCTTCTTCTCCGGAGAAGCCTTCTTGGCTTACTTATTCTTCTCCTTGATATGAATTTTAAATGATTCTTTCTCCTTTTCTATTTCCTCATCACTCTCAAAGTCTACTATGTTGACTCTTCTCATTTTTACACTAGTTTCGCCTTGTGAAGCATCCCTTTTTCTTTTTCAGACCAACTATGTTCATTCTTCCAGTTCTTCCTCCTCATCAACAACATTTACTCCAATGTCTTTCTCTCTAGTGGCAATTTTTTTCAATCTTCTTTTGGCTGGGGTAGTAGGATATGCACCAGTAGTGGTTTTCTTCCTCTCTGCCCTGGTGGCATGCACAACTGGGGGGATTTCTCCCTTACTGGAGGACTAGCAATAGGTTTTATCTTCTCTCCTACAACAGGTAAAACTCTAAAGAACTTTTAAACCGATGGGGGAGTGGTAGCTAATCTACTTGATCTTCTTGTACTCCCAAATGCTTCTCCAACACCCATATCTTCTCTTGCTCTCTCTCTAACATATTGTACCTTTTCCTTTGAAATGCCACATTCTTGAGCATATATGTCAATGATTTTATCAACATTTCTCCTCATTATGGGTTCCTTTTGCTTCATATGAACTTCCATAGATTTTTCCTCAAAATTCCCATACTTAGGCTTTGTTTTATCTTTAGGACTATTCAATAGAACATCTACACAACCAAATAGCTCTACCTTTGTTACCTCATAACCCAATTCTGGAACCCAAACTGATGTAGGTTCCACTACCTGGACATGATGTAGTGATCCGTGGAAACCAGGAATGCGATGTCATTTTTATACTTTTCCATAATGGACCTAGGAATTCTCTCTCTTTCATGCATTCTTCTCTAAAATATTATAAAGAGAGCAGTAATTGCATCATCTTGTGAATTGGTGTCTCCAAGGATCCTCATGTAGTCAAAAATTTGATGTGCCACATGCCTTCCAATTATCCAGTTAACGTTTCCAATTATCGTAACCTCTTTCAAAAAGTAGAGCAGTAAGCACATAACCAGTGTGCCATACTTAAACACATATTTCTTCTTCTTGATCTCCTTTAGGTTTTCCATTAGTTGTTTCTTAGGTAACTCAAAGAGGTCATAATTTGCACCATTCTCTACCATGTACTATGCTACATGAATTGCGGTGGTAGAAATAGAGTTGTCTCTATTGGTGAAGTAAATCTTATATTCAATGACCATGGTAGCATACCTAACACTAGGGTTTCTGATAGGATTTACAGTAATGGATCTCTGATCAAATGTTGCACCTGTTTTCTTCATTACATATTTGTTTTTAATAGACTTTAAGACTGGAACAGGTTCGATGGAGTGCAAACCAGTGATATTTCCTATCACCTCCTTAGTGGTCATGTGCGACATATTAGTCCAAATGAATTGATTATGAATTCTACTCAAGACCATTCTAATCTACTTTTTTATCATAGAATAAAATTGGGAACCACTGCTATACATACAATTTCTTCTTGACTAGGGATTTGTATTCTGGCTTCAGGGTGAATTTTTCATCAACTAATTCAAATTTTCCCATACATCCCTTAATTTTACAAGAGAATGCTCATCCATATTTCCATGAATGTATGCCCTAATATCCTCTACTAGTAAGATTCCATATAGAATGTGCGAGAAAATTCCTAGAGGGTCATCTTCTATGGTTTTTGTAGGGTATCTGTTAAATTTAGGTTGGGGTTTCTATGAAACTTATACAACCTTAGGTGCAACCATCAGAATGTATATTCAAACTAATTTTAAACAAATTTTTGAAATCTAGGGCACACAAGATTCACTAAATACCTTTTAAACTTGCTCATCGGATTGGGGTTTCGATGCTTTGCAACTTGAATCACTTTGAACTCTTCAAATTATTTTTTTCGCTACTCTATTCTTCTTTGAATGCCTTTGGTGAAATGAATGTACCTTAGCAAATTTACCTTTAACTCTTTGAATTGACCTAATTCTTCAATAAATGCTTCAATTTATAAAGTCAACAACCCTAAAACTATACGTACAGTCAGCTTTTGAAGCTCCAAAAACTTCTTCATTATAGTATTTTCTTCCTCATTTTTCACCAATAGATCAAACATGTTGGTCTTCATCTCTTATCTTCGTGCTCAGGCTACAAAACGTCTTTTTAGGTGGGGATAAAGGATAAGCATTAAAGATCCCCCTAAGCCATAGCTCTTGGATTAGTTTTTGGAGGAAACATCTGCATCAGGAGGTGGTACAAATTCTCCCTTGTCTTCTATCTCTTCCTTATTTCTCCAAATCTTTTCCATTTCCTTGTTTACTTCATCTGGATCAACCCTTTTGACTAGCTCATTCCTCTTTACCAAATTATCCTTCCTTGTGTTTTTTCTTCAGCAAAACTTAGCAATATGTCTAGGTATATTGTAATTACATGACATACAACATTATTTTGAAAAATATTCCTTTCATTCATTCTAGATCTGCATTGATTAGCCTTGTTTCCAAATCCATAACATGTATAAAAATAACCATTGAAAGGTTGAATCATTCTACCATTTTTATATGCATTTATCATTTGGAATTTAAATTCATTTTCTCTATGTCCAAATTTCTTGTATGTAAAGCATTGACTAGTAAAGGATGAAACATTATGATTCATTTTGCTTCTACAGTCGATTGCTCTATGTCCATATTTATTGTAAGAATACCAACAACCATTGAAATATGGGTACCTTTGAGCAATTGGTTGTCTGACCGGAGGTCTTCTATAATTATTTCTTTGATTTTGGATCTTTCCATTGGGTAAGTGCACCAATTTGTGACACAATTTTAGTTCCAAATTGCAAAAAAAACCCATAATAGGCCATATTGTGTTCACCAAATTTGGCACTCGCCAAATAGGCTTGGTAATACCGAGCCTATTTGGCGAGCACCAAATGGCTTGAATTTTGCAATGAGTGAACAAGTGTGAGTTCTCTTTCTTTTTGCAATGATTTTTGGAATGCATTTTTCTAATGTCTTTTATTTTCACTTTCTCTTCCAATGAAACTATATACATGAAATAAACATTTAAGTATAAGTTGACATTTACATATGGAAATTTAATTTCTTATACTTTAAGTTATATTACATGTATATAGGCAAGATGTTTGAGAGTGGTTTCAAATCTCTAGGAATTATAATGCAAATTCTAGTTTTTGGAAGATCTTAAAAATTTCAAACTTAGTCAAATTTCAGTAATACGGAGGTCAAATTTCAATAGTCAACAAGTTGTATCATATTTCTCTCTCCTTCTCTCTACTCTCTATCTCTCCACTCCCTCTCTCTCTCTCCCTTCCTCTCTCTCTCTCTCCCCTCTCTCTCTTTACCTACCTCTCCCTCCATCACTTTGTTTATCACTTATGTCTCCCTCCCTACCTCTTTCCCTCTCTACTCTCTATCTCTCCTCTCTCTCCCTCTACCTACATCTCTCTCTCACTCTTTATCCCTCTCTTCCCCTGCTTTCTCTCTAACTCTCTCCTCTCTATCTCATAATTCTCCCTCCCTCTCACTCTCCCCTCTCTATCTCACAACTCTCTCTATCTCTCTCTCTCACAAAAACCTCTATCTCCCTCTCTAACACTCCCTCCCTCCCTCCTTCCCTCTCTACTTCTCTCTATCTCTCCTTTCCCTCCCTCTCTCGACCTCACCCTCTCTCCCCTTCTTTTTGTCTCTCCTCCCAATCTCTCTCACTATTTTCCCTCTCTCCCTCCCCCTCTTTCTCTCTCAATTGATATTTTTCTTTATCTCACCATTCTCTCTCTGTCACTCACACACACACCTCTATCTCCCTCCCTTCCCTCTCTACTTTTTATCTCTCCTCTCTCTTTCCCTCTCTATACATACCTCTCCCTCCATCACTCTCTCTCTCTCCATCCCTCTCTATCTCACTTATGCCTCCTTCCCTACCTTTTCCCTTTGTACTCTCTATCTCGCATCTCCCTTCCTCTACCTACCTCTCTCTCTGTCTCTCCATCCCTCTCTTTATCTCTCACTCTCTCCTCTCTATCTCACCATTATATTTATCCCTACCTATCACCCCCTCCTCTCTAAATCACCATTCCCTCTCTCCCACTTTCCCTCCTTCCCTCTAACTCCATCCTCTCTAAATCACCATTATCTCTATCCCACTTTCCCTGATTCCCTCTGTATGCCTCAATTATCCCTTTCTACCTCTCCCTCCCTCCAACTCCCCTCTCTCTCTTTATCTCTATTTATAATTCTCTCCTTACCTCTCTACTCTCTATCTCACCACTCTCTCCATCTCACTCTCCCTCCTTCCCTCTCTCCTTCCTATCCATCCCTCTCTACCTACCTCTCCCTCCACTACCTACCACTCTCTCCCTCACCCCTATTTATCTCTTACTCTATCCTTCCCTCTCTACTCTCTATCTCTCCCCTCTTCCCTCTCTAATCGTTATCTCCCTCCCCTCATTTTATCTCCTCTCACTATCTATCCCTCTCACACACACTCACCTCTATCTCCTCCTTTCCTCTCCCACCATCCCTCCACTCTCTACTTCTCTCTATCTATCATCTCTCTCTACATATCCTTCCCTCTCTATTTATCTTTATCTCCCCTATCCCTCTCTTTACCCACCTCTCCCTACATCACTCTATATCTCAACCGTGTCTCCTCCCTATATATATCCCTCTCTACATCCCCCTCCCTCCCTCCCTCCCTCCCTCTCTCTCTCTCTTTCACACACACACACACACACCTCTATCTCCTCCCTACCAGTCCCTCCCTCCCCTCTCTACTCTCTATCTCTCCTCTCTCTACATCTCCTTCGCTCTCTACCTATATTTATCTCCCCTATCCCTTTTTTTACCTATCTCTCCCTTCATCACTTTGTATCTCACATATGTTTCCATACCTACCTAGGGTTGACAATTGAGGGTTGAGGGTGTAATGTATAGGGTAGAGGGTAGAGCGTAGAGGTTTTAAGGGTTGAGGGTTGAGGGTTGAGGGTTGAGGGTTGAGGGTAGATGGTAGAGGGTAGAGGTTTTAAGGGTCTATGGATTAAGGGTTGAGGGTTGAGGGATTAGGGTAGAGAGTTTACTTGGGTTTAAGGGTTGATGGTAGAGGGTATCAAGGTGAGGGTTGAGTGTTTAAGGGTTCAAGGGTTGAGGGATTAGGGTAGAGAGGGAGGGAAGGATGGAGGGAGAGATGGAGGGAGAAGTGAGATATAGAGAAGGAGAGAAGAGGAGAGAGGGATAGAGATATATTAGGGTTGAGGATCCAATGTATAGGATAAAGGGTTGAGAATTGAGGGTAAAGGATTCATGGTTTAGGGTATTGGGTATTGGGTATAGGGTAGAGGGTAGAGGGTAGAGGGTAGAAGGTTTAAGGGTTTAGGGTTTAGGGTTGAGGATTTAGGGTTGAGGGTAGAGGGTTTAGGGTATAGGTTTAAGGGTATATGGTTGAAGGATTAGGGTTGAGGGTATAATGTATAAGGTAGAGGGTATAAGGGTTGAGGGTTTAGGGTTTAAGGGTTGAGGATTAAGGGATTAAGGGGTGAGGTTTGAGGGTTAAGGATTTAATGCATAGGGTATATGGTAGAGGCTTTAAGGGTTTAGGGTTTAAGGTTTGATGGATTAGGGTTTAGGGTCCAATAAATAGGGTACAAGGTATAGGGGTTGAGGTTTTAGGGTTAAGGGTTTAGGATTGGAGGTAGAGGGTTGAGAGTTGAGGGTTTAAGGGTTAAGGGTTGAGGGTATTGGGTTGAGGGTAGAGGGTAAAGGGTTTAGGATTTAAGGGTTGAGGGTTGAGGGTTTAGGGTATAGGGTTGAGTGTTTAAGGTTTTAAGGGTTGAGGGTAGAGGCTTGAGGGATTAGGGAAGAGAAGGGATGGATGGAGAGATGGAGGGAGAAGTGAGATAGAGATAAGGAGAGAAGAGGAGGGAGGGAAAAAGATATATGAGGGTTGAGGATCCAATGTATAGGGTAGATGGTTGAGAATTGAGGGTATAGGGTTGAGGACCTATAAGGTTGATGGTTTAGGGAATTGGGTTGAGGGTATAAGGTTTAAGGGAGATGGGAGAGAGATAGATGGATTGAGTGAGTGAGAGAGAGATGTGGGAGAGGGAGAGGGGGTAGGATGGAAAGACTTGAAAGAGAGATAGAGGGAGGGAGTGGGAGAGAGACAGAGGGAGGGAGGGTTAAGGGTAGACAGTAGAGGGTTTAATGGTTTAGGATTTAAGGGTTAAGGGTT
>CM021109.1:399287631-399362989 GCA_007115665.2 Sequoiadendron giganteum
TTTCAAGGATTAAGAGGGTATAGGGGTAGAGGGATTAGGGTTTAAGGGTTGAGGGTTGAGGGATTAGGGATTAAGGGTTGAGGTTTTAGGGATTAAGATGGTATAGGGGTTGAGGGATTAGGGTTTAAGGGTTGAGGGTTTAGGGATTTAGATGGTATAGGGGTTGAGGGATTAGGGTTTAAGGGTTGAGGGTTGAGGGATTAAGAGGGTATAGGGGTTGAGGGATTAGGGTTTAAGGGTTGAGGGTTCAAGGATTAAGAGGGTATAGGGGTAGATGGATTAGGGTTGAAGGGTTGAGGGTTGAGGGATTAAGAGGCTATAGGGGTTGAGGGATTAGGGTTTAAGGGTTGAGGGTTGAGGGATTAAGAGGGTATAGGGGTTGAGGGATTAGGGTTTAAGGGTTCAAGGTTTAGGGATTAATATGGTATAGGGGTTGAGGGTTCAAGGATTAAGAGGGTATAGGGGTAGAGGGATTAGGGTTGAAGGGTTGAGGGATGAGGGATTAAAAGGGTATAGAGGTTGAGGGATTAGGGTTTAAGGGTTGAGGGATGAGGGATTAAGATGGTATAGGGGTTGAGGGTTGAGGGATTAAGAGGGTATAGGGGTTGAGGGATTAGGGTTTAATTGTTGAGGGTTGAGGTTTCAAGGATTAAGAGGGTATAGGGGTAGAGGGATTAGGGTTGAAGGGTTGAAGGTTGAGGGTTCAAAGATTAAGAGGGTATAGGGGTAGAGGGATTAGGGTTGAAGGGTTGAGGGTTGAGGGTTCAAGGATGAAGAGGGTATAGGGGTAGAGGGATTAGGGTTGAGGGTTCTATGATTAAGAGGGTATAGGGGTAGAGGGATTAGGGTTGAAGATTAAGGGAGTATAGGGGTTGAGGTATTAGGGTTTAAGGGTTGAGGGATTAAGAGGGTATAAGGGTTGAGGGATTAGGGTTTAAGGGTTGAGGGTTGAGGGATTAAGATGGTATATGGGTTGATGGATTAGGGTTTAAGGGTTGAGGATTCAAGGATTAAGAGGGTATAGGGGTAGAGGGATTAGGGTTGAAGGGTTGAGGGTTGAGGGTTTAGGGATTAAGAGGGTATAGGGGTTGAGGGATCAGGGTTTAAGGGTTTAGGGTTCAGGGATTAAGATGGCATAGGGGTTGAGGGATTAGGGTTTAAGGGTTGAGGGTTGAGGGATTAAGAGGGTATAGGGGTTGAGGGATTAGGATTTAAAAGGTTGAGGGTTGAGGGTTCAAGGATTAAGAGGGTATAGGGGTAGAGGGATTAGGGTTGAAGGGTTGAGGGTTGAGGGTTCAAGGATTAAGATGGTATATGGGTAGAGGGATTAGGGTTGAAGGGTTGAGGGTTGAGGGTTCAAGGATTAAGAGGGTATAGGGGTAGAGGGATTAGGGTTGAAGGGTTGAGGGTTCAGGGATTAAGATGGTATAGGGATTGAGGGATTAGGGTTTAAGGGTTGAGGGTTGAGGATTTCTCTCCCACTATCTGTTTCTCCCCCTCTCGCTCTCCCTCCCTCTCTCCCTCTTTCTCTCCCACTCTCTCTTTCTCCCCCTCGCCCCCTCCCTCCCTCTCTCCATCTTTCTCTCCCACTCCCTCTCCCTCCCTCTCTCCCTTTTTCTTTCTTTCTCCCACTCTCCCCCTCTCTCCCTCCCTATCTATCTCCATGTCTCCCACTTTCTATTTCTAACCCTCTTCCTCTCCCTCCCTCTCTTCCTCTCCCTCTCCCTCCATCCCTCTCCCTCTCTCTCTCCCTCCCTCTCTATCTCCTTCTCTCCCACTATCTCTTTCTCCCCCTCTCCCTCTCCTCCTCTCTCCCTCTTTCTCTCCTCTCTTTCTTCCCTCTCCTCTCCTCCCTCTCTCCATCTTTCTCTCCCCCTCCCTCTCCCTCCCTCTCTCCATTTTTCTTTCCCACTCTCTCTTTCTCCCCCTCTCCCCTCTCTCCTTCCCTATCTATCTCCATGTCTCCTTTCTTCTAACTAGCCTCTCCTGCCTCTCTCCCTCTCCCTCTCCCTCTCCCTCCATCACTCTCCCTCTCTCTCCCCCACTCTCCCTATACCTCTCTCTCTCTCTCTCTCTCACACACACACACACTCACCTCTATCTCCTCTACTATAAGGGTGCAGGGGACAGCTATAGAATTAGGATATAGGGTAAAGACAAAGAGGGAGAAAAGAAATATACAAAGAAAACCATATTTCACATAACCCACTCATGTTATAATGCACTCGTGTTATAACGCGAGTGTGTGTTGTACTCCACTAAAATGGTAAAAAACTTTATACACCCGTGATTTCAAGGCCCACAATCTACATATTCCCCTGGTTTTGCACGTGCTCCGACAAAAAATGGATTTTTGATGATGTTGTGAAGTGTGCAAGCATGTTTTTCATATTCCATCACCTTTTCCATGATCTTTCTACCACCTTTGCATGAAATAGCAGAGTTTCCACATTGAAAGACATATAATATCAATTGAAGTTTGAATTCCATTGAAAATTGATATACAATTGAAGTTTGGAGGGAAACAAGCTTTTGAACAATTCAAATTGTTGTGGAGTTTGAAGAAAGAAGAAGCTAAGGCTACATAATTGGGTTGAACTCCTCCATTTGAAAGTCTGGTTTTTTAGGTATGTGAAGTCTTTACAAATTTTATTTCATTCTATTATGGCTTGCTTTCATTTTTGTTTGTCATTATAACCTTAGGTTGTCAATGCACATTTTAAATTACCATTATATACACAATTATATACACTTGCCAATTACTATTTTAAACTTGATGCAAAACAGCTACCAGGATCCACAAATCATCAAGGGTACTTCTGACCCTAAATTAAATTGAAGAAGATCAACAAACAAACTCAATCATCTTTTCATCAAAACATTAGAAGTTGGTTCAACTCTTTGTCGGACTCAAAAAAATAGATTAACCGTCATAAAATTGATTGTAACATAGCATAAAGTTGATTAGAAACTCAAAACCATTCACCAAAAATCATCCTTTAATACAGCTCCAAGCCTCTCTCATTCCTTCGAAAGGTCCAAACACCTTCCAATACCTCTATACAAACTAATGCAGAACAAAGGAAGAAATCAACACCTTTCTTGACACACTTATTCAACTATATTTCCCTTCACAAAACATTTGATTCGTATACTCAAATTAGCATTACGAGTTCCTAATTCCTTTTAAGGACCTTCAAAACACCTTGAAAATCTTGAAAATAACTAATTACAATCAACTAGGTTCCTTAAAACATCAACCAATGATTATGTCATTCACAAGTTATCTTAAATCTTCCATAATGGCACCATTGTTTACAAACACAAACTATAATTCTTAAGGCACAACCAAACCATTCTTTGCTTAATAAATCTTTGTTTGAGTTAGTACAACAAAAATGAAACCTTTCAGAAGTATGCCCTTACACACAAACTTAGTTCCTTTGTTCACTATCCACATTACTAGTAGCCAAGCATCTGCAAACTGTCACATGTATCTCCCAAACCAAGGGATCTAACAAGATTAAAAAGGCCTAATGGACCAATCCCAACACTCCTCCAAGCTAGACAACAAACATAAACACTATTTTCCACATTTCACCCTTGGAATCTAGTTACTGTGCAAAACCAGTTTTGGGCCCTTAACTCTGAAACTTTTTAAAAGACCAGGAAAATAAAAGAATGATTATAGCGCCCATTTCAGAGTTGCAAGACATACCTTAACCCATCACATGACTCTTTTGGGACAACTTTAAGAAAACTGACCTTTTCACTATTTTAGGCCTCCAAGTAGGCCAATTTTATAAAGGAACTACCCTTAGATCCTCACACCAGACTTCCAAACCCAAAAATAATATTTAATTAGGTCTCAAAACAAGATATTTTCTAGGTCTTAGGACCTTACCCGCTCAACTAGGCTTCCAATACAAAAACCCCTATTTTTCAATGCAAAGAGGGAGGGTTTATAGAAACTCCTATACCCGAGCCTTCCTAGACCATTCCAAAGCATCAAACATCTTCAAAATATCCTACACAAGGTCAGAAGTTCATTACATAGACCACTCCTTCAACACTTTTTCAAAATCACTCCTTGGTTCCTCAAATTCTCATGGAAAAGTGCTTGTTTCAGCCTAAGAACCCCATCCTATTGTCATTAGTTTCATTCCAAGGCATGTTCAAAAATAAAAAACCCTAATCTAACAATGTACATGCCATCCCACTAAGAAAAATGTCATAACAGTAGGTGGGATGCTCATTTCATAATTAAATCCTACTCAAACCCTTGACTGGCTTCAAATGAGCAGTTTCAGAAAATTGTCAATTGCTCCCTTCAAATGTACTGTTAAGCCCTCAGAACTGATGCATTAGTGATTGGTGTCCCGTTGCAAAAAATGCAGATATATGAGCCATCCAAGAGACTGACAACCATAAAAGAAATGCAACATCCTTATTTTGATGCCTGCATGCAACATCTGTAAGTGCCTTCCATCTATTTTTATTTCATTTCCATTTTGGATGCTCTTTCTTTTTCTCTTTAACTTTGCGTATTTGTAAGTAAACTACTAAAAATTGATTGATCTTTCGTTGCAGAAAATGTTGATTTAAGAGCCATCAAAGAGAATCTCAGCCAAAAAAGCAATGCAACATCCTTATTTTGATGATCTTGACAAATCTCAATTTTGATTTCAAGCCATTATAAAAGAGTGTGTGAAGCTTAGTGATGGAATCTCAAGTTACTCATTTGAAGTTAACTTCATAATGAGCACCTATGATGTAGACATTTAAAGAGAATCTCAAATGTATGAGTGACATTGTAAAAGATCTATGAGAATGAAGTGTCGGAGGCATTGTAATAAGATTTAATTACATAATGAGATATACTCAAATATTGTAAGGTTTGAGTTCATGTTTGGTGTAGTAGCACCTTGTTCTGTAAATGCGTTGAATAGGAAAATTTGCAAACTTTGAATTTTGAAATGTAAACAATGTGAAAAAGGTCATATAAAGGTCATGTAAATAATTTATAACTTTTTTTCTGCAGCTTGTGTGACCAAGTGGACTGTTCCAACACGTCTGAATATGTATGTTTACACTAGGCATGGTCCTCTTTTGCACCGAAACATGTGAAATCGCTATGAGCTATGTTTCACCGGATCGATCCCTTAAGGGTCCAAAGTGCAAAATGGCTGCAAAATTCAGCATGCTATTACTTGGATACCATGACAGTTAGAAACTTCTCATCTGATCCTAAAGGATCATGTTGGACCCTTCTAGAAAAATATCTCTCAGTTTTGGCTATCTCAGAGTGGTTTTCTCGTGGCGTCGGATTTTCACTTGATAGAAAAAGTGTCAAATTCAAGCTGTGCAAAGTTGCAAAGTGGTGCAACTTTCACTCTGCAACTTGTGTAACCAAACTAACTACTCCAACGCATCTGAATAGGTATTTTTACACTAGGCATGGTCCTCTTTCGCAGCGAAACACGTGGAATTGCTCTGAGCTATGTTCCACCGGATTAATCCCTTAAGGGTCCAAAGTGCAAAATGGCTGCAAACTTTAGCATGCTATTACTTGGTTATTGTGATAGTTAAAAAATTCTCATCTAATCCTACAAAGTCATGTTGGACCCGTCTAGAAAAACCTCTCTCGGTTTTGGCTATCTCGGAGTGGTTTTCTCGTGGCGATGGATTTTCACTTGATAGAAAAAGAGTCAAATTCAAGCTATGCAAAGTTGCAAAGTGATGCAACTTTCGCTCTGCAACTCGTGTGACCAAAATAACTGCTCCAACGCATCCAAATAGGTATGTTTATGCTAGGCATGGTCCTCTTTTGCACCGAAACATGTGGAATCGCTCTGAGCTATGTTCCACTGGATTGATCCCTTAAGGGTCCAAAGTGCAAAATGACTGCAAACTTCAACATGCTATTACTTAGATACCGTGATGCTTAGAAACTTCTCATCTGATCCTATAGGATCATGTTGATCCCCTCTACAAAATAATCTCTTAGTTTTGGCTATCTCGAAGTGGTTTTTCGGTGGTGGCGTATTTTCACTTGATGGAAAAAGCATCAAATGCAAGCAGTGCAAAGTTGCAAAGTGGTGCAACTTTCGTTCTGCAACTTGTGTGACCAACTAGACTGTTCCAACATATCCTAATATGTATTTTTATGCTAGGCATGGTCCTCTTTCACACTAAAACATGTGGAATCGCTCTGAGCTATGTTCCACCGGATCGATCCCTAAAGGGTCTAAAGTGCAAAATGGCTGCAAACTTCAGCATGCTATTACTTGGATACCATTACACTTAGAAACTTCTCATCTAATCCTAGAAGAAGGTGTTGGGCCCCTTTAGAAAAACCTCTCTCGATTTTGGCTATCTTGGAGTGGTTTTCTCGTGGCGGCGAATTTTCACTTGATGGAAAAAGTGTCAAATTCAAGTTGTGCAAAGTTGCAAAGTGGTGCAACTTTCGCTCTGCAACTTGTATGACCAAAATAACTGTTCCAACATGTCTGAATAGGTATTTTTTATGCTAGGAATTGTCTTGTTTCACACTAAAACACGTGGAATCACTCTGAGCTACGTTCCACCGGATTGATCCCTTAAGGGTCCAAAGTGCAAAATGGCTGCGAACTTCAGCATGCTATTACTCGGATATCGTGATGCTTAGAAACTTCTCGTCTAATCCTATAGGATCACATTGACCCCCTCTACAAAAACCTCTCTCAGTTTTGGCTATCTCGGAGTGGTTTTCCCATGGTGGCGGATTTTCACTTGATGGAAAAAACATCAAATGCAAGCAGTGCAAAGTTGCAAAGTGGTGCAACTTTCATTCTACAACTTGTGTGACCAATTGGACTGTTCCAACATGTCCAAATAGGTATGTTTACGCTAGGCATGGTCCTCTTTCGCACTGAAACACATGGAATCGCTCTGAGCTATGTTCCACCGGATCGATCCCTTAGGTTGGAGGAGTCTAAAGTTGCAAATTTGTAAGTTGCTTAAAGCAACAAATTTGAAATGCAACAGTTACTTGTTTTGAAAGTTGGTTTTTAGTTAGTTGAGGGCATGGATCAATTAGACAAGGGGTGTAAAATACTATGTAAAGCATTGAGAGGCTCGAATGGAGGTTGTTGATGAACTTTTGGAGAAGATAAGATAAGAATTATTCACACTATTCTTTGTTTTTTAGATTTCTTATACAAACTTGTTGATCTCGTACTTGGTACGACCTCCAGCTTTCTGTACAGTCCCAAGGCTGACATGGATTGAAAGAGGGCTGAGTTCACAAGAGCCCATCTCTCATGATAATGAATGGCCCACTTAGCACTCATTGCATGTAGGTGATGCTCACAAAGGTGAGGCACTAGGCCTTGCCAGGAGGTCACCCATCCTAGTACTACTCTAGCTCAAGCGCGTAACCACAAAGTTTTTTCCCCAAGGTTAAGCCCACTTAGCTTGCAAGCCCATTTGCAAAAACTTCAGCAAGTGTTGTGCCTTATGAAACATTCATTATAGAGCCCCTTTAGCTCATCAATTGATAAGTAGGAGGTATTTTCTACAATGTGTCAAATTGTGATATTGCTATCAGGATTCAATTGTGTAGTTTTCGAGTATAAAAGAGAATAAGAAGGGAAGATCAGGGTAATCAATTTGTGGACTTATTTTTATTAATGAATTACCTAGTGTGGGATTGGTCTATATGAGAAAAAATTTATAATATGGGAGTATACGTTTCAAGCATATAATCCGGAAATGACTCAAAGTTAGATGCATGAGTACAAAGTATCGATTAGGAAAGGAATCCCAATTCTCAAGGCCTATATATCAATGATAGGCAGATTTATATTTAAAGCTAGCACATGATTTTAATTGATTAATTAGAAACAACTATTATATTTATTTATCAAATTTCCATTATCAAATTAATATTTGAATTAGATTTCATATTCATAATTTATTTCATTTATAATTTGGGGACTCCGTTATCTATCTTAATAATATTGGATGACAACCTTTGTCAATCCAATAAGAAATAAATCAAAAATCTATTGATCCAGAGCTCGAGTCATTACAGTGGTATTAGAGTGAATGAACCTGCTAGCCTTTGGGTATTGCAACAAATTGACTTTCCATTAGAAGCATGGCAACTGATGATAGTGGTTGGCATTACTCAAGAAGGATGAACATCTTAAAGACATTTACGGAAATCAGGACAAGTAACCTTCTTGTGGACTTAGGGTTGCAATATTTGATCTACAACATGTTCCACCATTTATTTAGTAGGATCAAGAACACACATAATGAAGGTGTGTTTACAGCCATGAAACATTATGGTTCGAACAATCCAGAAGAGTGATGTTTTATCTCGACCACCCATATCTATACCATGGTTTGTTTGGAAACAAGGATGGGTTCTCTCTTCATCGGCATATACATTATTCCTCGATGTGTTCACACAAGTGTTACAAGACTTGGACTCACCTCGGACTTGACAAGCCAATTTTTGACTTGGACTCAGGCTCGGAGCCCTGACTCGACAAATAGAAAAACCTAAGAAATTCAAAGATTTTTAAGGATTTCAAACTTGTTTCATGCACCCTTTAATAAATAAACCTTAAAGACACAATAGCATCATCAAATAGAAATTACTATGATCCCATACACAAACATACATCAATCACATAAGTATAAGCATCGATAAAATATATTTGTATTAACATAGAAATTACCTTGAATACACGTAACTCATAACTATTGAACCATCAATTTAGAATGCAAATATGGATAGGCATCGATAAAATATATTTGTATTAACCAAATAGCCATGTAAGCATACATCAATATATGTCGATATAAGTATGAAATATATGTACAAAATAGCCATATAGGCTTACGAGAATGCCATATAGGCATATAATGTCAAATATGTCCAATAAAAAATATGTACAAAACTGCCATGTAGGCATACAACAAAGGACTCTGGAATCAAAAGTCATTGCTCTCCATGCCCTGGAAATAAAATCTTTTCCTTTCCTTTTCACTCGGATGGTGATAGGTCTGTCACTCATTTTTGCTGCGCTCGTGGAGTGCTCCTGCTACTCCTCCTAGGGTTTAGTTCTTGGTGAAGTTTTAATTGTTACAATAAGAAGTAAAGACATGAATATATAGAAATTACATTATAAAAAATGATATATTTGAAAAAATAATCACTTACAGCCATCTCACGATCTCTCTCCATGAGGGAAATATCCTCATGCCCATGCTCAGGTGTGCTCAAGCCCTATATAAACCATACAAATAGAAATTAAACTATGTGAATCAATAATGGTTTGATTTTTCACTAACTAACATCTATAACAACAAATGCAAATTGAAATTTACTAATTTGCCTCATACCTCTTATGTCGAAGCCATCGAGGATTGTATAGCAAATGTTACACCAATATCCATTACCCTCGTCACATTCAGAGGTGTATCGTCTCGCAACAACTGAAAATAAAACAACAAAATATTCAACATAATCAACGATGTGCATATAAAATACACAAATCTATTAAGTACTTGATTCATTAGTTAAGCTCTTTATTCTATTACTTGCGTGAAGGTTTGAGTAAATCCACTGCCACTGGGAAGTTTTCCATCAAAACCTCCAATATTAGTCTGTTCAACATCCAAAATCGCATATTAAATTACCATTCGTAAAAAAATGCTATTAACATGCAATAAATTTATAATTGTTTACTAGTTACATACCCTAGCGATAGGTGTACTATATAAATAGGTTGGTGGGGGGCCGGTGTATCAAGTCTCAACACTGTGACCCTGCAATTTTATTAAAATCATAAAACATTTTTAGTTAATCTTGCATTTCAAAATCGAAATTTAATAAATTAAATTTAATGAACATGCACTAAATTTTACCTGACTATCAATGCCATATGCCTCATGCAAAATTTTAGCTGCCCTCTCCATCTCCATAGTTGCAGACGGATCCTACGTACCAGTCTCCTGAGTGTTGGTGGGGTCATATGAACAAGTAGCCTCGCAAGATTGACACACGTGTGTTCAAAAGCCACCACTCGAAGACTCCCCTGGATGGCACTATAGAATAGGGCTAGTATGATGGATGACACTCTAGGTCAAAGTGTTGATTGACTGTAATGTCTCTACGTCAGCACTTTCCTTCACGATGGAAGGCATAACAACGTGCTCACGAGGTGGCCTAGCGAGAGCTCATCTACCTTGCCGCGTAGGATCCGACTGTGCACCAGGTCTATCCTGAGCTGACCCCCCACCTCTCCCCTGGAAATCCCTCATATCAAAATAATGTAGGATTTTGTTCAATATGAACTCATTGTATAGTTTCCTAGGAAATATTGTGGGACCTCACAATTGTTGCACAGTGGGTAATCGAAGACCATTTACCACCTATCATAAAATTGGTCCCTGATCTGTTGGTGGTGGCACCAATGGATAGGAAACCTCTTCGCATTGAGGGTAAGATTTTGATTTGTGCATGGGTCGATGAATAATGAGCACAAATCACCTTTTGTAATTTTTAAATCCTTCACATCCTTGTATGATAATTTATTTGCATAATAATCTATAGCCGCCTGCCTCCTATCTTGCCATCCAGTTATTTGTTTTCTAATTGAATCTATTTTTTTTAACATATCTTTTAATGAATTTCCTAGGGTCATTCTTTCTACGGTTGAACCATTTGGATCACTCAACCTACTGATCAAATCCTCAATTCTCTTTTTGTTGTTCTCGATTTCACTCATTAAATTTTGTTGAGTGCCAGGAGGGGTTAAATCATTGGTGGAGGAGGTTGATGTTGTGGTTGATTTTGATCTTGAGGATTTGGTTGGTCTTCCTATTGAGGATTTTGAGGGTTTTCAAGTTGATTTTCATCTCCTAAAAATTCAAACAAATAAATATCAAATTCAACCTAAAACTAACTAATTACAAAAAAAACCACAGAATCCTTACCTCTCACAGCTCCTCCTCGTCGTAGTGCCATTGTTGTGAAGAAATAGGGATTGTTGGTGAAGAATTTTTTTGAAATTCTCCTCCTAGAACACGAGCGTGAAATTGTGGTGGTTTTGGCCGCGGCTGCAAAAAAAACCAGTCAAAATCCGAATGAGAGATTTTCTTTTAACAATCAATAATGTGAGCGCATTATAATGATCTCATGTTATTGGTTTGTAGTTGCCGAGCCTCAGGCTCGGCATAACAAGCTATGACGCGAGCGCGTTATAACACGCTCGTGTTATGGTTTTTCAAAGATTTTTTTAGGGGGTGTCCATGGAATTGCTACCCATTTCCATGCACCCACCCAATGACAATCTCCTCAAACTTCCAACAAGCTCAACGTATATTTTTTGTTTTCCCATATAAATAAATTGAACCAATTAACTATCAAATCAAACAACTAAAATATTTATTGGTTTTCACATATCTTAATGCTAGTGAAATTATAATGATTTCAATCAATTAAATAAATACAAAAATCAATGAATGAAAATTTTGTTATTCTTAATTTTTTCTATATCATTTGAAAGTGACCTTTTGAGTAAGTTTTTATCTTGGTTTTTGTTTTATTGGATGAAGATGATTATGTTCTTGGTTGATATTATTAACAATGTATCTTAGAAGAGAGTATGCTATTGAAATTTAGATTGTAATTTAAAAATACTAATCCAATGAAATAAATATATTTATATATAATACTAAATATCATAAATAATAGAGTGTTATAGATCCAAGCAAGGTGGAGAATTAATTAACTGTTTTTGGAAATAAATTATATTTAAATAAGTTTTAATTAAATATTGAAACCTCACACCTGGAATATTGAAAACCCAATATGATAAAGAAAATAGGTCCATGACATGTGTGTCCTCAGTGGTTCATATTTTTCAATCATTTCTTCTCTCTAGCCTTGGGTATTTTAATTGATGGAAGAAGGAAAGGGAATAGAAAGCTAAAATCAAAGGGAAATGGTTAAGAATCTTAAATCAACTATTCTGGAAGCTTAGAGCTTCAAAAGTGGTGATTGGAATAACTTAGGAGTTGTGTAGAGCTTGTGTATTGTAGGAATGACTTGGAATTTTTCTTAGAAACCTCTAGAATTGGCTTTCTAACTTGTTATAATGATTATGAAAATAGCTCGACAAAAACTCAAAATTTCTTTGAAAGAGGTAACCAAAAATAACTAAATGCCCTTTGTGAATTCAGTTGAGGGAGCATTAATAGTTTCAAATTCAAATAAAGGGATTGAAATTGAGGGATTATTAGACTTAGGTGTAGTTAGAACCTAATTAGACTTGAGTTCAAGGCCAATATCAGGTGCAAGATTGTTAGAATTTAGATTTTTGACATGCCAAAAAGTTATGAAATTGGCTATTTTTCTAGTACCAAATTGATTTAAAGGTGATTTGAAACTAGAAAAGTGATATTTCAACTTAAGAGCTAATAATAGAGGCTCAACAAGATGAAAAGGCATAGGAGTAGGGTGTAAGGTTGAGAAACATGAAGAAAGGGTGAGGGAACCTCTAGAATTTTATTGGACACTTCCATCAATACTAGAAATTATAAGAGTGAGTTTTATTCATGCCACATGGGTCATGTGTTGTATAATCAAATGATCATCAGACTATTGTGTACACTTGTGCAATTTTAGGCACTTATAAACTTTGGTTCGCTATGCATATCAATAAGGTCTAATTGGAGTTCATTTAAATTTAAAAATATATATATATTAGTGTTCACTACTAATGAAAAATAATCAAAATAGGCTATTAGAACTCTAAAATTATTACAAACATGTCGTTCATAATGGTAAAATTGCAGCTATGACAAAATTAGGACCCATTATTCACAATGAACTTGGAATCTAGTGGTCCAACTATGAACTAGATAGATTATCCACAAGCATGGAATCTAGTCTTTCAAGAGTTATTTGAGTAGTTTTAAGTAATAGTTAATATTATATTCTAAAATTTAAAGATAAAAATTAATCCAAATAAAAAGGTTCAGATTTTTTATCCCAAGCTAGTATGAGATAAAAAGATGTTGGCTTATAAAATACATCATGTAAATACCTAGATGAAATACCTGATGAGCAATATTTTTTATATAAAACCCTAATCTAGGCTTTGTGAAAATCCCCAATTTTCATTTTGTTAGGGCTTTTTGGGGGGTTTTGTAGGTATGTAGTTCAAGGGTCAATATTATGCTCATGGAACAACATTGATAAAGTCAATTTGAGTTTATTTTTCATTATTTGTGGACCAATATTATATTTAGTTTGTAATAAAGATGACAACAATTTATAGCTCAATAGAACCTTAATCAAAATTCTTTCACCAGACAAAATACAATTAATATTTTTAGAAGCATCATGAATTCAATATGAAATTAATTATTTCTATGAAGAATACATAAGAGAAGAATAAATTTACATATTGGATTCATGGATTGTTCCTCTCTACTTTGCCACACACCCCTCCTCTAGTTTACCTTTATTTATAATTGTCTATTAATTTTATTGTAAAAATGCTAATTTAAGTTTGAATAATTATCAAGATAAATACTTGAATAAATACTTCAATAATTATCAAGATAAATACTTGAATAATTTTGAGATAAAATTATATATGAATAATACTAAATTTTAATTAGTGTTGGAGTGACAATAATAACAATGTCAAAATTAAACAATTCATTGACAAATTGATAAAGTTGAAATTCATTCTAAAAAACAATTTGATTATCCTAAATATTAATACTATTGTTTATTCACCTTTGACCGTATTTATTAATTAATTAGAAATTAAAAATCAATTATCTAAAGTACATTCTTAAAATACATTCTTGAGACTGAATAGAACCCAATATTAACCAGAAGTCTATATAATTTTTAAAGTGCATTTTTGAGACTAAATAGACTTCAATATTAATCAGAAGTCTATATGCTTTCTAAATTTTACTTGGTCAAGCATTTAGGCGGTGTGGGGATTCATTTTCACAATATTTTTTCATTTCATGCCCCAAACGTATGGCCTTCTCTGCTAAAAATACGGACGCTGTGATAATCGGTGACGCTTATCGGTGCCGTCCATCGGTGACCGAATGAAAGGCATCTTAATATAATCTTACCTGTTTCTAGACAACATCTGAAGCAGAATAAAATCTATCAAAATCACTTAAAAATTAAATTTCTTTGTCTAAGGTCAATTTTTACTTTCTTGTTTTTGAACATCGCTATTTTGGACAATGCATTTTGGTCTCCCCTTTTATGCCTACCTATCTTGAATTTCTTTGCTGAGCGTCTGCCTGTTGGCTTGGGCCTTATATATGTGTTACAGAGTGGAGGAATTTCGATGATATGTGAAAGATGGCCGTGTCATTGGATTTGGGAAGGGCGCTGAGCAGGAGAAGCAGTGCATGGAGTGGTGAAGACAATGCGTTGTCCAGATCGTTCAGCAGCGTGGAGAATGACGAAGAGGCTCTCAAATGGGCTGCTCTTGAAAAGCTGCCAACTTATGACCGCCTCAGGAAGTCCGTTCTCAGCGAAGTTACCAACACCGGAAGTTTGAGATACCAGAATGTTGATGTCACAACACTCTCTGCTGAAACGCGGAAGAAGTTCATTCACAGAGTTCTGCAGGTTGCTGAAGTGGACAACGAGCACTTTCTTTCGAAATTCAGGGAAAGAATTGAAAGGTAAAGAAAAACACAACTGTTTTACAGTAGTGATGATCAATCAAGAGTAGGGTGGTGCTGATAATGGGTGCAATTACAGAGTAGGGATTGAGTTGCCAACGATAGAAGTTCGGTTCGAACACCTGACTGTCGATGCGGATGTGCATGTTGGAAGCAGAGCTCTTCCTTCTGTTACCAATTTTGTTTCAAACTTGGTTGAGGTAAACTGCGAGCCCATTCGCTTTCCTTTATGCTATTGTTATAAAAGCAAGTAGGGGGTAATGATCTGCAACCATACGGTGGATATTTTCTATTTACAGCTTTTGCATTGATGTACCTGTCAAAACAGTATTTTGGTGAAAAAGCCCATTCGTGAAAGATAAATAAAAACCAAAAACCAAAAATGACTAAACTGATAAGCTGCTAAGAATTTTTTGAAATTTAGGCACTCGACGAAATATGAAAAAATAGGGAAAAATGGCAGACAAGGTGTATTTTGTAATTACAAGACATGGATTTGGAAAGTTGATTTTTTATCCGGATTCACATTTGAAAAAAGTGTAGAAATTTTCGAAGATTTAAAACTTGTATATGCACATTTCAAATTTTATAGATTCAATAAGCAATCAAATATTTTTTTTGAAAATAATATTTTAAAGCATATAAATATTGTTAAGTGTTTTAGTTGTACAAAACTCATGGATTATGATGTTTACATATCAAAAATAAAAATCACAATATTGAGTCATGAATTATGGTAGAAAGGAGCTTCTATTGCTCAACTCGACCTTGCTAGCTCTATGTTGCTATAGCTATATGTGCATTACTTAGGATAAGAATTGATTCTTGAAACCAAAAGTATAATTGTAAATCGATTAATTGGAAAAAGTCAAAAGAATTAAAAAAAGTTGGTTTTCCATCTAATACAATTCAAAATATATTTTTATTTTTTGCTTTTTGAAACTAGGGTGAGGGTTTGGAAGCAACACCCTTAACAAGGTCAAGAAGTAGTGCCTCGCATAGAGGTCTGGTAAATTCTCCAACAAGGTTCAAAGGAAGCACCCTTTGTATGTTCCTTATGGCAATAGAATGGGGTCAAGGGTTGGGGCTCATACCACCAAGTCCAAATTAAAGTCTTTGAGAGAACTTCATGACACATACTATTTTTCACAATTTTATTACTTTCAACCAACCTTCAAAAATCTTCCAAAAATTTCAAAAATAAAATACTTGATTCTCGCTTTTTAAGTTTGAGCATTTTCAATTTTTTAATTTTTTATAATTTTCATTGACTTGGCTAAGTCTTCCTAGCAAGTCTAGTTCTAGACACCTAGGTCATGAATCTTGGGCTTCATTTGATCCTGCCAACCTTGAGACTTGTCTAGGAAAGTTAAGGCAAGTCATGTAGGTATAGTACAATTAGCTTATCTAGATCTTATTAAATAATTTATATAAATTCATTTATATTTATCTTATGTTAATAATTAGTATTATTAACATAATAGTGAATTATTATATATTTATATAATAAATAAAATACATAATAATTATATTAATAATTATTTATATATTAATTTATAATATATAAAATATATAAAATTAATAATAATAATGTATTATGAATTATTATAATATTAATTACATTATATATTACTTTTATATAATAAATAATAAACAAATATATTTATAATAAAATATTACATTAGGATTTAATTAAATTATTATATTTTATTATTAAATTACTACAATATTATTGTCTTATTATCAAATTGGGAATTAAAGTCTATTCCTAATAAAATCTATATGAACTAATTTATATATTAATTTATTATATTATATTATTAGTATATTACTAATGATTGGGTTTAAATAGGGTTGATATATAAATTAAAAATAAAGTTTAATTTTGAATTACAAGTTCGATTTGATTTAGGATTTAATAAGGGTTAGGTTTAAGGTTATGATTAGATTTGAGTTATGGTTAGGTTTAAGATTAAGGATAAAATAAGGTTAGAGTAAAGAGTATGATTATAGTACCTAGTGTTCACTTAAGATTACAATTACATTCAAACTTATAATTAGTGTTGGTTTTAAGATTGGGGTGAGGATTAGGGTTAGAGTTACAAGTGTTTTTAGACTTGGTGTTTGAAACAATTTCACTTTTATGTTTAGGGTTAGGGTTAGAGTTAAGTTTAGGGTTGATTTTGGGTTAGATTTAGGTTTATGGTTATACAATAAACTTCAAATTATACATTAAAATAATATCTAGAATAAAGATGCAATAATATTTTAATTTATATAATATTATTTAATAATATATAATATAACTATATATATTCATAAAATGTAAGTCATGAATTGAATTTTCATTGATATTATTATTGTTTTATAAAATCTTATAATAAAATTGTAATTGCTAATTTTTTTAATATTTTTATTGTATTATAAAATTATAGTTATATTACAATAATCTGATTAATATATAATATTATTTACAATTCAAAATATTTTCAAATTTATTATTACTACTATTAAAGTAATTGTGATTATGTTAATTACTTATCTATTAAAATAAATGAATTCAATAATTACTATTTTTTGTATGATAAAAAATAATAATTACTATTTGTTGTAAATTTATGATTATAATATAAATTTTGATTTTTTTTAATAGATAAATTGCTACCAAGGGGGTAGCACACTTTGTATTAACTTAGGAAAAATAGTATATAAGTGTTTTCAATGTCAAGTCCACAAATTGACATATAGACATACAAAATTTTTGTGAAATCATTCATCCACCTAACAAAAACACATGAATGAGTTGTAATTGGGTTAATCCCATTGGTATGAATTGTGAGACAAAACTAACTAGACATTACATGTTTTAAAAACCTTGCCAATGGAAAAAAGGCTAGAAGGTGAATGGTCCAATGTGATGAATGTATTCAATATTCCTACTCACCACTAATAAATGTTTAAAAGATATTGTGATTTAAGTACATAATTCACTGAAACTACATGAATTAAATCCTATAAACTTAAACTACATGGATTAAATCCTAAAAACTTAAAAATCTGTCTTACAGGGAAATATGAAGACAATTTGCAATTGTTGAGGGGTAAGTTTTGGAGACAAAAGTAGTATAACTTGGATTTGAATGAAGGAAGAAGTTATAGAGAGAGACTATGTAAATTAAAAATTAAATTCATAGTTTATTGTTCAATGTTTATGTACTCGTGGATTAGAACCGAATAGTTTTTTTAACTTTTTGTATTCATCTATTTTTTTATGGATGATAAATCTGTCTCTATTATGGTGTGAATAACTTAATTTTTCTTTTAACTGGCTGGATGCTAAAATTCAGCCTCTTTGATAGCAGATATAGTGATAAACAAAATGAAACAAGCCTCTCCTTGATGTAGGGTAATCATCATTACATTAATTTATCGTTTTCTGCTGAAGCTGAATTCTGTTATCTTGTCATAGGTGGTCTTGATGGCTGGTGATGATCATCATTGTTGTTTATCATTTTCTCTATAGAGTGAATTTATTCACTCTGTCATGGGAAGTCTTAGTGGACTGTAATCATCGTCATTTACATTTTTTAAAGAGGCCGGATTTCTTCATACTTTTCATTCCTCTCGCTAAGTTTGATGGTGCCAAGTTTGAGACTGTAAGATGTAATGAAACCAATTTAGAAAATAGCTTCCTAATATGTCACGCATTTTCAAAGCTAGCATGTTGCTTTAAACTAGTGTTTCGGAGAAGGGAAGGAATCGAGACCCCAAATCTGATGGTAGCTTGCCTGGTTTTAGGATTTAGTCTACGACCTCTTGTAGTGAGATGAGAATGTTCGATTTGAGGAGCTTTGAATTTAACCACATTATAACAAATGTTGTGCAGGGGTTTCTCAATTACCTACACATATTGCGGTCAAAGAGGACAACTCTTACCATCCTTCATGATGTTAGTGGCATCATTAGGCCTTCACGGTGAGCTTATTATACCATATCTGAATGTGAAGATGTCCAAAATATTTAAATGGAGGACTGCAGGGTTTTCTTTTTGTCTTGCAATTAGCTTTTCATTGATCTGTTCAGGATGACGCTTCTTCTTGGTCCACCTGGAGCTGGAAAAACTACATTGCTAACAGCTTTGGCTGGGAAACCTGACCGCAATCTCAGGGTAGGTCGAAGATCTATTTATTTTATCCTACCTAGAGGTAGAATTTGTTTTTTAGAGAAGCTGAGCTGGTTCATGTCTGTTAAATGTTTGGATACATTTGTTGTCTATATTTGGTTCGATACCCCTAAGTTGTTCTTGGTGATACAAGTTACAACAAATTATTTCTTATAGTCTGTTTGACATAGAGAAAACACTAATGTGGTGACATGCATTTCAACAGATTATCGGAAATGTTACTTACAACGGACACTCATTGACAGAATTTGTGCCACAAAGAACATCCGCTTACATTAGCCAGCATGATTTGCACTATGCGGAAATGACTGTAAGAGAAACGCTGGATTTCTCTGGCCAATGCCAAGGTGTCGGGTCAAGATACAGTGAGTTTTTAACTTTTTTGTGCGTGCATTGTTTTCAACTACACCGTTTTCTCAATTATGTGACCATACTGATATTTGTGTTGCTTGCAGACCTACTGCAAGAACTTTCGAGACGTGAGAAGCAAACAGGCATCAAACCAGATCCGGATGTCGACGTCTTTATGAAGGTAGGTACTTCTTCCAGAGGGTTGTTCCTCAAATGAAATCTTTGCTTTATAGAAGATCTCTGCCACTTATTGCACACTGAGCTGCACTACGGCCACAGGAAACGGCAATTGAGGGCCAGAAGACCAGCCTTATCACAGACTATGTATTGAAGGTTTGTTTTCAAAAATTCTATATTAAGCGGTTCAAATTCTTCATAGATTTTAAATATTGAGATTATTCACCTGGGTAACTGCGCCCTTATGCATTGTAGCTTCTGGAACTGGATATTTGTGCGGATACAATAATAGGAAATCAAATGCGCCGTGGAATCTCTGGAGGTCAAAAGAAAAGAGTCACTACAGGTGAGATATCCAAGGAAAGTTCTTTGATGGCAAATTGGAGCAATTAAATTTGAATTTGCATTACTGAAACATGGCAACTTTGCGATTGTTATTGAACATTTCTTTCAGGGGAAATGCTAGTTGCTCGTCCAAAAGCTCTTTTTATGGATGGAATTTCAACAGGATTGGACAGCGCTACAACTTTTCAGATAATCAAGTGTCTGCGCCAAATCGTCCATGTCCTGGATGGCACAATGTTGATATCTCTTCTGCAACCTGCTCCTGAAACATACGAACTATTTGATGACATCCTCTTATTATCTGAAGGAGAGATTGTGTATCAAGGACCTCGGGAATATGTGCTCGAATTTTTTGAGTCCATGGGTTTCAAATGCCCAGACAGAAAAGGGGTTGCCGATTTCTTGCAGGAAGTATGTTTTTTGATCCATTATGTAGGGCTTTGATGATTTTTTTTGTGGCAACTTTAAAGCATAAAGATTCACTTCATCTGCACACATGCTATGGAACTTTAGATATAGGTTGATTGGCAGGTTCAAGTTTACTATTGACCTTGGTCATGGATTTTGTAATTTCCTTGTGGAATTCCAAAGGGGTATTTCAAGCATTCTTGCTTGCCATTGACCTCAAAACTAGCATTACCATTATTGTAGCTAGAGTGGACCTTGCACCCAATTCTCTTTGAGAAATCTGGCACACCACTATCATTTTTTAATACTTATTCATGTGTCAACAGTGATCAAATACAGGTGAGTTAACTATTTTTTGTGTTGAGCTGCTTGAATTTGACAGGTGACCTCAATAAAGGACCAAGAGCAATATTGGGTGGATAGAAGTCATCCATATCACTACATATCTGTCAAGGAATTTGCAGATGCTTTCCACTCTTTTCATGTTGGCATGCGTCTCACAGAAGAGCTATCACATTCTTTTGATAAAACAATGAGCCATCCTGCTTCTCTTTCATCTACCAACTATGGTGTGAGTAGAATGAACATGTTCAAAGCTTGCTTCTCTCGAGAAGTGCTGTTAATGAGGAGAAACTCTTTTGTCTACATATTTAAATCCGGACAGGTGAGTCACTTGGATCCCAAATTTGGAAAGCTCAAGCATTCCTTTTATTCATCTTGTCAGAGAAAGGAGAATGAATCCTGACAAACAGATAATACAGATTGTAGTTGTTGGGGTAATCGCAATGACACTTTTTTTGCGAACGGAAATGCACCAGCAGAACATTACTGATGGAAATCTGTACATGGGAGCTATGTTCTTTACTCTATACAATATGATGCTTGATGGATTACCAGAAATGTCCATGACAGTTGCCCGCCTTCCAGTTTTCTACAAGCAAAGAGACCTCCTATTCTATCCAGCTTGGGCTTATGCATTACCAACATGGATAGTGAAGATCCCAATATCTTTTCTAGAAGCATTGATTTGGGTTTCTGCTACATACTATGTTATTGGCTTTGCACCAGAAGCTGAGAGGTAACTCTTGTAATTCTGTATATTTGCTTCATAGGCAATGTTGGATGCACAGAAATCTTACTTAACAGTTCTTTGTAAATAATAATGTTTTATAGATATGACACTGGGACGAATAACAAATATAGTGATATAAATCTTAAGGGTTATTTTATAAATCATTTGCTACATTCACAATACTATATTGAAGTAATTCTTTTTCCATTTTCAAATTATTTAAGTTTATTTAAATGATAAACACCAATGATTTAATATATTAGTGAAATAAAAAATATCTAAAATAATATATAGTCTTTTTTTAAAGATGCTGATGTATATTTGTAAATCAAAAAATTGTTCAATCAATTTGAGAGATTGATCCTATCCAAATTATTGATCTCAATTAGACCATTGAACAAGGAAAGTATACAACATTTATCCAACATTCTCCCACTTGTTAGATACTTTTCATAAGGGGCACACTTTTTAAGTGTCAATTGCAAAGGGCAACCATGCCCACAAATTTCCTACACCAAGATAATTTCTCAATAATAACTACTTTTGTTAAAGAATCATCGACATTAATTTTTGTATCAACTTCTCCAAGAATAATCATTTATTTTCAACTATTCTCACAAAATGGTATTGTACTCCAATATGCTTTGTCCGAGTATGTTTTTGCTAAAAAGGTAAAACGGGTTTTACAGGGACCCAAAACCACAGAGTTTACAAAAAAGAGAAAAGAACACCAAAGGTCCACCAAAAAAATAGCTGCCCAAGAAAAAGCCAGCAGCAATCAGGCAAAAAGGACCAGGAGGGTCAAAAAAGAAAGAACAACAGAAAAAGAACACAGAACAACCATTACTTCAGAGACCTAAGGACAGTCTTTGTCTCCGCCTCCATATCCTGCATATCTTTAACCCCCTTTTTGAAGGTTTGAACCATTTTTTGGGTTAAGGGGGCCTTGCGCTTCAAATTGGCGCGGGTTCTTCTAGAAATGCCTCCATCCGTGTCCTGCTTTTATCTTCAGTATCTTCCAGGTCAACCACCAGAGATCCCTGCTGGGCTTTGTCAAGCTTTTTAGTCATTGCATTAATAATTATAGCATTATGTCTTGCTATACGGTTATTCTGTTCCGCAATAGTTCTGATGTTATTCCTTAAGCACTCAACATCGATATTAGTGTTCCTATTACTATGCACCAATTCTTTCTTACCCAATTCAACAATCTTAACACCCATTTCCTCAATCTTACTCTGTAGGGCCCAGTTTTTAATTTTAAGCTCATTGATTTCAGAGAAGGTCCAATCTAGGAGTTTAGAATGGGACTCAGAATTGGTTTTAGCTAGGTTGAGAAAATCTAGGGAGGGCTCTTTACCAGTGTTAACAAGGGAATTGTCGACATTGTGTATGTCCAGTAAAGGGTCCACACAACGCTTAGAAATGTTGGTATCAGCTTCCTTCGACTCAAAGGAATCTTCAGTGTAAGAGACAAGACTTTTAGCCTGGGTAGTCTTGCCAGCAGGGCTGATCTTAGGAGGAGGACAGTTGGGCTCAAACGCAACCCGGATTTTACCCAGTTCCTTGGAAGGGCCAGCATGCAAACTAGGGGCTTTTGGGCCAAGGCTAGGGTTAGGCAAATATTCTGAGCCACTGGGCTCAATATCATCACTATCAACATCAGGGTTGGCTTCCAAGGTAGCAGGGGCATGAACATGCAGATATTCAACAATAAGCCTAATTAACCCAGTATGAAGAATAAGAAATCTTTTGGGATTTTTTTTATTGTCCTCCAAACTTTTCTTTAGAGAGCAGAAGAGATAATAAGGGATAGATACCCTTACCTTGTGGCAGAAATGGTTGAGGAGGGCGAAGTGGTACCCATAGACTTTAGTAAAATGCCTGTCCACCATGATATACTCCATAATAGCTCGAAGGACCTTTCTCCATATAGATTTTATGTAGTCAACATCAAAGTAACTGTTCGCAATTTTGACCAAGTTTTGCTTTTCCTTGTCATTTTTGGGGAATCTGATAATAGCTTCATCAAAGTAAGCCCTGTCCCTAAAAAACTTCTTCCCATCAGTGGGTAATCTCGTAACTTTGGCAATTAGATCTTCATTGAGCTCCACATTCCTGCCGAACAGAGTCAAGATACCATCATGCCAATTTTTGGCAAAGAGATTCGTATACTCCAGATCAGAACCATGAAGCTTCTCCAGAAAAGGAATAAGACCTCCACTTTTTATCTTGTTCCAAACCTTAGCATTTTTCATGTGGATTTCATAGCTGTCCAGCTCAGTTCACTTTCTGTCCCCACCCATATCGGCCGACAGTGAAGAAGAACCAAACACAATCCTTTCTAAAAATGGCCCTGCCAAATCTAAGCACCCACAAAGCGTGCAGAGTAAACTTGCAAATTACTCCTCAAAGCTCGGTCCCATACAATCTAATGATTGTGATGTGAAAGATCCAACCTGTCCTCATTAAAGGGATAACACGATGCCTTACCATGTGATTTATCATAGTTTAATAGGGCACAGACTTTAATATTTAGATCGCTATTATTAAGCCAGGTACACACTTCTTTACTCTTAACTCTTTCATTATCAAAAAGTCTGCAACAACATTGGCTTCTCCATAGGCGTGTGTTATTTTAACTTTTTCAAACTTGACCAATTTCAATTTAGCTTCATCAATCCACGATTTGATGGTCCACGAGGGAGGAGACTTGCCACGAAGGCAGTCAATTATGTTTTTGGAGTCTCCTTCAAGCCATAAGTTTTTAATATTGAGACTTTGGGCTAAATTTATAATATGGTAAGCACCAGCTGCCTCCGCCAGGTGATTAGTTTGAGAGCCAAGAGGAGAGGCCATCGCACCCATGAAGTTGCCATAGGAATCTCTTATCACTCCTCCACAACCCACCGCCCCCGGATTGCCTTTAGTCGCACCATCAAAGTTAGCTTTGATCCACCCATTAGGCAGAAAAGTCCAGCAAACTCCCTCTCTGTCCTTTTTAGCCTTCATAGTAAAGCTAGACAGAATGGGGTTTATGTTCCATTCCTTAGCAACACAAAGATCATAGTTCGAAAACTCTGCATTCAAGGTCTTCCTATCCTTCTGGGCCACAACATTGAAGTTTTCCTTTAGAGATCTGGCAATTTTATCAAAGACATAATCCACAGAGGCATCTTTGCCCCTAAAAATTCTGTTGTTGCGTTCTTTCCAAATGCCCCAAGCTATATGAGGGAATGATAGCTCCCAAAAAAATCTAAGTAAAGGATTCCTTGTCGGGGCTTTCCATTGAGAAAAGAGTTCTTCAATGAGCATTGGGAAAACCCAAGAGAGGTTCCATAATCTGTTAAAATTTTCCAAAGAGAAGCAACAAAAGAGCAATGAAGGAATAAATGATTAACAGATTCAGCATCCATCTTACAAAGACAACATCTATTAGGGATTTGAAATCCCCGTTTACACAAGTTGTCAATCATTAACAACTTATTTTGAAGCAAGATCCAAAAGAAGATGTTAATTTTAGGTATCAGATTATTGCACCAAGCTTTAGACCAAAAGGGAGGATGATCCAGAGAAGAAGTGAGCTTAGCAAAAGCAGAGGACACAGAAAAATTACCAGAGGGATCATCAATCCAGACCGCACGATCCTCCAACTGCTCCGAGCTAAGTCTAACAGCCAGCAACGTAATTTGGATAGGGGCCAAAACCTGACTAACTCTACTTAAGTCCACCCAAATACCATTCACTCTGTAATCTTTCACATAAGTACCAAACCTAGCCTTGCAATTCTCAGCCCAATCTTTGAAGGGATTGAGATTTATCAAGGGTTCCTTAAAAAGCCATCTGTCTTCCCAAAATCTGGTACTATTACCATTTCCCACTTGCCAACCAATGCCTTCCTCCACAATCTTTTTTCCAATAATTAAATTGTTCTAGCATATAGATCCTCTTGGAAGAAGGTGGGGGTCCTTATTAATAATGGAAGAGCAATTGTTATCTAGATATTTGCTAGCCATAATATCAATCCACTCCCCAGAGGAGGAGAAAATTCTCCAAATTTGCTTAGCCAAGAGGATTTTATTAATAGATCTGATTCTTCTTAACCCAAGTCCGCCGTTCTTTTTAGGTCTACAGACCAGATTCCAGTCAATTAAGGGAATTCTTTTATTTTCCTCAACACCCGACCAAAGAAATCTTTTTTGAATTTTTTCAATTGTGTCAGCATATTTGGCAGGAATCTTAAAGAGGCTCACGACATAGATAGGGAGATTCTGAAGGGAGGCTTTGAGGAGCTGAAGCTTACCAGCTTGGCTAAGCAGAGAACCTTTCCAACCTGCAAGCTTTTTACTAAATCTATCCACCAACGAAATCCAGAAAGCATCAGGAGGTTTCAAACTTAAAGGAAGACCCAGGTAGGTGGCAAGAAGGGATTCCACCTTACAGTCCAGAATTCTGGCAATTTTGGTATGTCGGTGAGCTGGAGTATTGAAAAAGAACAACAAGCTTTTTTGATTGTTGATCAGCTGTCCTGAAGCTCTCCCATATTTTTCAAGCAGTTGTTTAATAGATTTAGCTTTAGACACAAAAGCTTTACCCATGAGCATATTATCATCAATGAATTGTTGATGAGAACACACCAAGTTGCCCGAGGACGGTCTGAGCCCGGAGATAACTTTAAAGTCAATCAGTTTTTTCAGGTTCCTACCTAAGCTTTCAGCCATAATAGTGAATGTTAAGCAAGAACTTTAACTTAATATATTGCACTTTGACTATCACTATGAATGTGTATCATCTTCTGTACCAAGCCAATATCAAACATAACTTTTGTAGCCATATTATTTATTTACATGCATGAGTAGCGACAACGTACTTAGCCTTTATTTTAGATAATACAACCACTATCTATCATTTGTTCATTTAACTTCCTACTCCAAAAAATGAATACATATCCACTAGTAGAGCTTTGATAATTGACATCTCCAACCTAATTAGAATCTAGAAACCCTTGCAAATTCAAAGTTTGATTTTTATTCACTCTTCCTTGGTAATAAATTACATAATTTGAGGTACCACATAAATATTTGAAAATCTTTCACAACGGTCCAATGTTCTTTACCTAGTTTAGATATATATCTACTCACAACTCCCATCATATTTATGATTTCAAGTCTAGTAAAGACCATTGCATACATGAGGTTGCCAAAAATACTAGTATAAGGAATTTGACACATTTCCTAAAATTTTCTTCTATTTAATGACATTATCCAATATTTTTTATTAATAAGAATGGAATATTGATGCATTACTAAGCTCAACAAAGAACAATTCAATAAACCTCAAACAAATTATAGAAAACAAATAGGGAAGAAAAAATCCATGGAATCATATAATACACAAAAATTTACATCCAAATTATATTACATATCAAAAGGGACTTCATTCATAATATTTGTAGATGAAAAGATTATACATAAGTCTTGTATCCTTCTCCACCAAAACTAACTCCATCCCCTTTCCTATTCAACTTAAAATCCTGTGTGTGGTCCAAGATGCACACCTCCTAATTGAACTTTAACTCTCCACATTTAGAAAGCACATATATAGTTGTTATTCAAAAGACCAAGTCATTAAAAAACACTTCTAAACTTAGCAAATACTATTCAACATGCCTTCTAATTTTGAGAAATTGGTTTGTCCTACCTTTTCATCCTGAGGAGTTGGTTTGCATAATTCTCTCCTTTTTGGAATGTTCAACCTCCTAGTTCAAAGTTAATTTAAATAAAAATATAATTCAATAAATCTAATGTACACTAAGAAACTTAAGAACTCAATTATTACATTTTTTTATTGTGATGTAGGATTACTTTTATTCTAGGATGTTGCATCAAACAACTAAGTAGAGTTTGCGCTAGATGGTAGAACCATCCTCTTGTCTTGAAGAACTAAGCCATGATGTTCCCTTCCACCAAATCAGGTATCTTTGTAAATCATCACATTTTGATTTCTTTCACTTCCAACCTCTTGTTGGAACAAAGATCCTCCTATACTAATTTTCTCTTTTTTTCCCAACTCCTTGGAGATTTAGTGATCCTCCATTGAAAATCATCACGAATATTTGTATCACTCATACCACCTTCTATTACACTTACACATAAAACAATAAAACCAAAAATCCATCCAAATGAGTATCCTCGTTCTCTACATTGTGTCATTTAGACATGTTTGTAAGGAGGTCTTCATTTCCTAGCTCTGCATGATGTCATTCACAAGTCAACTCCATTAAATTGCATCATCCTATTTTTCTACAATAAATATTTATGCTTCTAATTCCTCTCTTAGTCAACCTCATTCATTCTCCAAGAAAGTGGTGATCTTCTACTCCCTTTTCATTAATAATAGGATTCTCTAAACATTCCTCAAGCCAATTCTATTTGGTTGTGTTTGTTGGTGATCTGAGCTATAGACCCCAAATTCCTAAGTTTTAATAATCTCCCAAGGTCTAGGGGTGTCAACCTTAGGACAATTACCACAAACATGTCTTTAGGTTGGGCAACTAAGGACCAATGATTGAGGTGGGTAAGACCTGCTTCACTTTTGGCTCTGCAAAACCAAGGGGGGTTTCTCTAAGGTGTTGGATGATGATTAAGATATTGAATACTCTCTTACAATGAACTATATCCAAGGCATATTGTATCCCAATAGTGGTGTCACAATATACCTATGTGTTAGTTTGGGGATGCAAGGCTTAGCACCTTGTCAAACATATAATTTGCAATATAAACAATTTGAGAATGTGTTTTACGATAACCCCTTATGATGTCATGCACATTTAGACATGGCACTAGAGCACACAAATTAAAGAAAATGAAAGATGTTTAAGCTTATATATTATGAGTGTGTTTAGGATGATGGGGAGAGAAATCCAATGACAAATCAGTGTCTTTATCTAGTTGGACAATAGAGTCAAATTTCATTAAAAAAATTTAATAACTAAAATCAAGGTGATGCATTAATCAACACACCACAAAAAGGTTAGGTTTTTCATAATGCACAAGTAAGTTGGGATCTACACATAAATTCAAAATAACCACAAATAGTTGTAAAATATTAAATTAGTCTACTTAGTAATTGATGAAAATACCCATACAGTTCTATTATTGTTCTGAGAAGATACCTTGCAAAATATTTACAAGAATTTTATAGTTGTCTAACTGGCTAACTAATTAGAAATACATCATGAAATAGACACCATGCACATGGAGGCACTCAATCAAGTTCAAGTATGCCTTTAATCGCTTGATCTACAATAGTTACAAGGATAAACCGAGATCCTTACAACACAAAAATATCTTTACCTAGAACTTGAATTGTGAATCCTTTGGTTTTGTTGCATGATCTCTTCTCTCTGCTATGACCCTCTCTCCGAAACTTACAAAATTTTCATATCACCTTCTGCAAGTCACCTAGAATGGGAAATATGTTGGCTTGCACAAGCCCCCTTGAAATTTTGTGATTTATTTTAGCTACAAGAAACAACCATGCCCAAGTTATTAGATTTTACAATCATTTATGTGTCTAAAAAACATACAAAATTATGTCCTAGCAGTACATGTGAAGTATAAGTGTCCATCTCCCATCTACACATGTCACTTCCAATTTATTAATGGTGTGAGAAAGGAGAGATAAGTTGGTGGATGAATAGCTGCATTTAGGGTTTTTTAATGTGCTTTCCCATGTGGAATTAGGCTTTTTCTTCTCAAACTTAATCAGTTTTTTCATTCTATTAGGGATCGAGCCTTAGGCCTATCATGTGCTTGAGCAAAAAGCATTAAAATTATTACAACCCCACCACATTACGACATCGAGGGTTGAGCTTTGGGCCTATTGTGTGCCATCTTCCTTCCTCACACTCACTTTGCTTCAAACACCCACTACATATTTTTTCCTTAGTGAATTTTTTCTTGTGTGTCAGGGGTGGACTAGGAACCAAAAACCCATCAAGATTCCTAAGGTTTCTAATACATTAGGAATTGTTATAGCTGCCTTCATTTTTTAACTTAGCCAATTTTTTGGGTTTTGACATTGGGTTTTTTACCAAGGCAACAACATGGGGTCAGGGTATAATAGCCAAAGACACAAAATCACTCAATACTTCCCACTTATGATTTCTTAGGTCAGTTATGAACAATTGGAAAACAAAGATATAGAATTTGACCATGAGAGAAGAAGAGGGAAAAATAAGACACAATAAAATGGGGTGCCAAAAATGTTATATTTAAAAAACCAATAAATCTTCAGGGTATGTGCAGGATCATCATGGAAAAAACAGGCCTTTAAGTGGCAATAAAAAGATAGAAAATCAGAGTTAGACAACTTGATGTAAAAATTTGAATAAGTTATCTATATTATTTCAAAAAAATGTAAAAATAGAATCTGTAGCAAATTGAATGTAGTTTCTAAACTACTAGACCTTTATTTTTATTTTTTAAATCTATATGGTGAAAATTTGAAATTTCAATGCAGTAGTATTTAAATTTCAGGGTAAAAATAAGAAGTAGGTGTCTGCCTGACCACCCTAACCACAATAAAATGATAATATTTTTTTATAAGCTTTTAGATATAAGTAGAGGACTCATGTCCCGATGTGATGCATATTTTTTTATAAATTTTTTCCAAGTAAATAATTAATTATGAATTTTTTATTACAACTTTTGAAAAATATAAAAGCTCGTCTGTCTAACCACATTAACTTGGTAAAAAATTCATGAAATTCAATTTTTTTTATTTTAATCCTATATTATGTGAAGCATAGAATGTGACGCATGTTTCGGATTCAAAAAATATGATACCAATTGAAAGTTATAGATGTTTTTCAATCAGCCTGTCAATCAGGACTTTATTCGTAATTCTAATAGAAAATGAATAATAATTATTTATTAAATTCAAAGTAAAGCATAATGTATATTGGTGGAAAGCTGAGAATCTCCTCTAAAAACCCTTTTCGTTTCATTAATTTTGGGTAAAAAAAAAGTCGTCAGCCACATGGGTCATCATATGGCTTACATATCGCCACTTTTTGGCCCATCATGATCCTACACATACCCTTCATCACATATGGGGCTCCCAAAAATCTCCATATTTTCTAAAAATTCATCTCTAATGTGTACTACTTCCACTACTACAAGATTTTTGGCGTCATATTTTGTTAGGCTACATTGCTCTTCATATCATTCTTTAAACTCTTCTCCTCTTGCATTGCAATTTTCAATACCTTCCCCTACTTTGAGGTAACATGACACAACAAATTCATCCCACTCATGCTCTTTATCTTCATCCCATTCATCTATATTTTCTCTTTGAAGCTCTTGGAAGATCACATTTAAGGGTCTTTTATCCACTATTTGCCAACTCTTCAAGGGATTTAATCTTTCCCCATTCTAACAATTCTACCCCTTGACTAATCCTTTACTCTAAGGCTTTCATCTCTAAGAATGGATCTTGCTCATAAGATGAGAATTTATCCTCACCATTATTTTCACCTTCTCACAACTCTTTAGTGCCTTTCATTTAGCTTTACTTTTCTTTGCCTTCTTATTATTGCATGTTTCAGGTCCTATTTACCCTCTTTCTTACATTATAATAGAACTCCATCTTTGCATCCAAAATCAATATTTTGAGTGAAGGTCTACCATTCACTTACACTTTAGCAAACTCATTTTGACTTAAGGACATTATATCTATGCATAGGTAATCCCTCCCATGGCTAAGCTAATCCTCAGGATTAACCTATCACCATTTCACACAAGTCTATGGTACCTCTACCAATCAAGCCTAAGCATAAGATACCCTCTCAATGGACATTCCTATCCTAGGTATGACATATGAACTTATCTTTACATAAACAAGCTATTTACTTCAAAGGACAATCTAATCCCAAGTGTAAATTTATATTCTATAGTATAGCTACATAAGCCTTATCATAGATTTAAATAACTGACTCCACTTAGTAAATATCCTACAATAAGTGATACCCATTTAAGAGTATAGCCTTATCATTGAATGACCTTAATCAAAGAATTGTCATAAAAATATATGATTCCATTCGAGAGTATAATTTTCTTTGAAACTAAAAGGGTTTAAGCTATGAGCCTACACTTGTCCATACAATAAATTTGTAATTAAGAGTACAAAGACTCTAATCAAGCAACAACTCTAATTCACTAGGTTTCATTATACCTCTCAACCCAGGAATAACCCACTAGTTATTTATTATAATTAAATAATTCAACTACAAGCAACTCTTATGCTACCCATGTTTAATCAGATCTAGTACATGTAATACTTATGATAAACATATTCCTCCTATTATGGAGTACATACAAGCATTGCACAAATAGTATAATTAACTTCTACTACTTTTTAAAGCAATACTATTTCCTTCCAATTGTGGCATTCATAAAAGACAACCAAAGCATTCATAAAATAATCATTTCAAAGCTAAGAAAATTAAAGGAAGATTATCCTCATTCTTGTAATATGCTTTCCAATTGACTAGTTGCAACACAACTCTCCTAGAACAACAACTAGCTTAGTTTAATTCTCTCCAACAAAGTCACAATAACCTATAACTCTCAAGTTGGAAAAATACTTCTCTAAAAATAATAATAAAATCTCTCTCTAATGCTCAAATCTCTCACTCACTATATTAAGCAGAATAATCCAAAAAGGAATGCAAATAGAATGCAAAAATTTACTCAAAGAATGCGTCCCAAACAAGTGAGTTTGCTCTACTATTTATACAACAATTTGGAGACCACTCATCCTATAGTTTAGGCATGAGTTTTGACAGTAATTAGCATGCACAAAAACACATAAACCTCGACTAAAAGGTGGCACACATCTATGATCTTACTCAACTAATCATAGCTATAGATCGACCTTGTGGTTTGACGGCAATGAGAGACTAATTCAAATCAACACATGATTGAATTCGATTTGCATTCACAATGAACATCTATAGAAAATAGGACTCATAGGTGGCACCAAAACATCAATATCTGAAAAAGTCAATATCAAATATGCAACACCAAGCTTGCATTGACTAACTCTTGGTATGAGTCAATTCATATGATAAATTAGTTTGACAAAGTCGTCGACTTGCTATTCATTACTTTACATGCCTTTTATAAATGTTGATATATGCTCAATGACATGCCATTTAGAGTTTACTAAGTCCATAGTGTTTCCACAAAAGGCGTCGACTTAGTCTTTCACCATACATCGACTTAATGGTTGCTCATTGTTTTGCAGATTAAACAAACTCTGCATACATGGGCAACAAGAGTAATATGCATCTTAAGAATACAGTCACAAATATATGTCATACTTCAACCTTCAATGCATTGTATTTGCATACAAATCGACCCAAGTCCATGTAATAAATCAGCCTAAATGTTTGCACATTACTTGTTGCACCCTCATCCTTTACTCAACATGTTGAAAGTAACTTCTTCCTCACATAGTGTGCAACATTCCTCACTCTCCATGCTTTACTCATCAACTAAAGGCTATGTAATTCCAACGTATGGTAATAAATGTGTGGCCTAAGCTAATCATGTATACAAATTGGCCAACACGTATATGGAAGTGTTTCCATATTTCAGTGCTATATATGTACTACACTTATATAATATTTCATAGTCTAAACCATGCGCTAATAGAGAAGAACTATAAAATAAAACAATCATTTAATCATTTATATATACTATATATAATATAATATATATCCATATATATTATATTATATATACATAATATATCCATATATATTATATTATATATACATAATATATATATATATATTACAAACAAATATAATATAGGTATTATCTTTGTAAATGTATCATTCGATAATCAAATACATGTTATCTAGTTAATCGGCTGTAAATACAATTTGGCCTCCATGCATTACATATATAAATATATATTTATATATGTGCATATACATGCATATATATATATGTTCATAAATAGCATTTAATGCTATGTCACATATATATATCCTATGTCGATCAAGTATGAATACATTCAATATATAAGTGAATACGAACAAGATAGCAATCACATTGTAATAATATATATTATATATCTATATATATGCACACACATTCCTCTATTAAGCATTTATGCTTATGTGTGTATTTGTATATATTCAAATATATATATATATATATATATATATATATATATATATATATATATATATATATGATAGTGAAAGGATTCATTCGATAACAAAATGATTATGACTGCACGATCATAATAATCATTTATATACATATATGCATCTCTATACATATGTCATCATACTCGTATGGACATCCCATTGTATCCATCATACACGTATGTCAACATATGCATATATCCCAATACTCATTCAACCACACAAACAAGCACAGTAACATGAGGAAGGACTCTCAAGCTCAAACAGATAACATCACCCAATAATACACTCAATAGTAAAAAAGACCCTTACTAATTGTAGACACATCAAACTAAGGATGACTTACCTACTTCCCACATAATAACCTGACTTAATTATTCTACTATAGTGTGTGTATGCTCAGATAGGTTATGTTACTGGTTACCTGACCAAGATCTTCTCCTGAGTGATACTTTCCCCTCCGCCTGGAGGAATGAACATATACTTGCATCCACATTCTCAAAATATGCCCAAGGTAGTCAGCTATTCAAAAATATATGCATTACACATAATACATCTCATAGTTGGAATATTCAATATTCAATAGCCATCCATTTCACATACATGCATTTCTTCATATACCATTTAAATGAGATAGCATTTATTCATAATTCTTTTGATAACAAAGTGCAAGCACAATTTATTCATCTATAGAATTCACATTACATTCACATTTTACCCTATATGTAGTAATAGTAAATAGTAATTACACAATTGGGGTGTAACAATATTTAGCAAGCATGTTAAAATATTCCTAAAAAGAATGAGTAATTAAAAACAAGTTTTAAACTTAGAAAATATAGTTCAACATGCCTCATAATTCTAAGAGATTGATTTTTCTTGCCTCCTAATCTTGCGAAGTCTTTTTGCATCAAATATTCATAGGTTTACTATCTTGCATTCTAAATCTTTGTAAAATCACTTGAACAATTTGTTTGATGCAAACATAATTTTTTGTTTGCATGATTTCTTTTAATTTTCATGTCAAAAATAATTTTTATAATGCTAATATATTTTATGTCGAATTTGTGAAAATGAAGCCAAGAAAAATGGGAAGAAAAAATAGTATTACGAATCAATGAAATGCTCAAGAGTGTAGGTTGAATTGATGTTCTTGCATTAAGCAAGTGAGGTGAATATATATGAGAAATAAGAACTGAATTCCAAGTTTTGGAGGGAAAGGTTTGTTCAAATTTCTCAACAAGCACCTATGAGGTAAAAATCCCACACTAACAAAATTGTGAAGATAATTGAAACATAACTAAATTGATCAGTGTCATATTGTTACCAATTAATAACATGCCACCTAATACAACACTACATGACAGTAAATTTTTTAGCTTTTTGTTTAAAATAAACACATGAATTAGCTTTGCTACAATCTAACTCAAGTCCCATAACATACTTGTCATTTTTTGATTTCACATTCTTGGTAAGTACTTCAATTTGTAAAAATATTTTTTTTACTTATACACTAAGTACTTCTTACCCTTCACCTTATAACTTGTGCCATGTAAATTTTTTCCTAAAGCTCACCATGTAGAAATATTGCCTTTACATCCATCTATTCAGTTTAACAAAAGTAATAGCAATAGCTAACAAAAAATCTTGTTCAAATTAGTTTTGTAATAGAAGAGAAAAAAAATTTAGAGTCGATTCCCTCTACTTGAGAAAATCCCTTTGCTATTAATGGAGCTATATACTAGTCCATTTTTCCTTTTGCATTATTCTTGTTTTTAAATAACCATTTACAACCAAATAGTTTTCTTCCAAATGATATTTTAATCTTAGTCCCAAATTTGATTTTTATCAAAGGAGTCCATTTTTTCCTCCATGACCTTTTTCATTTGATCTAAGTGCTTCCTTAATAGTTTTGGGGTCTTCATTAATAGTCTAGATAAAGTTGATAAAAGAGATACATAATGAAAATTAGGATCTCCATATGTTTCTAGCTTTATTCTTACCTGATCTAATTTTGTTAAAGTTAAAATTTTAGGTTATGTATCCTTTGAATATATATGGGCTCTGATTTTGTATTTCTAAGTTCCATATTATCTTCTACCAAGTTGTTCTTTCATTCATCTTATGCAATTGTTTCTAATTAAGACATAGATCTACCCTCTTTTGTTTGCACACGAACTCTTTCAAGTTCATTCTTTAGTTTTCTTTTCCTATTTTGAAGCCCTCTTTTTTCTATAAAAATAATCTTATGAGTATTCCATTTTTTCTTTATAGGTTTGATAGTTTATATTCTTTTATACTAGTACTATATTCTATAAATGTACAATTTATAAAATTTATGCTATAGTTTATTCCTTCTTTCTTTGAGAATATACATATAAACATCACAACGAAAAACTTAAAATTTTGAGTGACGGTTTGTTACTAGTACACGCTTTGTGTGGATTTCTTATCTAGAGAAGTATATATTAGTAGAAAAAAATCCATTGATCTCTTATCCTCTAATTTTTAATCTCTTGGAATTAATTTTTTTTTTTAAATCATGAAAAAAACCTCTTACAACTAAGTCATTCTTAAATTGGTAATCCCTTGAAGATTTTATTCTCATTTATTTTGATAGTAGGGATGCTACTACATCCCCACTCTTTAATTTTGAGATGAATGCTATTTCTATTTGACTAGCAAGCAATTTGTTCAGAAAAGACATTAAAACTAGTTTCAAATTTATCTATTAATCTCATTATTACTCTAAGTAGAAAAACCATTGTTCTAGTGCCATCCATGTGTAGATCTAGTCATAGTAAAGAACTACGGTGTTGTTGTCTTCAAGAATATATTATAATACTAAGTGCTGAAGTGTCAAAGAAAAGAAACATAAATTCCATCAACCAAGCAACATGTTGAATATCCTTCTATAAATCAAATTTAAATGGATCCAATACATAATTTTTCAAACTTGTACTACTTGTGACAGTGATAAGACATCAAATTCTAGAAGTGCTAGATAAATCATTTATTTATATAACCTCAATATATATAGTATAAATTTGCATGTCTTACTTAAAAGATTCGTTTTCCTAGCTGGTACATGGCCTTCCTTGATATAATTTTGACAAATATAGTTTGCATTGCATCATCATCATTTTTTATTCCGCAATTCCAAAAATTATACTAATGCACTATAAATGGGATATTTGTTGGAAACAAGCCACATTCGAACTGATAATGTGCTAGCCAAAGAGGGGCTAGTAGCTCAGTTGGTAGAGCACTCCAACAACAAATGGAAGGTCCTAGGTTCGAGTCCTAGTTGTTCTATATGAGCTATAACTCAACATGTGGTATTAAAGCTAGGCTAGGAGCCCCAAGCACCTGCATGTGGCTTAAAGGGGTATTGGAAATAAGCCACAAAAGGACTGACAATTGGCTGGCCAAAGAGAGGCCAATAGCTTAGTTGGTAAAACACTCCAATAGAAAATAAAGGGTTCTAGGTTCGAGTCTTAGCTGGTCCATATGAACTGTAGCTCAAAATGTGGTATCAATGCCAGGCTAAGAGCCACAAGTGCTTACAATGTGGCTTAAGGGGGGTGTTGGAAATAAGCCACACTTGAATCGACGATGAGCTGGCTAAAGAGGGGTCAGTTTCTTAGTTGGTATAGCAATCCTTAAGGGGGGTGTTGGAAATAAGCCACACTTGAACTGACGATGAGCTAGCTAAAGAGGGGTCAGTTGCTTAGTTGGTATAGCAATCCGACAACAAATGAAAGATCCTAAGTTTGAGTCCTAACTGATCCATATGAATTGTAACTCAACAATATTTTACATATTTCTCTAGGAACATAAAGAATCTTCCCTCTCAACATCAAATTTTACCTCTTTATACTTAATGTCTAGCTTATTGGCCTATGAAAGAAAATAGAAGCATGGAATCAACACATATAAACATTTATCTCTTTAAAATAAAGCTATATGGGACAGAAATTACCTCGACTTACATCAAAACTGTAATAATAGTCACAGTGGCGTTCGAGTAGCCAAAGTTTGTTCTTAGAGATAAATTCTTTTGTTTGCAGATTCTTTAGGCAATTACTTCTCCTCTCTGTGCTGCATCAGATGGCGCTGGGGCTCTTCAGATTCACAGCATCAGTGGGTCGGAATATGATTATCTCACAAACATTTGGATTATGTGCTTTACTTCTTGTGTTCGTTCTTGGAGGATTTGTGATTTCTCGAGGTACAGTCTACAGCATTATACACACGCAGTTATTTAAATTGAAGAAAATAACCTGTAAGAATCTTGATCTTTTTAACTATAATAGAAATGCTTCATTTTATCATGATTCTTCATCAGAGAATGTACCCAGCTGGTGGATTTGGGCATATTGGTGCTCTCCAATGTCTTACGGCCAAAATGCCGTCGCTGTAAATGAATTTTTGGCTCCCAGATGGAATAAAGTAAGTGAGGGAATTCCTTGATTGATCATCAAAGGCTAGCAAGCATTAGCAACCATATTGTATACTTGATTTTATTTAAAAAAAATCTTATATGAAGTCAAGTAGTTCTACTCAGATTATGTACATTAATTCATCTAAAATTTTCACTTATATGCAGTCCAGTAGTACTACCTCAAATGAGACATTGGGACATGCAATAATAGAAGTTCGTGGATTATTTACTGAAGCTAGATTTTATTGGATTGGTATTGGAGCATTGGTTGGGTTCTGTTTAATTTATAATATTCTGTTTACCTTGGCTTTAGCTTACCTCAATCGTAAGTCTCTGATGTACAACTGCTTTCTCACTTATACTTGATTTTTACGGTGAGATGGGAGATCTAATAGAAGTTAGAACCTTTTCCATTTACAGCTTTTGGAAAGTCACAGGGAATACTATCTAAAGATGTAATTGAAGAGAAATATGCAAACAGAAGTGGAGAAAGCAGCCATGAATTAAGGACAGTAAGTGTAGATGCATCTGGAAAACATTCCAGAGGTAAGTCATGAGCTTTCCTGATATCCTTTTACTGCTTGTGAATGTCTGAATTTACTCCTCAAAGCTGAATTTCTTTGTTTTAGCCAAGGACATAAACATATAGAAAGTTAGTAAGTGATAAGCCAAGAGATTTCTTGAAACCTTTTTAGTGCCTGTGAATGTGTGAAACTATCAAGAAAGATAAAATGCCTTGTCCCAGATAGGGACTAAAACATGTTTTAAATTGAGAATGGTACCGTTTACTCTTTATTGTAAGTATTGTGATGGAAAATAAGTACATTGTTGAATGTAACTACAAATTCTCTGTATCTTGTGTAAGAGAACACCATAACAAAAAAGTAGAGTCAGAGCTTACAAAATGTGTTAATCTGTATCTGAAAGCATTCTATTGCTCAGTAAGAAAAATGACAATTGAACTCAGAAATATGCTATAGTGAAAAGCATTATATCAATTCAGCAGTTCAAAACAATCTGAAAAAGCTAGCTCTGTTCATTCACAGATTATAACATTTTTGTCAGGCAATGCGTACTCGCTAGAGAGAAGAGAAAGTTCGAACTCTGAATTGCATTCTACCCATGATGGTGAACTTTCTGCTCTCAAAGCCTCGGTACCTCACAAGAAAAGAATGGTACTTCCTTTCCAGCCACTATCAATTGCTTTTGAAAACGTCAACTACTATGTTGACATGCCACAGGTTGGTGCAGCTAGACTTTGTTTAATTTAAGTTTTTATTTATTTGACAATAGTTTGACATGCCTAGCTTCTCCCCAATACGAAATCCGGAGCTAATAGCTAGTTCTGTGTCAGGAAATGAAAAATGAAGGTGTGGATCAAAACAGGTTACAACTCCTTTCAAACATTAGTGGATCGTTCAAGCCAGGGGTGCTTACAGCCTTGGTTGGAGTTAGTGGAGCTGGAAAAACCACATTAATGGACGTCTTGGCTGGTAGAAAAACAGGAGGCTACATAGAAGGAAGTATACGCATCTCTGCATACCCTAAGAAACAAGAAACATTTGCTCGCATCTCAGGGTACTGCGAACAAAATGACATCCACTCTCCCAATGTTACAGTCTATGAATCACTTGTGTACTCTGCATGGCTTCGTCTTCCACGAGATTTTGATGAGAGAACTAGAACGGTGGGGTCTCAAGTTCCTCTCTTTGTATGCAATGATTTGGATAGGTGGTCTTTCTTTGTAATGAAACTAAGCTGGCAGGTATTTTTGGTGATCTTTGCTGTAATGATTACAGATGTTTGTGCAAGAAGTGATGGAACTTGTTGAGCTTACTCCTCTGAGGGATGCTCTGGTAGGGCTTCCTGGGGTGACAGGTCTTTCTACAGAGCAGAGGAAAAGGCTTACCATTGCAGTGGAACTTGTTGCTAACCCTTCCATAATCTTCATGGATGAGCCAACTTCAGGATTAGATGCCCGTGCTGCAGCTATAGTAATGCGTACTGTGCGCAACACAGTAGATACCGGTCGTACGGTTGTCTGTACCATCCACCAACCCAGCATTGATATCTTTGAAGTTTTTGATGAGGTAAATTCAAGTATTTTCATGATTCGGATACACTATAATTAACAATATATGTTATATTGGATCCAATAAACTTCATACCTTTGCTTCCAAAAGGAGAATTAGAGTGCAAACATCTGAAATAAGGCAGGTCTATTCTAATCAATGGTAAAGGTTAACTTCTCTGTCTTGCTGAACTGCAGCTGCTACTTATGAAAAGGGGCGGCCAAGTGATCTATGCAGGACCATTGGGTCAGCATTCTCATAAACTTATTGAATATTTTGAGGTACATTTGACCTTTTTATTCACTTATGGTTTCTTGGGACAGCTACTGATTAATACATGGTGAATGCCATTGTCAACACAGCAGAAAGGAATAATGCTGTTTGTTTCTTGTGTCATTAATTAGTCTGTGGAAGGTGTTCCACCAATTACAGAAGGATACAATCCAGCAACATGGGTGCTGGAAGTCAGCGCCATATCTGTTGAGCAAAGTCTCGGCATAGACTTTGCTGATATCTACTCAAAATCTTCACTTTACGAGTATGTATTTGATGATTGAACGTTTCTTGAGGAAGAACTGTAGTCATCCTTATTTCACAAACAGTACTCCTTTGAGAGTATAAAATCATCATGCCTTTGCTTAAAGTGTTTTCTGTTTGTTAGATCGAATCAGCAACTTATTAAAGAATTAAGCACCCCTGCTCCGGGTTCAAAAGATCTAAATTTTCCAACACAATATGCACAGTCCTTCCCAGGTCAGTGCATGGCATGCCTTTGGAAGCAATATTGGTCATATTGGCGTAATCCACATTATGTTGTTGTGCGTTTTTTCTTCAGCACAATGGTTGCTCTACTCTTTGGGAGCATCTTTTGGGACCTTGGGACAAAGAGGTTTGACACACTTTCCACTGGCGCAATAGTCCAGATTTTCAATTATGGACCTGCAGCCACCAGAGTGGTGTTTTACACCTTTGCTGTGATTTATCAGTGTTTTTCTGCAAGACTACAGCATGTTTCAATTCGGCTGTCACCTGTCATACTGGTCAATTATTTTTTGAACATTCTATAATTTGTTTTTGCAGAGGCAATCAACAAGATGTATTCAATATTTTGGGAGCAATGTACTGTTCTGTAATTTTTCTTGGAGTGAACAATGCAGCCAGTGCACAACCTGTGGTCGATGTGGAACGGACTGTCTTCTATAGGGAGAGAGCTGCTGGAATGTATTCAGCGTTCTCTTATGCCTTTGGACAGGTACTTTAAATTTCTTTTACTTTAAACTTCTCAAATTCTGTTCAACCCTGCAACCTCAGATTAATCCTCTTGGTGTTTATTTATGCAGGTGGCAATTGAGGTTCCTTATGTTCTTGTTCAGTCTGTAGTTTATACTCTTTTGGTTTATAGTATGATTGCATTTGAGTGGACAGCAGTCAAGTTTTTCTGGTTCCTCTTTTTCATGTATTTCACTTTTCTATACTTCACCTTCTTTGGAATGGTGACGATTGCCATGACTCCAAACGTCCATGTTGCAGCAATCATTGCATCTGCATTTTATTCTACATGGAACCTCTTTTGTGGGTTCATCATACCTCGACCTGTAAGACCATGTTAAAACCTTCTTTTTTTTGGCAAATTTTATATTACAGTTTAAACTAAACTTTGAAAAGTGTAGCAGCAATTCATGATTATTAGTAATGCAATCAAATGTGTTTTCTTTGAACCAGAAAATGCCTGTGTGGTGGAGATGGTACAACTGGGTGACACCTGTTTCCTGGACATTCTATGGTTTGGTTGCATCACAGCTTGCTGATGTGGATACAGAGATGGTGACAGCAGACGAGAAAGTGATGGTTTCTGAGTTCATAAGGAACTATTTTGGGATGAGACATGACTTTCTTGGAATTGTAGCATTGGTGATTGTTTGCATCCCTATTGGCTTTGCTTCCCTGTTTGGTCTGGCCATTAAAAACCTCAATTTCCAAAGAAGATAGGGGTTTCGTACAGCCAGTTTATTGCACATTTAACTAATGTATCAGATAGGGGACCATTCCATCTTCCTGTGATAACCGTATAAATCATATGAACATTTTAACCATGTCCTGTATCAATAGGGGACCATTCCATCTTGTGACTACCACTCTTGGGAATAGCTTCCTAAATGCTGCACATTGCTTTCAAAAATATTTTAGCATCGATAATGTTCAAGTAACGTTTCAAAGCACTAAGATTGAATCTATAAATGGTTTCAACGGACTTTTAGAGGTGTTGTGTTCCTTAAAATCGTGTAAATTTGAAAAACTAGTAATTAAGTGATTTTTTTGGTTTTTTTTTATATTTTTTGAATTATAAGGGAAAATATGCTATCTAAAAAATTTAGGTTAATTAAATAATTAAAGCAATAAATAATTAATTTAGATATAAGAGCTGAAATTAGTATTAGATAATGCAATTAATATGGAAATTAAATGAATTAAACATGGAGTATTTAGCTTTGAATTTATTGAAGATGTTATTGTGCAAATATTATCAATGAATTCTTTAGTTAACATAATTTTAGAATCTATAAGATGAATGTTGTTGTTCCAAAAATACAATTGTATATTGTGTCAATTCACTTTTGCGAGTGCAAAGGTGATCTTTGTGAGTGTAGACCTAAACTTAAACCTGCATGCAAAATTGAATTTGCAACTTGTAGTATGGAAAAATTCAACTAAATAGAATTTATTCATTTCTCAACAAATGCTCTAAATTTGATAAGGAATAGATGATGTTCAGAAACACCTTTGGAGAATCTATTGAATTATGATGGTCATATTCTCCTTAAATGAGCCTTTGGATAGATTAATTGAACGGTAGAGAACCAAGGTCAAGAACAACAAGCATATAGTATGCTCCTAGGATGATGATGCAATGTTGATGTAATCAATTGTACCACTTGCAAATATAATTCTAGATTTGCTCAATAAATCTCCAAATGATCTTAAAATGAATGAACAAATTTCTTTAAATACAACATAACACACAAATAACACAAACATGCGCTTCATCAACTCACAATGGATAATAGAAGGAAGTCAATACGTTTTAATTTAAATTTTGAATTTTAAAAGTTTAAAGTAGGTTTAATATTGTGGAAATAATTTGGGTCAAGTATGCACCCACAAATTTGTTCTAGGGTGATGAATTAGGGATCTAAGGATTAAGATCAATGTCTAGGGATGAGTGATAATGGATTTAGGATATGGTGATGTCATGAGTCAAATTCATGCAAGATGTATCACTTGTAGGAAAGTCATTACAAGGACACTCTAATCAAAGCAAACTAAAACATAAGGGAAAAGGGTATGGGCATGAAATTTTCACCATCACGTTTTAATACCACTTTGATGTGAATGTGAACTACCAAGAAAATACATCTCAAAATGAAATGAGAAATCAACATAAAAATTAAATGTTTTTAAGCAATCAAAAGGATACAAATATACTTAAGTATACATATCATTCTTGAGTTATCCTCCCCATAAGAACTTGATAAAAAAATGTCAATAGAAAAGGCATGCAATGAGTAATGTTTGTCACACTTTAAAATAGGCATTAACTACAAATTTCTTGAAAAAGAACTATCCTCGAAAAATTAAAGAGAAAAATGGGGAATATATTTTGCCTAATATGGAAGTGGTAAAGCTCTAGTTAAGTGGAAATATACAAGGAAAAAAACTAAGTGGACAAGGTTGGTAAAGCTCACTCAAACATGGGAATGATTTTGAGCTTATGATTATGAAATACAACTACAAAAATGAACATTAGTGACATATATGCCTCCCTTCCAATTGGTTGTGTAGACACCGAAAATTGGTCTAAGCCTGCGAACACCACTTTCGACATAATTTTCTATTATCCATGGTCATGATTAAATAATGTTAATTATTTAATTATCATTCTAACACATATTTCCTCTATTAATTAAATAACCCTTTTTAGTTAATTCACTAATTCATTAATTCATTTATTCAACTTGATTAATTAAATAAATCATAATTATTTAATTATGTCGCTAACTAATTAATTCTTCCTTCTTAATTAAATTATTTATTTATTTAATTACCCCTTTATCATATTTCAACTATAATTAAATATCTTTATTTAATTATTTAGTTTAACCCCCTTTAACTATAATTAAATATTTATTATTTAATTTATTCAATTCCACCTTTACAATAGTCAAATTAAATAAATTATCTTTATTTATTTAATAAATTCAATTCATTTTCGAATGTTGAATTAAATTAACATTTAATTCATATTTATTAATTATTTATGTCATATTCTTCTATCATTCAGTTATCTAAGTCATTCACTCACCTTCTGACTCAAGATCTATTTTTAGTTCTCCAGTTATCTCTAGATTCAACATCTGATTGTTTCTGCGAGAGGAATCTCTATCACAACTAGTCGATTAACTAGTTCTAACTCTTGTTTGCATTCGAATGCATTATTCTTCAAGTTCTAACTTTGTCTTTGATATACAAAGTCTATTTCTTCTACTTTCGAAGACTCTTAACTGAAGATTAGGATCTTGAACTCGTGTTCTAACTCACGTTCTAACTTAGTCTTTATCCTTCAATCTTTTCTGACTCATGTTCTAACTCATGTTCTATCTAAGACAGAACTCACATCGCATGGCATTCATCAATCTCATCCATCGATCTCTCTTTCAATCTGAGCTGATCGTTCGAAAACCCAAAATCTATAAAATAGCCTATCATAATCATTATTCCTCCTCCCGAAATCATACACTTTTGAGAAGAAAATTATCTTCGATATTTTGCTTAGACATTCGACGAAGTTATGCTTGCATTAAAACACAAAAATCTGAGGGCAAGAATACTAAAAGGATAAAATGGAGAAGAGCAATCAAGATAATTCGAAGGAGTGAACATATATTCGGTGAGAGATTTTCATTAATTTGTTTAGTTTATTATGTTTACTTATTCGTTCTTTGTTGTTTGATTTTAGATTAATTTTGATTTAGATTAGGATTAACACCATTATCATCAATGCTATGGTGGAAAAGCTCAAAAAAAATCAAAAGGGCTCGCTGGTCGTGGATTTGGATGCGGACAGAGGTTGCAGCAGATCTGCTGTTGAAGGGATTTTGACTCGCACCTGGGCTAATACGAAGAGGAAGACCCCGATTTCTTCACATATGGTTCAAATCCTCATGCAGGGGTTACAGGATATGAAGGATGTTGAAAAGGAGACCGAGGAGTTGATGAACACTTTGGAGTAGGGCGGTGGTGTTTGTTTCTGGCTTTTTGGCGGTCCTTTTTTTGGACCCTGTTGTCTCTTTGTGCTGTCGTTTCCTTTTTGGGACAGCTGTCTGTTTGTTTGGACTTGCTTTGCTCTATCTTTTGGTGTTTTAACTTTGTGGTTTCAGGTCCCTGTAAAACCTGTTTTTTCCTTTTCAAAAACATCGTCTATTCTAATTGCAGATCGTCTTATTCCAGATTATTAATTCTATGTTACATTTGGTGAACCTGACGTGAACACGCTTCAAAATTCACACATCTTTTCGTCTTTCCATTTTTCCTTTTTTTTTGTAGGTTATCATATGGCACACCGCATTCACGAAACTCTGAACCGCATCCGCCTGTCAACAAAATCTCGAACCGCATCTGCCTGTCAATATCGAGCCCCATCTATGACTCGAAACGCCGCATCTACCTGGTAATCAATTTTTATTTTTTTCAGTCATTTCCGTACATTCATATTTTCATTTTCGTTGTTTAGGTTATTTTGATTTTCACTAATGTTTGGTTACAGTTGTGTTAAGGTGGATTAACTTAGTGTTTGCAGGACAAAGCATAGAAGACCATAAAAACACAAACCATTGTTTTCTACCGGACGAAAGTCGAAGACACCAAAAACAAACTACTGATCATTTTTGCATGCAAGACCTAATGCCTTTGTCTTTATTTATTTAGCAATATTTTTTTTTGGTAGATAGATAACTATCATTTGGATTAAAAAGAATCACTATTTTCCTTGTTTGGTGTGAAAGCACGTATTTGTCACCCTTACGATTCAGTATATCGGAGTATCCTCTCCCCTTGCGCAGTCATGCGATCCTGGGTGTAAGAGAAATGGTTATTGACTCTAGAATTTGGGCCTGTCTTGGTGAGAAAAATTACTCACCCCAAGACGACTCAGACCGGTAACATGCTTTAGCCAGCGACTTCCACCTGGTATATAAAAATAGATTTCTGGGAGAAAACCCAAAAATCGCGCACACTATTCCGACGAGATGGACAGAAATGGACTCTCGTCGACGTTGGATAATGCCCCATGAACGAAATTCCCTTACTTAACACCTTGAACTATAGATTTACCAAAATCCTACCTACTTGTTGGCGCAGCAAGGTCGACCCTGTGAAGCCGTCTTACATTTTTATGGTTTATGTGTGGAGATGAAATGTATGCCATGGGAATTTCATGGGTACAGTAGCTTGGCTGCCCCGTATAAGTGAGTGTCATGGAGGGGAGCCAGTGGGGTCAAGCTACTAGTCATCCACCATAAAAATGCGTAGCTGGAGAAATCCAAGTAAGAACTCAACAAGTATTGTCCAAAAAGCCTAGGTTGTAAATTTTTTTCGAGTCTTAACAGTTCTATCATCACAAACTGAAAATACATTGATTGTTGTGTTTGTTTTTTGTTGTATTCGTCAAAAATCTTGGTCAACAAACAGAGTCAGTCAAAAACAACTTTCAAAAAAATTTCAACTGTCAAAAAGTGAGTCGCAACTATCAGTTTAAACGTCGCATCTGTGTCTTAGCGAGTCGCATTTGTTAGGGGAAAAGGCGCATGTGTCTGTCAGAAAATTCATTTTGCATAGTCTAGATATTACGAGCCGCAACTATCATATTTTGAGTTGCATGTGTTCATGCAAACCGCATTTGTCATAGGAAAAACCACATTTGTCAAAAAAAAACCGCATGCGTAATTGCGAACCGCATCTGTCAGAAAGTAAACCACATCTGTCAAAAATTCCAAACTTTGTTAGTGTCCGAAACGAGGTTTTAGTCAAATCACCACATGTGAATTGTAAACCGCATTTGTCAAAGATAGAACCGCAACTATTAGGTGAACCGCATTTGACTGTCAACAAAAAATTTTGAAAACCGCAAACTAAGTCTAAAACATCACTATCACTTTTGCTTCTGGTTCTTAAGATCAACCTTGGACATAAACTAATAAATTTTGCTCAAAAACCTTGCATCATTAGGTGTCATATACGTCTTAGTCACAGTCAACGTCTTAGTCATAGTCATCCTAAGTTGCATGCATATAGATACTTCCTAGGAAATTGCATATCACAGAATAGATAACTTTCCTCGTCATTGGAAATGTTCATGTTTTGGTTTGTCACAATCATTGAACCTAGTCACTATATTCCTATTTAGTGGATCTTTTCAGCTCAATAGTCTAGTTTGGAAATTTCACCTTGTCAACTGTCCTTGTCCTACAATCAGGTTCCTTGGTCAAATACAAATCATTGCATGCATTTATTCCATAGGTGGTAGGTTATCCCGGTCTTAGACTCATTTATCGAGATTTTGGATATTGTTCGTCCTACTATACGTCATCTTAGTATACGTCATTTTAGAAATCACTTTAGCAACATGATCATGATAAGACATGTAAAATATTGTAACTATTCCAATTTTAGACATTATTTATTTTATATTTTTGTAATGGTAAAATTTACATACCAATGACATTTCTCATTTATTTTTGTGCCCATTTTGAGGGAATAGAATAATCTTGTACAATATTAGACCCCTTCTCCAATTCTATTACTTACCCATTTGCAAACATCCTTATACACCCATCCATCCACTCATCCTTATAAACACACATTGTGATATATTCACCCACATTAAGCATTTATTATGCATATTTATACTTATATCTCTATAAATTTTGTTATTCATAAGATTTGACCATTCCCATGTCCTAAGTGGGTAAAAATACAAAGTTGTGTCACACTTTTATAAACTTGCATCACTAAAAAGCACAATATATGTTTTGATTTTTGAAATGATATAAACTAATAAAATGTGTATATTTTATATTTGTATTTTTTTAACAAATAAAAATATTATTTAAATATGGTTTTTTTATAAATTGACACTATAATTTAGTTTCTAATAAAATGCTAAAAAATGAAGTTACATGAGATGTTGATCTTTATATAGTAATTCTAAAAAAAAATTATGTATTTATAACTTTAAACTTTAGTCCATGGATATATTTTTTTCTAATTTTGATAAATATTTTTAAAAATAAATATTGAAATGTGTGTATTGAACACAAAACTATTTATATTTGATGTCAATTTTCATATTAACTATTTATCTAAAATAGAAAAAAAAATATACCATCTTAATATGAAATTTTCATTTAGTGCATGAAATATATAATTTTAGTTGGAAAAGTTGTGGACATATCAAACTTAGCTAAAGTGAATCTTAATAGATTTGTAGACACCTAAAATTATCCTAGGCCTACAACTTTATTAAATCCCCTTTCATGCTTGATAATTAAATAATTTACTTATTTTCTAATGTCATCACTCTCTTATTAATTAAATAATTTTAATTATTTAATTAAATCTTTCCATCATTTCACCTCAGCCTCTGATTAATTAATTATTTAATTGCGTCACTAAGGTTCATGTCCCTTATAATTAAATAAATCTAATTTATTTAATTATCACCACTTTGTCTACTATAATGAAATAATTAATTCTAATTATTTAATTATTTACTTATCTTTCTTTCTCCACCATTAAATAAATAATATTTATTTAAATGATTTTCCAAATTGACTTTCCCTCTCACTTATCTTGAATTAAATTACTATTTAATTCAAAAAATTAATTTGTCTTTTTCTTCTATAATTAAATAATGTTGTCATTGTTTAATTATTCACTTGCCCATTCGAATTGATTGATTTTCTTATTTCCTCTTTTAGTTGTGTTCTTATCCCTACTCGTCACATCCAATCTCAACCATCGATTAGTCCTTTTCGATCTCGGATGTCCATTCAATTTTCATTTGTCTATAAAATGCTCCTTCCATTGTCATTTTGGGGGAGCCGATTTATCCAGAATTATACTGAAGCTATCATCTTCAAAATTTTGCTATCATCTACTAAGGCTAATATTTGCATACTCGACTAAGGGCAATAATATTCATAGCAGAATGAAGAAGGATAATGGAGGTTATTCAATGGAGGCGTGAATATTATGGTGTGATTGTTCTTTGTTATTTCCTTTCATGCACTTCTTTGTTCTTCATTATTAGATGAGGATCTTAGAATTAATGTTTGAATGCATACTTTTTTTTATTTTGGGTTTTTTTTATCACATTTAGTGAACTCGACGTGAATTAGTTTTTTTTTTTGTAGTATTTTGAATGATAATATGAATTTAAAGCTAACATTTTATCAGATTTTCCATCTTTTCCATGCATTGTTGTGCAACGGTTGTAAGAAATCTGGATGAGTATTTTCTCATAGTTTTTGTTGTAATAGACGTTTTTGATGCGAACCTTTTGTCTTGTCCTTTCACCAATAAAAGGATATACTATGTTCCATGTTGCCCAGAATATATACGAAAACTGAATAATGTATAGCTTCCCTAAGCACTCTGGATAGTAGCTCTACAATATTTCAAGGATTGCAAAGTGTCCACGAATGTCCACATGTTTGTATGTCCATCCTTCAAGATCTATTATTATGGTAAACTTTTCTTGTCCTCTTGATGTACTAGATGGCATTTTACCGAAATTATAGACAAAGTAACGCTCTAAATCTTCAAGAGCCTTGTAGAAAAGTTTATACCTGTTTAAAATAACAACTACTATTGACCTTCCTTTTTAACTGAACCTTGCATACCTGTAATATATTTTTTTCATGCTAATATCTATGTCCAAGCCGCCAACGTACCCCTAGGACTCAAACTATTAATATTTTGGGAGTCAGGGCATCCCACCCATTCACCATTACTATCTATTCTCATGGCATAGTAAACATTAAAGCTTTGACTCACCTTATATTAATAAATGTGGGAGGGTTACTTGAAAGTGATTGATAGCATGCACAAAATGTCCACTTTGTAACAATGTTATTGCTGACAGAATCATTATCTTGAGATGGCTACAAAAAATGAGTTGAGATTTTATGAGAAGAGCATGGGCTATGTAAAGGGTGTGACGATTTCTTTTCAAACGTCTTTTTGCAGAAGATATTTATCGCATTCACTTAGCTTTGAATAATATTAAAAGAGGAGGCAAAATATTTAAAAAGGTCGCTATGTCTTGGCATGGTGATATTATCTATTTAGAGTGTGATAAAAATTGATTCCTTCGATGTCACCAGAACTAAGCAAATGCATTAGGGAATATATGCTTAATTAGTATAAGTTAAATTTGTTAGTATACATTAATTTTAGTTTTGATTGGTTTAGATTTTGTTAGAAGTTAATGTTGATTTAGATTAATTTATATAAGTTGATTTTTATTAACTTAGTCAATATTGTTAGTAAATCATTAATATAAGTTAGTTTATATTAATTTTAGCTTTGGAATTAGATTAATTTAGTTTTGGTTTAGATTAATTTAGATTAGTTAATATAAGTTTTTGATAGAGGAAAAATGGGTTTTACAGGGACCCGAAACCATAGAGTTTACAAGCCAAATAAAAAATAAACCATTAGAGTACTTGAAGACAAGAAGGTTGTGAGATATCACAGAGCAGAAAAGGACAACAACCACCAACCAAAATCCATCTAAAATTTAGCAAGAAGCCAACAACAAAAAATACAACCTAAACTAACCAAGAGACTTTAAAGTCTCAGCAACTTCAGCTTCCAGGTTGCACATTTCTTGGGTCACCTTCTTCAAGTCTTGAGTCTTCGGAGGCGAAGAATCTGCTTTTCTCTTTAGATTGTCTTTTGTTCTCTTCAAAGGGACATAATCCTTCTGCTTACTTTTGTTCTTATCAACATCCAAATCCACAATCAACGATCCCTACTGGGTGTTTTCCATTTTCTCCGCCAAAGCGCTCAGGATAGTGGCATTATGTTTGAAAATTTTGTGGTTATGCTCAATGCTAGTTTTCATAGTATCCCTAATCTTACAAATTTATTTTTCTAGGTACTTGACCTTGTTCTCACTGTCCTTCTTCAAGATGTTTGTCTTTGCAATCACTCTTTGATAGCAATTAGCCATTGCCATCTTCTCTTCTATAGTCCATAAGACCTCAACAGAGTTATGAGAAGCCACTTTAGCTTCTAGCACCTCCAGCTTGCTAGTAAGTGCCCTATTTTTTAAATTGATGTCCTTTATCTCATGGAAAGCCCATTTCAAAATTCTGAAATAGTTAACCAGGCCATCTCTGGCCATAGCTAGAATATCTCTAGTAAATTCCCTGTCTGGCTTGAAATAGTGGTCATCAGGGTTGAGGTCACCAGGGGATTTGGGTATTTTCTCTCTGTCCGTAGTATGAAAAGAGTCTATGGAATCCTCCTTGCCTTTTGGGTTAGTAGAGTTCTCATCTGGAGAATCCCCCGAATAGGAAATTAACTTATTAACAGGGGGCTCCTTCAAGACATTCTCCACCTAAGAAGTACCAAAAGGGGTATTCACAAGTCTAGCTTTTTTATTCGAAGGTTTAGTCAGAGGGGTATTCTTCTTTTTCTTACTGGGAGGGGGGGTGTCTTCTTTAGCCCACTCAGGGTCTGAGTCCTGTTTTCCCTCAGATGAGCTAGACTCGGTATCATATCCTTTTGAGGTCGAGGTCGAAAGAGGGTTAGACAAGGCCGACATATTTTTAAAGTGCTCATGGATAAGCCGCATAAGGCTAGCATGTAGGGCCATATTCTTCTTATGGTTTATTCTATATTCTTCAATGCTATTATTCATAGAATAGAGTAGGTAATAAGGAAAAGAGACCCTTACCTTATGTCAAAAATGGTTGAGGAGAACAAAATGGTAACCATAGACTCTGGTAAATTTGTCATCCAGTGTAATGTACTCCATAAGAATCGTGAGCACCTCCCTCCAAATATTCTTGTTCTTCCCGACATCGAAATAACTATTGGAGACTTTGACCATCTTCTTTCTTTCCCCCTCAGACTTAGGGAAACTGATAACAGCTTCATCCGAGAACTTCCTATCACGATAGAACTTCACTCCATCAATAGAAAGACCCGTGATTTCCCCAATAAGAGCTTCATCCACTGTAGCCTTCCTCTCTGAGAGAATTATATCACCATTATTCCAGTTTTTTAAAGAATACTCAGTGACCTTAGGGTCAGGGCCATGAAGCTTATCAATAAAAGGTTGGAGCCCTCCTCACTCGATTTTCTTCCAAACCTTAGAGTTATTCTTGTTCTTCATGGAGCCCGTCGGCTCCACCCTTTTCTTGCTTCCTCCCATGGTCACAATTCTCTTGTTTCGATAGCTCACACCATGAAATAACAGACCAGAGAGCTTGCAGCATACCCAAAGCACCTACAAAACCTTCCAAACCTGACCATCTATCAACATAATTACGGCTTTGCCATAATATCGAAAGATGTCTCAATACTTGGCTTCATTCTTTTTAATCATCAATAAATGTGGTGTCTCTCCCATGTGTGATATCATAGTTGATTAAAACCCTGACATTAGCATCCAATTCATTACAATTCTGCCACGTCACTTGCCCATTATGTTTTATCCCCTCATTAGCAAAATAATCGGCCACACTACTAGCTTCCCTATTGACATGGGAAATTTTCACTTTGTCGAATCTAGTTAAAATAGCCCTAGGTTCCTCTATCCAATGTTTAATGGTCCATGAAGGGAGGTACTTGCCTAGGAGACAATTAATGATATTTTTAGAGTCACCCTCAATCCATATATTTTTAAAGTTCATTCTACTCACCATGTCAATGACCTGGAAAGCTCCAATGGCTTCAGCTAAATGATTAGTTTGTATGCCCAAGGAAATAGCCACCACAACAATAAACATGCCATTATTAATATAAGTTGATTTTGTTACTTTAAATTAATTAATTTAGATAAGTTGATTTTTCTTAATTTTGCTAGTTTAAATTAATTTTGGTTTTAATTTAGATTAATCTAGATTAATTAATATAGGTGATTTTTGTTAGTTAGACTAATTAGTTAAGTTTATATTAAATTTTGTTTCTATTTTTTAGATTAATGACATTTCCTTTTATAGTTTAATTTTGATTTTGTGGCTAATCTTTGTTAACTTTTTGGAGGTTTACATGTCCAAGACTTGAATGGGTAAGTGCACCAATCTGTGACACAATTTAGGTGCCAAATTGAAAAACCGATCAAAAAAACCCCAAAATAAGGCCTTTGGTGCATGCCAAATGTATAAAAAGACATTTGGCGTGGGCCAAATGTCTTTCTAGACATAAAATGCAAAATTCGGGTTTGGAACCCTCATTTTGTCTTCAACCCGCAGCTTGAGAAGGAAGATTTCAGGTCTGCAACTCGCACTCGCCAAATATCCTCCATTCTTTGCATCCTTAGCTTGCCATTTTCCATGAGAATGCCGCCAACACGTCAGAGAGGTCAAAGATTGCAAAGAGGTGTGTATTTTTATTCTATTTATTTCGAATTTGATTTGGAATGCAACTTTAAATAGATTTTTATAATAAAACTTTGTTCTAATTCTTAGGGAATGAATCTCCACCTCAAAACATTGAGAATTCACAATCACCCCCTCATCAAGAGCCTCCTATACAAGAACAACCCGAAACCCCTCCATCAATTCATAGGCATCCTTAAGGAACACAAGAAAATATTCAAAATCAAATTGAAAACAATAAAAGAGATATTCAACAATTAATTGCAAGATTAACCGAGCATGCCGAAACCCACCCTTATAGGAGAGGGATTGCTTAATCATTGAAGTTAATTTTAACTCATGTAGGAGAAATGAGCGAGAAAATGAATTTTTGGTCAACTAAGAGAGATGAGATGAGGCAATTTTATGCTAATGGTTTGTCATATGCAAATGTCAACAAACTAAAAATTAGCAAAGCCAAGTTGTGTGCCCTATTTAAAGACCCAAAAACCAATGACCCTTTGTCCCATGCATGCAGGAGGTTCCCCATCCATTGGTGCCATCGTGATTTAATTAGAAACAAATTTTGGGAGTGGTGGTGGATGGTATTTGACCAACCTCCATGCAATAACCATGAGGTGCCACAATACATTTTGAGGAAACTCTATTGCAAGTTTGTCCTCAATAAAATGCCAAACTATTTTGACATCTTAGACTTTTAGGGTAGAGGTGGGAGCTCCACACACGATAGACCTACTGCATGACGTAATCCACAGTTAGCACCGAGAGCCTTGGGCAGACCCATGGTGGAGCATGCCATTTTTCCTTCCATTGTTAAGAACAGTGTAGAGGTGGACACAATGAAGTTGATTCGCTCACTCACCCAGACCATTTTACAGTGTGCGAGTACTCTAGTAGAGCCTGGTGTGGAGGAGACATGTAGGCCCCGAGCTCCACCCCACCATTGTGTCACTTGTGGTGTTGTTTGCACGTATGATTATCAGGGTGCTCATGATGCAGCTACATAGCCTACGTCAGTTGCAAAGGCGATGGCTTTCACAGATGATATTCTGAATGATACATTCGGCATTGACACTCAGGTAAAATTTAGCAAGTTATTTTAATGTTGTTTATTAAAATATATTTTGAAATTTAAGAATAACTAAATTAGTAGAATTTTGATATGATGAAATTTCAGCATTGACTATTCATGAGGGATGCTATATTCCTACAGACCCTTATACATTCTCGACGATGAGTCCATAGGTATGCAACTAGTATTAAAGATATTATTATTGTATTTGAACAGTTGAATATTATATTTGAATGTTTGTCTCATAACATGCTTCGGATTTCAAACAGTTTCCTGGTGCACCTTCTTCCTCCACACCTCGTGATTCATATCCTCAAACAGCGTACACTCAGGTAGCCTTTATTCATTAATAGGGTTGTAAATCTATGTTAGCTAGTTTTCATAATTTTGCGTATATACAAATCTAAAAAATTGATGAGAAACACAAACATTGCATTCAAGTATTCCTTGATCATGTCACATTATGTTCTCCTATATCAACATGATACCTGAGATATTGTTTCATTTGCAGCTGTTGACAAGAGATAGCCCTGGTGATGTTGGTGGCACGATGGACCATGTAGTTGCTGCAGCAATAGCCAGTTTTGATCCATTGAGAGAGGTATGGAATAAATTAGTCGATTTGACATTATATTTTCTCTTTTATGGTCTATTATAGAAAATTTTCACGATAATTTTATGTAGTTTAATTTCTATCTTCATGGTTGCTACAGGTGGTTGTCACTCCAGATCGTGGACATGGTGATGCTACTATATGTATGACGTAAGTGATTATATTTTGTTATATGCCATTCCATAATTCAATTTCTATGTTTTAACATCTTTACTTTTAATTGTATCAGTTGAAGGTCCAGAGTGAAGAGAGGAGGAGTAGCGGGTGTGTTCGAAAGCCTATCATGTAATTTGTATGCTTGAATGTTGTAGGCATGGATTTTGTTTACATCTAATGCTTAATTAATTACTGTCAAATGATCAATAAGCCCCATCTAAAGTGTATTGTATAATAAGCTCCATTCGTGGTGGTTTATATCCTTTGGAATGCTTCAATTACTTGTGCCTCACTGATGCAGAGGCAAGGAGGCTCAAACCCAATCAATTTGACAACCTGCCTTCAAGGGGCTCCTAACAAGATTAATACAACCTATTTTGAGCAATCTACACAACCTCAAAGCCCCATCAAACCAAACTCTTCATTCAACACCTTACCCAACAATCCACCCTTGTAGCACTCTGATGCAGACCCAAGGTGGAGAAGACTCACAACAATGGAAATGTCAATTCTCAATCAAGAACTCTTCTTCATAATGATTTAGCCTAATAGGCATCAACCCACCCTCAAGGGTCTCAACTCCTCAACCTTGCAAATGAAAAACAAGACTCCACCAAGGCCCTACAAAGACGATCAACATTCATACAATGATAATTGAATCAATTGACAACAATCCCTAAGTCAGATTCATCAAGGTTTCCAAAACTCACATTTGTGACTGGTTATTCTTGTAGTACTCAAAACTCAGCTTTGGCCATATTTCTCCCAACCTTTCCAAAACACTAGACAATTAAAATATGGATTGAGATACCCTTTTTAGGGCTACACAACATACCAAAGAATGAGTGGTCTCTCTTTTGGACCGACATAGACTTTCAGCACAACTACTTCAATTTTGGCTTCACAATTAGCCCTTTTTTTCCAAAGGGACCACCCTTCCAACTTTAGGTATCTATCCAAATTCCTTGTAAATTCTTAGGTCATGGTTCCAAACCTCAAATTTTTTCATTAGTTTGTGTCTACAGAGCCTCTAACTCACAAAACCCAAGAAACCCTCCTAAACCTTCACAAAATCCAAGGTTTTAAAGAAACATACAACTCTAGACCTCTCTCAACGCTTCCAAAGCCCCAAACACCTCAAAATAATTCTTCACAGACTCATCAAACCCTCACATAACCCTTATAGGCATTCATTTTTAAAAACCTCTCTTTGGTTCCTCACTTCCATGTTGGAAAACCCTTGTTCAACCTTAGAACAGTCACAAAAACACCACATAATTATGACTCCTTATTCCAAAATGAGTTGACACACTTATTATAACATGTTTTCAATCAATCCACTGAGATACAATAGCAAAAAATAGGTGGATTGATTGTTACATCACAAATTTCCCCTCAAACCCTTGATTCAACAACACTAGGACAGTCACTGTTTATGTTGGCTCTCTCTGCAAACAAAGAGTTAAGACACCAAATAAAAAATAAATGAATTAGAAAACATATAGACACATCCTCTAAAATTATTAGACCATGAAGAACCTGTATGTGCCCGTACAACACTCAAAAAGATCAAGAAAATAATATTTTTCTAGAAAATTGCTCAAAATTGTGGTGTTTATTGTGTAAAATTGTTACAAAACTTCTTCCACTCTCTCATTCAAGCCTTGGTAAGGATTTTTAAAGAATTTTCCAATAACCATCTTCTCCCCAATGCCCATAACCAACCTTGGGATTAGTTTGTCCCTTAATTACATTTGTTTGTGTTAAAGTTGCTTTGTTAGCATTTTACAACTTATATGATTTCTAATTGACTTCTAAGACACAAAACACCCTTTATTTGTATTATGCTTGATCTCTCAAATCTTATTAGAAAAATAAACCTAAATACACTAACATTTCCCTATTGATGTATTCAAATAAAAAAAATTTAATGATGTGGTGCAGGTGCTCCTACACCAAACGCAAAACCCGGTCCAAGCCTAATTTCTCCCAACCTTTCCAAAATACCTGACCATTTAAAGGTGGATTAAGATACCCTTTTTAGGGTTACACAATATATGCCAAAACCAATAGTAACTCTTTTGGACCAACATGAACTTTCAATACACCTCCCTCACTCTAGGCTTGACAATTAGGCCTAATTTCCAAAGGAACCCCCTCACAAACTCACCTCCAAACCAAGGAAACTTGAAAGATTCTTAGGGATGCTCACCAAACTTGGGATTCTCCTATTTTGGGAGCCCCAAGAACTTGTTTTATTCCTCTACTCACAAACCGTCCTAAACCTTCACAAAAACAAGGGTTTTAAAGAAACTCATAACTCCAGACCTCCCCCAATCCTTCCAAAGGTCCAAAAACCCCACAATACCTCTGCCCTAACTTAAAATACACTCACAATCTCATTCCTTTCAGTATTTCTCATATTCAGTACTTGAGTTCCTTACTTTCATGGTGGAAACACCCCTGAACAGCATTAGAACTTCACACCCCACTGAGTTTATTCATTCTCTCGGCCTCCAAAGTATTCTTACACCAAACTAATCATGGTACAGGCCAATCCACCAAGCAACAGGGTCAAAACAGTAAGTGGATTGGCTAATGTGTCATGGTGTTTCCCTCAAAACCCCTACACAGAAAACAGAGCAGTAACCAAGTTTGTTGATCCCACACACACCAACGGTGGATTTAAACCTTCAGAATAGATGCAAAGAGAGTAAACACATATGCAATCAAGTATCCAAAGCCTCAAGTCATGATAGACTTGTATGGGCCTGTACAAGGCAAAGAAAATTCAGGAAAACAAAGAAAACCAGTGATCAACGTTTTCAAGTATATTTTCTTATTAGAAACTGAACAAAATCAAACCTCAACTCGGGGTATTATAGCAATATATCTTGATACCACCTTCCAACTACCCCTTGAGCTGAACAACCACCATAACCACCCTTTGTTAGACTTCTAAGATGGCAATTTGCCAATTTTTCTCTTAATTACCATTCATTCACAGCTTGATTTTGCAAATACCACCTAACTGACCTATTAAGCCTTTTAAATAAAATTGCAAGGTATTTACATAGCATATAGAAATATAGAGAGCAAATACAATAAATATTTTAACTAATGAATTATAAAAAATGGATTTTTGTAGTTTATATTCATGTCATTGATTACATTGCATTGCACATCTTTCAAAGTCAAAGCATTACTTCACTTTGCATAACTAATAAGTAGATGTTGATAGATGCCGAAAATTTAATTACAATATAGTTTGAACAAAGTCAACCTAAGCAGTTATGCAATTTCTTCACATTGCATAACTAATAACTAGGAGCAGTTGCCAATTGCATTTGCTTATCATGGCATTCTATGAGACCAAATTTCTTTAAGATATTTTTTCAAATAGTTCCCTACCTTGTCTATGTTACCACATTTTTCATACATGTCTACCAAAGCATCTTCTCAAACAGTTCACTGCCTTGTTGCTATGGCTAAAATCCTAAAACAAGTGATTTTGAACAAGCTATGGATGCTTCAAAAAATGTATCAAAAGCATAATAGTAAGCAATAGCATAGAGAAGGCAGTGAACTATTTGAAAAAATGCATCAAAACATTTCTTTGAAATGATAAATTTAGTTGTGCTTTCACTCTTCTTTAACATTGTATATCTGCTCCTTTTTATAACAAGAGATAAAAAACATAAAAAAATGTATAACAAGAGATAAAAACTATCTTTTTTGAAATCGAAAGGCATTTCCATAACATAGAGATATAGAGAGCAAATAAAATAAAGAGTTTAACTAATGAAATGTAGAAAATAGATTTTTGTAGTTTTTATTCATGCATTGCACATCTTTCAAACTCAAAGCATCACTTCACATTGCATAACGAATAACTAGATGGTGATAGATGACAAAATTTCAATTACAATATAGCTTTTTACAAAGTCAACCTAAGCAATTATGCAATTACTTCACATTGCATAACTAATAACTAGGAGCAGCTACCAATTGCTTTAGCTTGTCATGGCATTCCATGAGACCACATTTCTTTGAGGCATTTTTTCAAATAGTTCATTCCCTTGTCTATGCTATGACATTTTTCATATATGTCTACCAAACCATTTTCTCAAATAGTTCATTTCCTTCTTGCTATGGCTAAAAGCCTAAAACAGATGCTTTCGAACAAGCTATGGATGCTTGGAAAAAATCTATGAAAGCATAATAGTAAGCAATAGCATAGACAAGCCATTGAACTTTTTGAAAAAATGCCTCAAAGAAAAGTGGTCTCATGGTGATGGAATGCCATGACAAGCCATAGACAAGGTAGTTAATTGTTTGATAATATGCCTCAACTACTTGCATTTGACAACTTTTTCCTCGAGTGAAAATTTTCCACCATAGAAAAAAGCCTCCGAGATAGCGAAAACCGAGCAAGGTTATTGTAGAGTGGCCCAACATGATCCCATAGGATCAGATGAGAAGTTTCTAAGCATCACGATGTCCGAGTAATAGCATGTTAAATTTTGCAGCCATTTTGCACTTTGGACCCTTAAGGGATAGATCTGGTTGAACGTAGCTTAGAGCGATTCCGTGTGTTTAGGTGCAAAAGAGGATCATGCCTAGTGTAAAAATACCTATTCGGATGCAATGGAATAGTCCGTTTGGTCACACGAGCTGCAGAACGAAAGTTGCACCACTTTGCAACTTTCAACTACTTGCATTTGACAACTTTTTCTCCAAGTGAAAATTAGTCAGCATAGGAAAATGCCTTCAAGATAGGAAAAACTGAGAGAGGTTATTATAGATGGGCCCAAAATGATCTTGTAGGATCAGATGAGAAGTTTATAAGCATCATAGTGTCCGATTAATAGCATGCTGAATTTTGCAGCCATTTTGCAGTTTGGACCCTTAAGGGATCGATTCGGTTGAGCGTAGCTCGGAGTGATTCCGCATGTTTAGGTGCGAAAGAGGACCATGCCTCACGTAAAAATACCCACCCGAATGCGTTGGAACAATTTTTTTGGTCACATGAGATGCAGAACAAAAGTTGCACCACTTTGCAACTTTCAACTACTTGCATTTGACAACTTTTTCCTCGAGTGAAAATTCACCACCATAGGAAAAAGCCTCCGAGATAGTGAAAACTGAGAAAGGTTATTGTAGAGGGGTCCAACATGATCCCATAGGATTAGAAGAGAAGTTTCTAAGCATCACGGTGTCCGAGTAATAGCATGTTGAAGTTCGCAGTCATTTTGCACTTTAGACCCTTAAGGGATCGATCCAGTTGAACATAGCTCGGAGCGATTCTGCATGTTTGGGTGTGAAAGAGGACTGTTTCTAGCATAAACGTACCTAGCCAGATGTGTTGGAATAGTCTATTTGGCCACACGAGTTGCAGAACGAAAGTTGCACCACTTTGCAACTTTTAGCTACTTGCATTTGACAACTTTTTCCCCGAGTGAAAATTCGCCAGCACAGGAAAATGCCTTCAAGATAGCAAAAACCGAGAGTGGTTATTGTAGATGGGCCCAACATGATCCTCTAGGATCAGACAAGAAGTCTCTAAGTGTCATGGTGTCCGAGTAATAGCATGCTAAATTTCATAGCCATTTTGCACTTTGGACCCTTAAGGGATCGATCTAGTTGAACATAGCTTGGAGAGATTCCATGTGTTTAGGTGTGAAAAATGACCATGCCTAGCATAAACGTACCCACCTGGATGCATTGGAGTAGTTTGTTTGGTCACACGAGCTGTAGAATGAAAGTTGCACCACTTTGCAACTTTCAACTACTTGCATTTGACAACTTTTTCCTCGAGTGAAAATTTGCCACCATAGGAAAAAGCCTCTGAGATAGAAAAAAATGAGCAAGGTTATTATAAAGGGGCCCAACATGATCCCATAGGATTAGATGAGAAGTTTTTGAGCATCACGGTGTCCGAGTAATAGCATGTTGAAGTTTGCAGCCATTTTGCACTTTGGACCCTTAAGGGATCGATCCGATTGAACGTAGCTTAGAGCAATTCTGCGTGTTTGGGTGTGAAAGAGGACTGTGCCTAGCATAAACGTACCCACCCAGATGCGTTGGAATAGTCCATTTGGTCACACAAGCTGCAGAACGAAAGTTGCACCACTTTGCAACTTTCAACTACTTGCATTTGACAACTTTTTCCCCAAGTGAAAATTCGCCAGCACAAGAAAATGCCTTCGAGATAGCAAAAACTGAGAGAGGTTAGTGTAGATGGGCCCAACATTATCTTGTAGGATTAGACAAGAAGTTTCTAAGCATCATGGTGTCCGAGTAATAGCATGCTGAATTTGATAGCCATTTTGCACTTTGGACCCTTAAGGGATCGATCTGGTTGAACGTAGCTCAGAGCGATTCCGCTTGTTTAGGTATGAAGATAGTCATCATTTCATCAAAGGAAAATAGATTTAAATGAAGGTTATTCATTAAGACAAGCATCATGAATGTATGAACACAAGGGAACTATGAAGGGTCACTGTACATGGCAATGTGCAAATGAAAAGGACAGATTAGAAATGAGTAGTGATTAGTTGTTAAGTACAGTGAGTGTATGATTATAAAGTGCTTGACAATCAAATTCACTCACCACAGTCAATTTCCTATGACTATCAAGTCTATGTCAGTTAGTATCTCAAGACTCCAAGAGCTATGATTGTGTATGTAGCAATATGTCTTTATGAATGTGGAGTCTTCAATTAACTCTTTAAATGTAAACCATGAAGCATTACAACTAATTTTAAATTTAATATACACATTTAATTGAGGCATATATTAAAGAATATACACATTTGCATGTATTAATTTCTCATGATTTTAATATATCAAAAAATACAGTAAGTCAATGACAAATATTACAATAGTGATGGAAGAACATCTTGAAAATCTTCCCATTTGTCAATACTTGTAGCAATACATGCAGGGAAATAATCCTTCCATTTCCAACACAAATCATGAAATATAATGTACTTGAGAAAAGGACAAAAGGAGTTGCTACCTAGTTTCATTTTTCCATTCCACCTCAACTAGCCCAACTATTTGCATTCCAAAATTGGTCAAAACATGTACATCCCCTGCTCCCTATGAAACACATGGGTAGTAGCTTCTCTCTGGTTGTGTAGTATCATAGGAATTTGGTCCACAAAAAACTTGCAAAAACCTCTCAATCTTAGACATAGACTCACATAAAAATCATTAAAAGAGCAATAACTAAATAATGTCAGTCATACAGCTGACGAGACCTACTATCACCTTCATGCATGCTAGATAAGGAGGTTGATTGAAGGTCCTACAATGGTGATGTGCCCCTTCACTACTTTATCATCTCTCGATGACCCTACATATAAATTTCAAATATATCATTGAGAAGCTTAACATAAAACGTGTAGCATATAAGAATCCGATAAATCTAGGAGATGGAAAAGAAAGAGAAGATTGACAACCAAAAAATGCACCAATAATCGATGTTTCTCATACCACTAAACACTTGCACCGGAAATCGATGTTGTTCTTTTCTTATATAATTTGACAAACTTCAGTATTACCTACAGTCACAATCAGAAAAGGATCAATGACAGTTGTAAATGCATATGACATCAAACAATAATCGTGAAAAAGACTTATTGCAAGGTGTTGGTCCAAAAGAGTGATCAATAACATGGCTTTACAAATTCAATGTACATACTTACAAATCAATCCAGGGAACCATCTAGGTCTGCTCTAGTTTTTATTGTGTCGAGTATTGCCTCGTGGTCAGACTCACGCACTTTCCACAAGTTCTTGTTCGCAGGTTTACCCTTATATTTGATCAAATGAACGTTGGTGGCGATGACAAGGTTCGAATAGTGAAGAATTTTCTAATGCGTGTTGAAGTCCTCAAAAAACTAAACTGCAATATTCTTAAGTGGATACCTTCGAAGCCATGTTCCAGTAACAACCACCGAACCTGTAGGATATTCTATGTTTTCTTTGTCTATAACTAGGGACTCCAATTTCTTTTTGGCCTCGATACAAAGGCACAAGTAATAATCTATACCCTCTTCATTGTCTTCATTTGTAGTCACTGCATAAACGTGCCCTGCAATGATATGCTCATCTTGTTAGATTTATTTAGTGAGTAACATAGTAAAACTTGTAAGTAAGATATATTACCTTGTTCTAGTAGGTCCGATACATGATCAAAGTCAATGGATGATTGCATCTCCATGATTTGTAGAGCCATCGGGAGCTGATAAGTGTCAAGTGGGGTTAGACTTCTTATAGACCATTTGTCAACCCACTCTATTGACTCGTAATTATTCCATGATTGAAGTGTGCATGCATAACAAAAGCATGCCATCTTCCTTGTATGGATAGTCCATGTACCTGCATTGGAGCTTCTAAAAAAGTGTAGCTCACTCGATCCTGTTAGTGTACAACAATCCTCATATTTTGCAATGTTAGTATCATCTACTAAATGAAAAAATCTACCAACTAAAGAATTACCTTCACTACCTAGACACATTGAACCATTGCACCACTGGACAATTGATCTTGCATCTGTCAACTTTACACTATTTGTGTACTTTAACTTTTCTCGTGCTAAGGCTCTTTTGATACATGCACCTACTCCATCATGTTCCCCCTTTCCATGCCCGACCTCTAAGAAGTTCCACATATGTTGAACACCACTAATCCTATGCATCCTGCTCAACCAGTAAAACATTCTGGCATTCTTGAATTGTGATGTACAATTATCTGACCATATGATATGATGACTAAATGATATGCCCCTGCTAGACAAATCGGCATAGAACATATGAAAGCAACCTTGAACAAACTCTGTAGAATGTGTGTGATCATCACTGATGTAAAAGTGATACTCTCTTAATACTTTCATATTTTCCTCTGTACTATCATTTGAATGAATGAATGTTATATGTACAAATATAGCAACCTGCATGGAGTTTTAGTACTGTGATTGCACCTTGTTCTGTGGTTGTAGTGTGTAGTTCTCAGCAAAGTCGACAACTGAAATGATATGATGAAGTGGAAATGTGTCCTTGCATAACTTGAACTGTGAGTCCAACCATTGTGCTCTGTGTGTATGCGTTGCATAATCATAAACCACCCAATCATGAAAAATTCCCATAAACTGATACACTGGAATCTTATCACTGACCAATTCACACTTCTTTACTTCTTTCCCATCTTTTAGACTGTATGCCACTGTTGTATATTTGCCTATTTCCACAATTTTGTCTCCAATTGTGTGTGTACTAGCCATGTGTTGGAAAATTGGAAAATTTTGCATGCCACCACAATGATTACATGTGCCATGCAAACATGATTTTTTGTAAAAAATTTGACCATCCTCTCTTTCACATAAAATGGAAGACAAAAATTTCCTTGACGATTTAGGTGGAGGCATTATGTTACATTCCTGCAAAAAATTGTCAGTATGCATATCTACACATATACGTCGATAAACATCATAATGGTTAGAAAACTCAATATGAACCCTACAACAACAAGTAGTGCGTGTGTGATTTATTTTGACATAAAAAAATTTTAGCATTTCAAAATACCTTTGACATATTTTAATTTCAAGAAACTTTTGTACAAAATCAGCAAAAAATTGGGTTTGAGTGGTATCCAAATAATGCATTGGATGTGGCTCACGGTTTATACTACCAATTCTCCTTCTTACAACATCTCTTTGATTAGGAGAGGTCCTTGTGTTATCCTTCCAATAATTCACAATTAAAGATCTCAAGCCTTGAGCAATTCTTGTGTCTTTCCGTGGCACTCTACCCGAAAATGCCCATAACTCATTGCTATTTGGATCCTCCACTCTTTCACGCCTTCCTTTGGCTCTCATTAGAGATGATCTACTTATTTTCAAAGACTTACTTGCCTTTGTAAGGTTCACCTTGTTCCTTGTTTGACTGCTTAATAGTGTTGTTGTCATCACACGTTGTGTGGCACAACTATCCTTTGTGTGTGAGGTGGAACCCACGCTCTTGTATGCACTCATCAAGTTCTTTACAATGGAATTTTCACTTGAGTCATTCAAAACTCTTAGCCCAAGAGCCTTCATGGTGGGCCTAAATGTGAGTTGCCTCATCATTTCAACAAATAGTTGGCATCTTCCACCCTCACTTAGCTTCGCAAAAAAAAACTCCATATCCTTTTTCCATATCTTTGACATGTACATTTTGGAATCTTATTAGGCATCCATTTCAAAGCATTGGAATCAATATCAATAAAAAATGTAGGTTTTCTATGCAAAACTCTAGGAGGAGTTCTCAAATGTAAATTTGTGTCAATATTGGGAAGGTCAACAACATCGGGGATAGATCGTGTACCTTCAATTGGAGGTGCAATTGATGACATACCTTGAGATTGACATGTAAACAATGTTGTACCTCCAACTTGAGATGTTGTTTGTGGAGTTCCTTCAAATAGAGATGTGTTTTCTGATGTAATTTCAAAACACAATGTTTTTGGTGGTGTGTCTTCAATTGGAGATGTTATTTCCGATGTACCTAGAAAACCACATGTTGTTGTCAATGTGTCTTCAATTGGAGATGTGCATTGAGCTTCACCTATGGTTGATGATGTGCCCCCAACTTCTATATCCATTTATGTCCTTCCACAAAATTTCCTCATTTGTGCCCTTTGTTTTGCCAATTTGACATCTCTCTTAGATTGCACGGGAATTTGTGGTTGTATGGGCTGCAATTCCTTTGCTTCACAAGCTACATTTTTTGATTCTCTTCTCCTTGCATTTTTAACTGCACGTTCTTTTGGTGTTAGAGGCTTCGGTCATTTCCTCAGCATGACCTTGAATGCTACATGTGCACAAACACACATAGAACAAAAGTAAGTAATGCATTTTACAAAAAATTTGATGCAGAGAATGGTGGAAACCATTCAATACAGGAAATCAATGAGAATCACAAACCTAGGGTATAAATTGCTGCCACCTAAATGAAAACTAGATACTCTTGTGTTTATTTTTCTCAAAACCAAATTTTTGATTGTCAACGAAGTCATGAAGAATATGGATTCAAAGAAGGGTTTGTGATGCTATATCTTATCATTATTCACTATTTCTTTGGCAATGAGGTTTTCCAAATTAGATGAAAATAAAAGTTTTCCAAATCAGTTGAAAAAAAAATGAAATACACTGAATTCCACTAGCCATGCTGGAAATGGACTACTATAAGCAATGCAAATAGAATTCATAAGTAAATTTATGTTAATCAAATGTCATGTTTTTTTTTTTTAAATTCTTCAAACTCATAAAAATTGAACTTTTTTATGCAAATCTAAAAATTGAACTTTTTATGCAAATCCCATCTAATTCAATGTTGAATTCTAAGTCCAATTGTTATGATTAATAAAATCATTAAGGAAATTTAGTTTATATTGTCAAAAACAAACATTTCAATTTACCAAAATGAATATATTACCTCAGATAATATAAAATGATGTAGAAACTTCAAAATATCTTCTTCTAAATTGTCTACCATGCAGATTGGTGGTAAAAAGGTGACGGATTAAGCATAGATTGGTACAATATGAAGTCAACTACAGAAAAAAAGGCATTTCTGACTCGGATAAAGTGTTGAACTAGACAAACACAGGAGAATGTGGACTTGAATCATGGGGTCAACCCTTATTTTTACCGTTTCAATGTAAAACCCATTTGGCGCTCGCCAAATATGTTCCTCTGAAAAGGAGAGACTTCAGAGAGAGGGAGAGAGAGAGAGGGGGGGATGGAGAGGGTGTGGGAGGGAGAAACCTAAGAGAGAGAGGCTGGGAGGGAGACACCTGAGAGAAGGAGAGGGATTCAAAGTGGGAGAGAGGGGGTGGGAAGGAGAGACCTAAGAAAGTAGGGCAGGAGGTAAGTGAGGCCTGACAAAGAGGGATTGTGAGATAAGTGAGGCTTAATCCCTCAACCCTCAACCCTTAACCCTTAAACCCTAATCCATAGAGACAAAGAGAGAGAGTGATAGAGAGGGACAAAGAGGGGGTGGGAGGGAGACACCTGAGAGAGAAGGAGAGGGAGACAAAGTGGGAGAGAGGGGCTGGGAAGGAGATACCTAAGAGAGTAGGAGAGAGAGGGAGTGAGAGATAGAGGGATGGGAGAGATACACAGAGTGAGAGAGAGAGACTTGAGAGATAGAGTGGGGGTGGGAGGGAGAGGGAGTACTCGAGGGAGAGGAAGTACTCAAGATAAAGGGATTCAAGAGAGATGGAGGGGGTGGGGGGGAGATACATGAGATAGAGGGAGAGAGAGAGTGGGAGGGAGATATTTGAGAGAGGGAGAGGGAGGGAGGGAGAAATATAGAGGGAGTGAGAGAGAGAGAGTTAGAGAGAGAGGGAAAGAAGGTAGAGATATTGAGAGAGAGGAGGCAAGGAGGGAGAGAGAAATAGGTATAGAGGGACAAATAGGTAGACCCTTAAACCCTAATCCATCAACCCCCATACCCTCTTAATCCCTCAACCCTCAACCCTCAACCCTTAAACCCTAATCCCTCAATCCCCATACCATCTTAATCCCTCGGCCCTTCAACCCTAATCCCTCGACCCCCATACCCTCTTAATCCCTCGACCCCTATACCCTCTTAATCCCTCAACCCCCATACCCTCAACCCTTAAACCCTAATCCCTCAACCCCATACCCTCTTAATCCCTCAACCCTCAACCCTAATCCCTCGACCCCTATACCCTCTTAATCCCTCATATTTTCAAGTTTTCATAAGGAGTATTTAGATTTTTAGGTCCTAGTGCAGTTGTAGGCACATTCAGCAACATATGACAGTGAGCATGCCTATGAATGTTTTGTTGAATTTGGGTACACTTTGTATGCTGAAGATGACAAAGATTTTTCATATGATAGTAAGAATATGAAATGCAGACTGATGAGATGAATATGAATTAGATTGAATACAATGATTTCCTGAAGGTTTTCAATGACAATGCATATTGCAGGGTAGGTGGAATGGATAGTTTCAAAAGAAATCTAATGAGCTCTATTCAGAACAAAGTTTATGACAGAGGAAAGTGCAGGTTTTTCTTTTTGAGGTGGCTTGGGGCCATCCCTAATGGTTTAATTTTTTAAACCAAAGTAGGTACAAAGGATTAAGGATTGCCAGTGCATGGAAAATTCTTAGCCATGCCTCTTTAAAAAATTATCTTCCATGCACAGTAGTTTAGGGTTTTCCACTTCTCCATTTGCTCCATTTTCATATTATTCATTTGTTCATTCCCTCCATTTGTCATCGCCTTCATTTTTTATGGCTTTGCTTGGTCTTCTCTACCAAAGATACTTTGGATTCTTGTAGTGGTTTACAAAATCACTCATCCCCAATAGGAGCCACTATTAGAACCCAAAATTTCCATAAAAATTCCTAGGGTTTTCCTATTATTTTCCATAAATTTCCATCAAAACCCTAAGGTATTTTATTTTTTCATGCCTTATATTTTCACTATCTTTCCCATAAAATTCATTAATCACCCTCACATATTCCCCCCATTTAATTCCATTATATTTCATTACCTTTCAAAAAAAATAAAAAAATCACCACTTTTTATAAAGCTAAAATACCTTACTCCGCTGCTTTAATATTTAATTTTTATGTCTTACTGCTTTACCACAGCCTCCCATCAGGGGGCTCGCTGTATGGCGGTAGCGGTTCGGGAGAAGGCATAAAGTTCTTACTGCCACACCGTGCGTAGTCAAAACATTGACCGCAGTGGGCAATAAGTGACAGTAGAGGTAGCGGTCAAAAGAGCCACCGCGGTACCATGGTCGTTAAAACAGTGACCGTGGTGACTGTGGTAATAGTTAGGGAGTGAACGGGAAGTGGTCAACGGACAGTCAGCACGCAACTGCGGATGGCCACCGAGGAGTCTGTGGTAGTGTGGTAGGAATAGATGCAACCGGTGATGGAGACTTGAATGGCAGAGACAGAGGTGGTAAGTTAACGGTGAAGCGGTTACCATGATACCACAGCTAGCTTGAGGGATGACCGTGGTAGAGCGATAATAGTCGGGAGAAGACCTTAATGATTAAGACCGCCATACCACCGGGTAGAAAGATAAAGACCGTGGTATAGCATTAAACACAATAAAGGCCGCATGGAAATAAAATATAAGGAGCGGATAAAGTGAAATAAAGGCGGGAAAGGATATAAAATAGAAAAATCAAAAGCACGACCATAGTTAAAATATTTTATTTTCCAAAAGGAAACTTAATCAAATATTTTAATTTATGTAAATGGAATGTAAACGGTTTTACCAAAACAGTGAAGGGTTGTAACTCTTTAGATATGATGTATAAATGATTGGAAAATTAGTTGCAGAGGTGGGGCATTAGCTAGACAGTAGGAGTTATATTTTTCTTGAGAAGGGACTGAAATGTAAATAATGACATACACATAGGTGCACCCACCTAGGTTTTACAGAGCCTGAAGAGTAGAAAGTACAATTGCATCAATTGGCCTTGTACATTGCCCAAAAGCATTGTGAGAGCTTGGCAACCTCTCGTGCTTCAAACCTGCGTTTTTGAGAACCAACACCCTCTTAATCCCTCAACCCTCAACCCTCAACCCTCAACCCCTCTACAATCTTAATCCCTCAACCCTTAACCCTCAACCCTCAACCCTCAACCCTTAAACCCTAATCCCTCAACCCCTATAACCTCTTAATGCCTCAACCCTAAAACCCTAATCCCTCAACCCTTAACCCCTATACCCTCTTAATCCCTCAACCCTTAAACCCTAATCCCTCAACCCCTATACCCTCTTAATCCCTCAACCCTCAACCCTTAACCCTTAAACCCTAATCAGTCAACCCCTCTATAATATTAATCCCTCAATCCTTAACCCTTACCCCTCAACCCTTAAACCCTAATCCCTCAACCCCTATACCATGTCAACCCTCAACCCTTAATCCCTCAACCCTCAACCCTTAACCCCTAATCCCTCAACCCCTATACCCTCTTAATCCCTCAACCCTCAACCCTTAAAACATAATACCTCAACCCCTATACCCTCTTAATCCATCAACCCTCAACCCTTAAACCCTAATCCCTCAATCCTCAACCTTCAACCCTTAACCCTTATACCCTAATCCCTAAACCCCCATACCCTCTTAATCCCTCAACCCTCAACCCTTAACACTTAATCCCTAAGCCCTCTACTTGAGAGAGAGAGGGAGAGGTGGTGGAAGGGACATGCTTGAGAGAGAAGCATAGGGAGAGGGAGAGAGAGTGAGAGAGGGAGGGAGTCACTGCGAGAGGGAGAGGGTATAGGAGGGGGAGACTTGACAAAGAGAGAGAGGAAGATGGGGTAGGATGGAGATACTTGAGAGAGAGAAAGAGGGAGATAGGGTGGGAAGGAGAGACATTAGAGACTTGAGAGAGGGAGAGGGGGTAGGAGGGAGAGACTTGAGAGAGAGAGGGGAAGGGAGTTGGAGAGAGATAGAGGGTAGAGGGTAGATTTTTTAAGGGTTTAGGGTTTAAGGGTTAAGGGTTAAGGGTTTAGGTTAAGGGTATAGTGGAGAGAGATAGAGGGAGAGAGAGAGAGAGAGGGAGTGAGTGAGTGAGTGAGAGACCTAAGATTCCCTCTCTAGTTCTCTGTATCTCACTTCTCTCTCCTTCCCTTCCTCCCTCTCTAATTTTCTCTATATCCCCCTCTCTCTCCTTCCCTTTATACTTCTCTCTATCTCACCTCTCTTTCTCCCCCTCTCTCTCTCCCTCTCTCTTCCTTTCACCCACCTTTTCTCTCTACTTCTTGCTATCTAACCTATCTCTCTATACATCTTTCTCTCTCCCCCCTCCTTCCCTCTCAATCTCTCCATGTTCCTCCTTATCTCTATAATTTTCAGCTCCATCACACATCTCTCCACCTAGACCTCTCTATTTTTGTCTCACCTCTCTCTCCATCCCTACCTCTCCCTATATCTCTGCTTTCATATCTACTTCTCTCTACCTAGTTGTCCCTCTATACCTAATTCTCTCTGCCTCCTTGCCTCCTCTCTCTCAATATCTCCACCTTCTTTCCCTCTCTAATTCTCTCTCTATCACCTCTCTATCTCTCTCCTCCCTCTCTACTCTCTCTATCTCTCCCTCCCTCCCCCTCTTTCTATCTCTCCTCTCTCCCTCCCCCTCTTTCTATCTCTCTTTACCTTCTCTCTACCTGTATCTCTCTCCTCCTATCTATCTCAACTATCCATCTTTACCTATCCCTCCACTTCTTTTTGTCTCTCCTCCCAATCTCTCTCACTATTGTCCCTCCCTCCCTCCCCCTCTTTCTCTCTCAATCGATCTTTTTCTCTATCTCACTATTATCTCTCTCTCACTCACACACACACCTCTATCTCCCTACCTCTCCCTCCCCTCTATACTCTTTATCTCTCCTCTTGCTTTCCCTCTCTATACATACCTCTCCCTCCATCACTCTCTCTCTCCATCCCTCTCTATCTCACTTATGCCTCCTTCCCTACCTCTTTCCCTCTCTACTCTATCTCTCCTCTCCCTTCCTCTACCTACCTCTCTCTCTTCTCTCTATCCCTCTCTTTCTCTCTCACTCTCTCCTCTCTATCTCTACCTATCACCCCCTCCTCTCTAAATCACCATTCCCTCTCTCCCAGTTTCCCTCCTTCCCTCTCACTCCCTCCTCTCTAAATCACCATTCTCTCTCTATCCCACTTTCCCTCATTCCCTCTTTATGTCTCACTTATCCCTTTCTACCTCTCCCTCCCTCCAACCTCCCTCTCTCTCTTTATCTGTATTTCCCATTCTCTCCTTACCTCTCTACTCTCTATCTCACCACTCTCTCCATCTCACTCTCCCTCCTTCCCTCTCTCCCTATCCATCCCTCTCTCCTTCCATCTCTACCTACCTCTCACTCCACTACCTACCACTCTCTCCCTCACCCATCTTTCTCTCTTACTCTCTCCTTCCCTCTCTACTCTATATCTCTCCCCCCTTCCCTCTCTAATCTATTTCTCTCTCTCCCCCTTCCTCTGTCCCCTCATTTTCTCTCCTCTCACTCTCTCTCCCTCTCACACACACTCACCTCTATCTCCTCCTTTCCTCTCCCACCATCCCTCCACTCTCCACTTCTCTCTATCTATCATCTCTCTCTACATCTCCTTCCCTCTATATTTATCTTTATCTCCCCTCTCCCTCTCTTTACCCACTTCTCCCTCCATCACTCTATATCTCAACCGTGTCTCCTCTCTCTCGCACACACACACACCTCTATTTCCTCCCTACTTGTCCCTCCCTCCCCTCTCTAATTATCTCTCTCTCCTCTCTCTACATCTCCTACCCTCTCTACCTATATTTATCTCCCCTATCCCTTTTTCTACCTACCTCTCCCTTCATCACTCTGTATCTCACCTATGTTCCCCTACCTACCTAGGGTTGAGGTATTAAGGGTCAAGGGTTGATAATTGAGGGTTGAGGGTTTAATTTATAGGGTAGAGGGTAGAGGGTAGAGGGTTTAAGGGTTGAGAGTTGAGGGTTGAGGGTTGAGGGTTGAGTGTTGAGGGTTTAAGGGTTTAAGGGTTTAAGGGTTGATTTCCATAAGAAACTTAAGTGATTTTCCACTATTTTCATAAAAACCCTAAGGTTTTTCCATCTAGACCTATCATTTTCCTATCTTTCCATATAAAATTCATCTTTCCCCTTTCCAAAAAATGCTCATATACTTTATATCACTACCGCTCCCTTAAAAAATTACTTTATATATATTATTTACCAGCCAACCGCGGCCTCATACATGGGGGCCCACGGTATGGCGGTAATTGTTTGGGGGAGTCACATTAACCCTTATCGCTATACTGCGAGGGGACATCATATTGCCCGTGGTAGCGCACTGGTCGAGTAGCAGCTAACGGAGCAAGCATGAGATGTTTACCGCGCCACCGCGCACGGTTAAACCACAAACCGCGGTGACCGCGGTAAACAAGTAGCAGTTGGCGAAGGGTGACAGTGGACGGTTAGTGGGTGGTCAGTGAATGCAACCAACAGTTTGTAGAGTGGCTACCGTGATACCGTTGGCCATCAAGCTGGTGACCGTGGTAGTGCAGTGGCAGTGAGAAAATTGTAGCAGCGTTGGTCGAAGCAGTTACCGTGGTACCGCGCATTGTTAAACCATAGACCGTGGTGACCGCGGTAACGGTAGCAGTCAGCAAAGGCAGTCAATGCAGGACAACAGGGAGCGGTTAACGGTTGGCACTGGCGGTTAAGGGTGGCTACCGCGGTACCGCTGACAATCGTCCCAGTGACTATGGTAGTGCAGTAAAGGATCATTGAGGCAATAAACATGGGGAGTAAAAAGGGCATCGCGATACCGCATGAAGAAAAGTCAAGCCCACGGTAGAGCAGTAACAATAAAGATAATAAGGCCATGGGAAGATAAAAATAAAGGGGTGGATAAAATGAAATTTAAAGGGCGGGAAAGGTTATAAAGGGAAAAATCAAAGCGATGATATAGTTAAAAATATTTAATTTGCCGAAAGGCAATCTAATTAAATATTTTAAATCTCTGTCATAAAATTCAAACAGTTGTAATAGAAAGTGAAGGGTCATGACCCTTGGGTATGTAATGTATATATATTTCAGAAAATCAGGGGACAAGTAGAAAAAGAAAGCAGTAGTTAGACTGTAGGAGTTAGAATTTTCCCGAGAAGGGACTGGGATGGAAATAATGTACAAAATTTTCTTTGTGTAGTAGGAGTAGGAGTAGGTGTAGTAATTTTATCTATCCACTTCCCTTTGCCATTGTGGATAGATTGATCAACTAGGAAACAAATCTTAAATCTGCAACATACATATAGGTGCACTCGCCTAGGTTTTGCAGAGCCTGAAGAGTAGAAGGTACAATTGCATCAATTGGCCTTGTTAGTTGGCCAAAAGCGTTGTGAGAGCTTGGCAACCTCTCATGGTTCAAACCTGCATTTTTGAGACCCAACAGGAGGGAGAGAATTGAGAGAGAGAGAGTGGGAGAGAGATAGAGTCTAGAGTCTAGAGGGTTTTAAGTGTTTAGGGTTTAGGGTTAAGGGTAGAGAGAGAGAGAGAGGTAGAGAGGGAAAGAAGAGAGAGATATTGAGAGAGAGGAGGCAAGGAGGGAGAGATAAATAGGTATAGAGGTACAAATAGGTAGAGAGAAGTAGATATGAAATCAGAGATAGAGGGAGAGGTAGGGATGGAGAGAGAGGTGAGAAAAAAACAAAGAGAGGTCTAGGTAGATAGAGGTGGGAGGAGATAAAGAGAAGTAGAGGGTAGAGTTAAGGGTAGCGGGTAGAGTGTTTAAGGGTTTAAGGGTTAAGGGTTAAGGGTTTAACATTTAGAGTCAAGGGTAAAGGAGAGAGAGATATAGGGAGTGAGTGAGTGAATGAGTGAGAGACCTGAGAGAGGGATATGGGGTAGGGGGGAGAGACTTGAGATATAGGGAGGGAGGGATTGAGAGAGAGATAAGCATTAGAAATTGTTGAATGGGAGAGAGATAAGAGGGAGTGAGAGAACTGAGAGGGAGGGAGTATAGGGGTAGAGTGCTTGAGAGTGGGAGAGAGATAGAGGGTAGAGGGTTTAAGGGTTTAAGGGTTCAGAGTAGAGGGCTAAGGGTAGAGTGGACAAATATACGAGTGAGTGAGTGAGTGAGAGAGAGAGAGACTTGAGATAGGGACAGGGAGTGGCTGGGAGAGACATGAGAGAGAGAGAGAGAGAGAAAGAGAGAGAGGGAATGGGAGAGAGATAGAGGGTAGAGGGTTTATGGTAGAGGGTAGAGGGTTTAAAGGGTTAAGGGTAGAGGGGAGAGA